>JAYKAV010000003.1:70283-160843 GCA_035582835.1 Phoebastria nigripes
CCCTTCCCAGGGGATGGGGACGGGGGTTAACGGGGGGTCTCACCTGGGGGTGACATGGGCAACGCAGGGTAGAGGCTCCCGGGGACGCGGGGGGACTCGGGGAGCTGCAGGGGGGGCAGCGGTTGGTGGTAGGGCTCGGTGGGGGGCAGCCGCGGTGCCCGCTTGGCCCCCTGCTCCCGGCCGGGCGGCACCTCCATCTGCACACAGTCATGGACAAACTCCTCCTTCACCAGGCGCGTGGGGGGCACTGGGGAGGGGGGGGGACACACACCGGAGACCATGGGGGGCACAGGGACCCGCTGCGGGGGGGGGATGCTGGCTCCGGGGGTGCTCCCCACCGGCCCCGTGCTGGGGTCTCACCTGTGCTCTGGATGCTCAGACCTGCCGGGGAGAGATGAGGTGGAGGGGTGGGTGTTATGGGTGCCGGYGGTGGGAGCAGGGTGGCCCCCCCTCCCCTCCCCGGGGGTCCCGGCGGTGGCGGTGGGACTGGCTCACCAATGGCAGGGGCCACCACGCGCTCGTAGTGGTAGGGGTTGACGCAGACGCTGTCGTACTTGAGGTCGAAGGCGAAYTGGCAGAATTTGACGTGTTTCAGCTCGTTTTTGTGGAGGTCGGGCCAGCGCCAGAGCCGGGCGTAGATGACGTGGGGGAACCCCTTCCTGCCGGCCACCTGCGGGGAGGGGGGGGACAGGATGGGGACACCGGGTTGATGAGGCAGGGGCATGGGAATAGTCCCCCCCCAACCTCAGCTGATCGCATCCAGCCCGGTTGCACGGTGCTGCAAACCGCATGTCCAGCGCTGGATCCCCCCCAGCATCCCCCCCTGGAGCGGGGGCTGGCGCCGGGCCGGGACCCCGCGGTGGCTGGGGGGCTCCCCCTGCGCCTCCCCGGCTCCAGACATAACAACCCCCCCGCTGTCCCGTCGTCCCCCCCCGGCTCGMAGCCTGCCAGACAGTGACTCATCCCGGGAAGGGGGGCAGAGTCGCTGGGGGATGCCAGCGCGGGGTGGGGGGGACCCCGCGGGCAGGGGGCAACGCTGCCTGCGGCTGCCCCTGCCTGAATGCATCTGCCCCGACAAGGTGGGGACCTCTGCCGGTCCCCGTCCCTGTCTCCCCATCCCCGGAGCAGCCGCAGCTGCAGGTGGGTGGGCGCAAGCCCAGACACTGAAGTCAGCGTGGCTCCCAGCCCAGAGCCGCAGGCTTGACGCGGCGGGGGTCCCCCTCTGCGCCCCTCCTCGGGGGGGTCCCCTCCACTGGGCCCCTTGCCGCCCGGACGCCTGGGTCCCCCCAGCCCTCCCCGAGCTGGGGGGTCTTGGGGCATCCCAACACCCGGGTCCCCCAAGCTCGGGGAGGGCTTGCATGAGGTGTCATGGGGCACCTAGCTGCCCCCCAGTTTGGGGAGGGTTGTGGGGTCTTGGGGGTCATGAGGCACCCCAACACCCAGGTCCCTGCAGCTCAGGGAGGGTTGTGGGGTCTCAGGGGTCATGGAGCACCCCAACACCGGGGTCCCCCCAGCTCGGGGAGGGCTGTGGGGTCTCGGGGGTCATGGGGCACCCCAACACCCAGGTCTTCCCAGCTCGGGGAGGGCCGTGGGGTGCACGGGGGGCTGTCAGGCTGGCGCAGGTCTGCCGAGGCACCCAGACACCCGGGTCCCGGTGCGGCAGGGTTACCTGGAGCCGCCCGTCCAAGGTACGCTGGATGGTGACACACTTGCTGGGATGGGCGCCGTTGGTGGTGATGGCGGCGATGAGCGAGTCGAGCTCGTCCTTCTTCTCCTTCAGCTTCTTGACGAGGCTCTCGATGGCCCGCTTGGCAAAGGTCTCGTTCTCCCCGCCCTGCCGGTGGCACATCAGGCTGTGCACGATGCTCAGGCAGGCGTCGCTGCTCGTGGGCGCGCCGAGGGACATGGCGCTGCTCCCCTGCAAGGCACGGCACGGCACGGCCCTGCCTGTCACCCTGCGGCAGGGGACCCGCTGTCCCCCCTGCCCTCACCTGCACGGCCGCCGTGGCACRGGGCCACTGGGCTGGGAGTGAAGCACCGTATGGGATGCCAGTGCCCACGGGGCAGACACAGGGTGGTCGGTGCTGGCAAGAGGGACACGCGGCCCCTGTGTGGCACCGGGGACGCGGCAGCCCCCTGAAACGGCACATGGCAGGCGAAGAGGACATGGGACAAAGCCGTATGTCACCTTAAATGGGGCGGGGGGCCAGCCCGGATGCCTGGGGTTCCATGGTCCCTGTCCGGGGTGGGAAGAGGCACAGGGGTTACAGCGATGCTGGGACACTCGGGGTGTCCCCAGCTCCCCCACGGTCCCTGGCTCCGACGGCAGCAGAGCCAGAGCTGGGCCACAGCATCACACTCAGCAGTGTGCACGGGTGYGGGGACACCGGCCATGTCACACCAACGGCCTGGCAGGGAGCACGCCTGCATGTGCACAGCGTGCAAGGATGTCTGCATGCGTGCAAGCGCTCGCTCTGGGCCGGGGTGATGGACACGTGCTCCGCGCTGCCTGTCCCATCGCTGGCGCGGGGGCCAGACTAAACAGAGCCCCAGCTTGGCGCCGCTCCTTAACCCCTCGCTTGCTGCTGGGCTTCTCCCTTTCCTGCCTCCCCTGCCAGCCCGTGTACACGCCAAGAGCCGCATGCATATGCACACGTGCCGGGGCCCCGCGAGCATCCCCCCACCCCCCGGCCGTGGCCATGCCGGGGCTCTGCGCCTGCTGCGGTGCCACTGCAGCAGGGTCCCGGCTCTGCGTCACGGCGGGTGCAACGCTCCAGGGCCTGGGAAAAACCTTGAGCCGGCAGCAGACACAACAAACTGTCAGCCCCTGCTCCACGCCGCTTATCCGCAGGACGGGAGGCAGGCTGTCCTGCCAGCACCCTGCCTGCTTGTCCGTCCCCCCCCGGCGCGGGCGCAGGGCCATGGCCCCCCTCTCGCCGGAGCGATGCCGCTGGCCAGGCTCCTCCGCCTTGAGACGAGCCATATGCCGTCAGCCATGGGGACACCTCCAGGGATGCTGGAGGGGCCCCGCGGAGCCCTCTGTGGCCGGGGCCCAAGCCCGAGCACCCTGCCAAGCTATGGGGTTCGCCCCATGGGTGCTAACGCAGCCTCAGGCACCCATCCCAGGGATGCCCGGTGCTGCCCCAATGCCGGCACTCCTGCCTGCTCTCTGCCAGCCTGCTCGTCCCCAGGGGCCCTGCCTGCCTGCCATGCTCTGCCTCAGGGCTCAATTTTGGACTCTCTGTGAGCAGGGGTTGTCCAGGATCACCCTGGAAGGAGCGTCCGGGGGCCGTGGTGTTGGTCCCAGTTCCCTCCAGCCTCGGTGAATGGACCCCAAGGCAAATGCYGGCTGCTCCGGGAAAGACTCAAAGGGCCAGGGCCGCCTCCAGTCCCATCCGAAACTCAGCCCCGTCTGGTTTGGGGGTCAGAGATGGCTTCTCCCTGGCTCCAGCTCCCCCCTGGAGATGTGACGGCCAGAAGCGCTCACCGGCTCTCGGAGAGGACGGCTGTCCCTGTCGGCACCATGGGCMGAGCGGACCCCAAAAGACCCCTCCTGCCCGGGTGTTGGAGTGAACCAGAGGAATAACGAGGCGCCTCATCGCCCCGCTCCAGATGGGAAGTGACATTTCTGCGCGAGTCTTTTGTCCCAGCCGAGGGGACGTGGCTGGGGGCTTTACACAAACCTGTCAGGGCTCCTCCTGCGGCAGCGCAGGGCTGGGATCGAGGTCTCCCCTCCTCCCCACCCCGCATCGCTCCTGCCTTAAAAATACCTCGCTGATCCCGTAGCCCGAGCCCCCCAAAGCCGGAGCCAGCCTTGTCCCCCTGCCCAGGAGGGGGATGAGCAGCGCGGGGTGGGGGGAAGCCAGCTCCCGCAGCGCCCGCAGGGACACGGACTCCGGCCTAATCTCCTTGGTCGCTAACTTTGCTCCCAGATAATCCCAAGGGCAGGGACAAAGGGACCGGCGGGTGCCTGGGTGGGGACTTCATTCCTGCCTGCGCCTCCCTGCTGCCAGCCCGGCTTCTGCCCCCAGCCCAGCTCCGGCTCCCCGGGCTGGGGAAGGGGATGCTCCCCATACTTGAAGCCTTGGCTCAGGGAGGGAGGCTGAGGAGCGCGGGGAGGGAAGCAGGAGGGATGCCCTGGAAAAGCGGGTGCCAACGGGCCATCCCCGCCCACATCCCAACTCCCAAGACTTTGTGGAGCCGCGGCCCACCTCCATTCCTGAGGTCGCCCGCAGGCTGAAAACGGGTGTTTCCCTGGTTTTGGTGCAGCGTTGGAGCGGGGTTTGGGGCTACCGGCGGGGGGGGGAAAGCGGGGAGAGGCTGCAGAGGGGCTGCCTGAGCGGGTGGGGGTCCTTGTGCCCCCGTGCCCAGGCAGTGCAGCACGGCGGTTTAAGGGGGGCGGCTGCGCTGACAGCGAGGGGCCGGGGGATGCTGCAGCAGGCGGGTGGGATCGGCAGAGAAGGGACGACGGGCGTTGGGCTTCGAGGAGGGGACGCCCATGGGACCGGGGGCGCAGCGGGGCTGGGGCCGATGCGGGGGAATCACACACCGGGGCCGGGCTGGTTACTCACCTCCGCCGCCCGGCTCTCCTCACTCGGGGCCCGGCTGCCGCTGCATCTCCTCCGGCTGCCCGCAGCCCTGCCCGTCCCTGCCCGCTCCCGCCGCCGCTTTGCAACTTGTTTGCTACAATAACAAAAGGAGAAGCCGGAGCGCGTGAGGCGCTGGAGCGTCGCAGCCAATAGCAGGCGTCGTGACAGGCGGCCGTCTCCTCGCCAACCAATAACGGCCGCGCTTCCATGGCGGGCGGGGCGGCTGTCTGCGCCCAGACGGATCCATGGCCGTCCCCCCCGCCCGCCCGGGGCCCAGACGGGGCCCGCTCCCGCCCCGCTCCCCCTTCTCCCAGCGGGGCGGCCCAGGGAGGAGGGCAGGAGCCGGTGGCTTCCTGACGCGGGGATGCAGACCCTCCAGGAAAAGCCAGGGCAGCCTCAGCCCCAGGCCTTTGTGCTGCGCAGGCAGGAGAGACGCTGCCTGCGGAGACCGACCCTCACCGCTCCCCCCCCGGGAGCGTTCCCCTTCCAGGGCAGCCGAGGGTCCAGGGCRAGGTCCGACTCCTCTCGCAGCAGAGGACACAACCTTCCGTCCCCCGCAAAGTAAATTTACCCCAACGCATGACGGAGGGGAAGCAGAAAAACCCCACTTCCACAAAAAAAAACCAAACCAAAACAAAAAACCACCCAGAGTCCACAGTGCTTTTATAATTATTTCTCCTTTGTTACAACAAACCAGAAATACAAGATTCCATTGAAACTGGAACAGTTCACAGAATGGCTGAACTTAAAACTCGAGGAGGGGGGGAGGAACAGACCCCTTCCCAAACCCATGGGTAAGTGCAGGCAGTTGGTCTGACCGGAGGACGCAGTTTTGGTTACACCGAAAGGCGACAGACGGATTTTGGACCCCGTGTTTTAAAAGAGACAGCTCTACCACGCTTTGCCGTCACAGCTGTAATTTTTATGTTCCTTTAAATAAACACTTGTTTTCTTGCAGATACAGAAACCACCGGTGCCATCTGTTCAAACGCAATGCAAAAGAAATTCAAACTTTATCTAAAAACAAACAAAAAAACCCCCCCAAAACCAAGGAAGTTTTCAACCTGGGAAGTGCTCTGCACTAGGCATTAACAGAACACTGGCTACCAACAGAAGAGGAAGTTTTGGTGCGACACAAGAAGATTGGCGTGTCTAGAAGGAGCACTACACCTAAACCTGGCCTGACTGTTCACCCTGCTGGGAGGTTTTTTTTGCTTCAKATGGGTTAAACTGAACTGCGGGTGTGAACTCGGCCCTTCGGTCACGCTTGGGGACAGGGCCGATCCCAAAATGCAACCGTGGAGCTCAAGAGGCACACAAACATGCGATCCCAGCACCCAYGAGCGCTTCACCTCACGCAGCGCGGGCGGCGTGCACGCCATGCTGCGCTGCACGGGCGCGGCGAGTCACCAGCGCTGATGTCAGCGGATTAACGGCAGCAGATCTGTCACATTCATGTTTGGAGTACTCAGGGGAAGGAAAAAAAAGATATAAAAAACAATCCAAAAAAAAAAAAAGGTTTTGTACAACAGATAGTATCAAAACATTAAAGGAACACACTAAAGTCTCATCTCTCGGTAGAACAGGGCCGCTCCCTATTCCTGCGGGTCCTTCCAGCATGAATCAGGGTTTCCATTTTTAGCTTATGGGCATCGACATAACACACTAACTTCAACGACAGTCTCTCGGAACGACCTTCAGTCGTTTGTTTCCGGGTCTGTCTGAGCCATGTAAGCATCCAGCTCAGCATCGAGGTGTCCTTTCGTTTTAGACATGTAAGCATCTAATTGGTTGTCCAGCTGCTCCTTGGTCAACGCAGGACGTGCCGATCCTCTTCCTCGTCCTCTGCCTCTGCCACGACCTCCAAAGCCCCCTCGTCCCCGGCCCGCCATGCCACGACCTTACAGTGAGACAAGATGGCGGTTACACACTCCACGGGTTTGCTGCGGCTGCTGCTCCTCCAGCAGAGCCCCGGCTGCCGCTCCTCAGCGCCCGGACAACACGGCGCGCTCGGCAGAGCTGCTTCAGCACCTCCACGGGGAAGTCCTGCAGCAGCTACCCCTCAGCTGACCTCCAGCTCCCGCAGCAGGTCGGGTTCTGCCGTGCTGGATTAGCTCCCCGGGCTGCTTCTGTTTCAGTCCAGAAGCCCAGAGAGACATTTGATCCACAACTAAGAGCTATGCTCTTAGCTCAGACTCCCGTCTCCCCTCCTTGTGTTCCAATCCCACCTACACATTGCCACCTCCTCTCTCACGGAGCATATCCCCGAGATCCTGCACATCTCTGGGACAGGCTGAAGCTTTTGGCAAAGTGGCAATGCCATTAACCCGTACAAGCAAATTTTTCCTACAGACAAGTACTTCAAACTGAGAGGTTTTCAGACTACTTCAGAAGTAGGATACCCAAGAGCCCACATCCATCAGTATTTGTTTGTCAGRCTAAGAAATAAAGCTAAAGCTACAAGCCAAGGCTGTCAAGAGATATGCAGCTTCCCGATAACTGTCTGCTCTAACTCCTACAAACATTGGGCCAATCCCAAAGTAACATGAGAGAGCACTTGGCTGATGTTCTAACCAAACATCTGCCTGAAATATTAACAACCCTACCACCAACAGCTGTCTCCTGTATTTCCTCTTGCACTCCTGCTTTACTGCTTCTCTGATTTGTTGTTGAAAATAAAGAATTCATTTACCCAAGACTTGATTCAGTTTCAGACTTTAAGTTTATTTTGCAGGGGTTTAGGCTTTCTCCTCTGTTAAATTTTTCCCCTCACTAATTATTTTAAGAGTCTCTTGGTTTACACAGGCTCTGTATCATTTCCTTAAGTGCGAGGAGACAGTGTAGTCTTCCTCAACACGCTGGAAGATTACTCACTGCCTCGACTACTATTCAAAGCAGTGATAACCTGCAGGAGTGGACAACTTCACTGAAGAGTCCCCAGAACCCCTCTAGCAACACTGATGCAGTCAAGGATCTTGGTGAGGCATAAGGCCTGGCAAGACATTTCGGGAAAGGAAGCCTTAATGTAGTACTATGCCGTACACCAGTTGAAGAACAGAGGGGTTTTGGGGCTGCGTGTACTTAYGCATGCTAGCCTTAAGCAGGAAAAAGAATTAAAGCTTACTTCTACTTATTCAGCAGCAATGTGTCGCTCCTGAAGTCTGTGCACACTAACCTCTGCCACCAAGTCCTCCACGGCCCATGGCGCCTCTGCCCAGTCCACCTCTTCCAGGGCCACCGCGACCTCTAATGCCGCCTCTTCTCAGGCCCATCCTGGGGGATATACCTCGTCCTCCACGAAGCAGGCTCTGACCTTCAATAGAGAAAGGGAATTCAAATCAGAAAAAAATTAGTTTTCAGACCAAGCAACAGAATCAGAGTCACGCTGTCAAAAAGACAGCATTACTGACATATAAACAACTCCAGTTCAGCCGTGGTACTGACCTCGGAGTGGGACTCCTCCTCTCAGCAGAGCTCTTGCTCCCCGGCCACCACGCATGGCTCCTCGCGGCAAGCCTCTCTGACCCATAGACAGCCCTCTTCCTCCCATGGCTCCGCGAGCAAGGGGTCCCGCCGGCCGGCCTAATCGTGCCTGAATGTTACTTTTACCGAGGCGTTGCTTTAAGCTCTTCTGGAATAGAAGATTTTTAAGAAACAAGAAAGTCATGCAGCAATCTCAGACTTGCAACACAAACAGCATAGCAATCGCCTATCAATAAAAGTGGTGTGCTGGCTTTTTTTTTTTTTTTCTTTTTGTCCAAAAAATAAAAGAGAGGGTCACCAGCTCTCTGCAATATATAATCAAGCTTCAAAGGAAGACAATCAAATCTGCTCTGGGAGGGATAATTTGTGAAGGTCAAACAGAGAACAAAGACCTTTCCTGGAAGCAAGCGTTTGTACAGAGACAAGAAAGTTTGCAGATTTGGAAGAAATATTTTTCTCCATTTTTAGCAGTGCTGCTCAATCCAAATCAAAGCAGACACTTAATCCACAAGGCAGCCCACTAATCTTTTCTGCTGGAAGGTGACAGTCCAAGCAAATCCACGAGATAGAAAGCAGCTACCCCTGCTGYGGCACAAGCCTAACCTACCTCCGCAGAGCAAGTGACATCTGTGCAGCCACATGCCACGGGTATCATTCCCAGTAGCCTACTGCCCCATCCTGGCTAGGCTTCCACACAGACTAATGCAACAGCTAGGAAAAGCATCAACTTTTCCATCTATACTACAAAAAGAAAACTATACTGAAGAAATTTACCCTCACCAGCACAACAGCAAAATAGTCATCTTTGTGTATCTGGCTTTTGAAGTGTGGTTTCCTCCCCCACCCCCCCCATGTCATGTAYGTCCAGCCACCAGACTCCATTTCACAGACAGAGCTGGCTTCCCTTGGGCAAACCRTAGCAGCTCCTGTCCTCAAACACCGATACCAGAACTGCTGCAGAGACTGCTGCTCATGAAGCAGCAGCTGAACTGCCAATTGACATGCCAGTATTGTTAACACGAACCAGTACCAATTTAGTCTCCACAGAGCAGGCTATAGCTTCTGCAGGCACTGCTGAACCCTACAAGGGGCTAAGAAGCAACASTGGGAACCTTCACACTTGTCTCGGAACAAGAGCTCTTGGCCCTAAGAAGGTAAGGTGATGGGAGCAGCCATAAAGGCTGTTATTTTGCTACAGGTTCCAAGAGTTGCTTAAAGTTATTGCTTGTCTACTTGATCCAAGCCTGTGGACAGCTGAATTGGTTCCTCTAAAATCAGTCTCTTCTGTAGCTGTAGTTAAGATTAAGTTTTACTGCCTCAGAGTTTAGTCATTCATTTTTCCAACAGCCATAGCAGTCTAAAATGTTAGCCCCTCTCTTTTGCCCAGCCTCGCTGGCAGAAAGGAATGAGAAAGCATGTGTATGTTCCACATCCAATTATTCGTTTATGTCACTTACCATGAGAGTTTAAGATAAGCTGCTGGACTTTGCACTGAAACAGCCTAAGAGTGCTTGCCCTTCTGCTCTACCTCAGAGCGGTAGCACCTTGGTCTGCTCCAGCTACTAAGCAAATGCACGTCTAGAACCACAGTCAGTATAAATTTTTTTACATTAAAAAAACACAGCAGGTTTACGTAAACATTTGTGCACTCAGATGCAGAGGATGCAAAACACAAACCCACGAATCTAGCACAAGCAGTGCTCTGCAGGAGTTTAGAGAAGTCCTTTCTGAAGCACAGGTGATCCATCACTGGGATCAATGCTCCCCAGCACTTCTGGACACAGCACATCCAGAAGGATCAGAAAAGTTCCTGGTGATACCAAGTATAGCACTTGTGAAAATCCAATCACCACATCAACTTCCAGAGCAACTTGCAATCTTCAAAGAGCAACCCAACATAAACCAGGTTGCCAAATTTCCCTACAATGCCCTTCCATGGCCCTCCCTTCCAGCATTTAATTCCAGAAGACCATGAAAGTACACCTATGCCCAACATAAAAATCAAATGGGTTTAAGAGCTAAGCCAAAACACCAGTTCTTCCCTGTTCCTCTGCGGCACCTCAATTCAGCAAGCAGAAACTTCATGCTTTCAATCCAGTTTCACTTACCACTTGTGAAATTCTTAACTTTTCAAACTTTTTTTTTTAAAGCAGCAAATAATTTAGACTACCATTTCCAGAGCTTGTGTTTACAAGCTCTGCAAGGCTAACTGGCACCACAGTCTGTTTTTACAACAGAAGTCTCAAGAGATCTTAAGCAGCAGCTGCATTCCTCTTTATCAGAGAGTGAGCCCTGAATGGGAGCATCTGTGGCAGGTTTAAGTATTCCAGCTATTTGGTGAAGCAGCTCAGCTAAGAAATTTCCAGGGCTTTCTCCTCATGTGTGAGATAATACACAGAATTATATTTAACTACTGCTGTAGTCAAGTTATGCAGTGCCGCTATTTGAACTCACTGCGCAGCTATGTAGCACTACCCCACAGGTTTCAATTTGTGCCCTACGCACACATTTTAAGCTAATCTTACCAGCCTTCCCATTTAAACATGAGCTTTAAAACTTGCAAAAACCCCTACAGTCTGACAGTGGGCAGGCCCTAGACAAACAGCTCTCTTCTCTATGTTATTGAGGTTTCTGTTGTAGCGAGATTTTGCCCCCTGCCCCTTCCATAAGTCCAGAGCTATGGAGAAGCACATTAACTGCAGCAGAGAAATAAAAATCTAGCATATTTGCTTAGGTCTTCTGCTCTACTGACAGAAGGCAATTTGAGGAACACACTGATATCTGTAGTACACATCACTGGAATGTGGAACAATAAAGACTCTTTATATAAGGAGAATGCAACACTATGCCTTAAATCCAGGCCTGCATTCTAGCATTTGCAAGCCATCAAAAAATCAGTTTGTTCATCTGTTTCTTGCAGCCAGCTGCTATCAAGGGAGTGCACCAAGAGAGGGTGGAGTTGGGGATGGGAGCAACCAGCCTCAACTGGATAGTAAGTACTGGAAACAATCTGCAGCAATTGTAACTGCAGCTAGATTGTGAGATGAAGCACTCGGCAGATCCAGAAACCCAGAATGAGAACACTTCTCTGAAAAAATAGAGAGGAGATATGAACAGCCAGCACAAAAAACCCCCAACTCAATAATATTAACCAGTAAGTTACAAAGCATTACTTATCTGAAGTAAAAAGTGGGATTTTCTGCAAGTCCCTTCTAGGTCTCTCATTTTTAACTTTCAGGAGCATTTTTCAAAATCCACCATATCCTGAAAAGCCATCTGCTGGTGACAGGCATCAACGGGCTGCCCCAGAATACCCCACTTTTTCTCACCTGTTTAAGCTTCAAAGCAGCCTGGACAGAAGGTCTATTCTCCATCTGCTGGGCCAGTCTTCTGTTTCTGGCACTGGCTAGCTGCTGCTGCTGCTGCATGGTAGCCCGAATATTCACTGGCATCGGCTGTTTGTTCTTCAGCATGTTAGTAAAGCTTCAAGGTCGAATAAAATGGGTGTTTAAATAAAGCTTTATTACATACATTTATTGGCATTTCATGGTTCTCAAGATTGGATCTCCAGATCCCATGAACCTTATGTAAAGAGTGGTACTTAGGTCACGTCATATGTGATTACGTATTCCTTGTTTTCCACAAGTGTGCAAGAACTGGAAACTCAGAAATGATGTTGTATATTAATTCAGAAGTGATAAAGCATTAAGTTACAGATTTTAGAAATGGCAGAAGGAATGAAAACAAGCAATAAGCAGAGATGATCATGACAGATGGGAGAGGACATCACAGAAACAGAAAAGCAAACTGAAATCTGACTGCAAAAGCCAAATTAACCCTCAAAGATCTGAGAAAACTGTTTAAAAACTCAATGCCAGAAGGCAGCTTTACAGAAAACATTGCCCTGAGAACAGACCGGTGTGCCTCTGGCGCACCACAGAACTGGTGCCGAAAGAAATGCCACCACCCAAGTGCGCTCACTTGTAAAAACAGTTCACTTGGCAACTTCTCTGGTGCACAAAGAATCTTCTGTCTTTAAGAGCTATACAGGAGCAGAACATACAGCAAGATGGCAAGACTCCTTAGCAGCAACCCATCAGCTTTCTACTGTGTCCTGGGAGCTACATAAGACTGCAAAAGAAAACACTTACAGATGAGGAATATGGACTGACCAAAATGAAACAGGCCAGCAAGCCTTCCCTGCACTGCACCTCACCACTCGTCTTTCCTGGGGTAAACTCCGAGCACCGGTTCAGGCTACATCTCATTGCAGCACTTGCTAGAGCAGGAACTGCACACAAATGGCTCCCTTTATCCCTGGTTCAATGATACTAACATAGTTAATCCCAGTGATTAGTAAGAAAGTGAAACATAACTGCAGCATCACTGTTAGTTGTCACTGTAGAACCGCAAAAGCTCAATGGCATGGAAAACCAGAAGAATGCTCAACAGAAGAAATAAAGAAATCAAGAAAAGAGAGAGATGGAGATGAAGCAAAGCATTTGCCTCTTACAAGGCCCAAAACATTGTTAAAGGGCCTTTGGGCTTGTTTAATGGCCTGCTGCATGCCTCTTACAGGCCAGACCACATGCACGTGTGTCTGCCTCGGACAAAGCAGCAAGCCTGCTGCAGCTTAGGTAACATGCTACCATGCTGCAGTGTCAACTATATAAATGTAAAAACATGTGGAAGAAAAAGGGAGGGTGCGAGGTTTCTCTCTTTTGTTATAACACATCCCACCATATTTATGTGTTGAATAGTTTAATATTAACTGCTATGGATAAATTTCTCCAAAACACTTGCCCTTTTAACCTTGCGTACCACATTTGTTGCAGTTTAAGACAGAGGTGCATAGCCATCTGCTTGTTTTAGTGAGGTTAAAAGAGGGCAGAAACCACGTTGGTTTTTGGACACCGGACAGTGATAATTAAGTAAAAAAATTTCTTATGAGCTGAAGCTGCTGTTGGCTTCCTCACCGCTCGTTCAGAGACATCTTGGTGGTGCTCTTTAGCACAACCTTCGGTGCTGACTGTGCAGCCATCTTCAGATCGAGAGAATCTGCAAAACATGAGAACCAGATTTAACAAACAGCACGGAAATCTTGCGCTTACTTGACTAAAAAAACCTGCATTCCAGCTCTCCGGTGGAGAGAATCAAGAACAGGGCAGGTAACAAGTATTCTATCAATGCATTTTTAGTAAGTTTTCTAGGTCGCTGCCATGATACAGCAGGTTTAATAAATCAGCAAGTTATGCTAACTCATCCTTACTAAGAAGTCATCTTTTTAGAAAGTGAAAATTTTACCACTGGCAGGAGTAATGCTGCAAAAATACAGTCCATCAGCAGTCAAGATGGCACCCAAATGTCTTGTTTAGTACAGCATCTAGTGACATTGCCACACTTCCTAAGCTTTTAGTATCAGCAAGATGGAAACCCCAACTTGTTTTAAAGAGACAAGTACCATATACTTGGCGATAAAATTCCAAGATTATTCTACAGAAGTCCCATATGCTTTAAAAATATTAAGGTTCCATCCTCCCGTTATGATTGCCACCACTTGGACAGAGATAAACTGTAAGGGGGCAGTCACTTCGGCTTTTTAATATCTAATACTCTGGTAGGCAGCTCATCCGCAGTCCTAATGCGGTTCTCTAACACGAGAACCTGCCACATGCCTCATGAAAGCAGCAAAGAGATTTAAACTCAGCCGTTACTCATCTCTGGAGCACAGCTCAAGCCCGAGTGCTTTAGCAGTGCTGAATACTACTGAAATGTGCAAAGCTCAAACCCACTAACTATGCAGATGGGATTTTTTTCTTTTAATAATTATATCAAATTTAATGCTTAGATAACCGCCGAAAAGTACTCACCCTCAAAACACCCTGAGCAAAATGCTTTCTTTACAATATTTTACAGTCCATCAGCTAGAAATTGAGCCAACAGGCATCCGCACCCCATTTTTTTAATTAAAAATGTTTTTAAGAAGCATTTTTCCTGAACAACAACCACAGCGCAGCTCGCAGAGGAAGCCCCGCTCCCACAAGCCCGCCACGCAGCGCGGGGGCTGCCCTGGCACCACCAGCCGAAGACGGGGAGGAAGGCGAGGCCTAGCCTGGGCCGTCGATCCAGCCCCGTCCGACAGCTGCCCTACGAGACGGTGGGAGAAAACCCGGCCCTGCGCGCACAAAGCCTGGGCAGGGGCAAACACCGCACCCCCCCCACCCCCAAAGGGCCCAGATCAGCCCCCCCGGCCGCCTGAGGAGCCCCCCCGGCCTCCCTTACGGAGCCTGCCTCCCTCGCAGCCCTCCGGCCAGGGCCAACCGCTCTCACCGAAGCAGACGGTCGCCAGGTCTCCGGTGGGGCTGGCTGGCGGATGGCGCGGGGTGTGGGGCTGGCTCCGGCGCCCTCCGCCCGCTCCCGCCGCACTCAAACGCCCGCGACAAAATGGCGGCAACAACCACAGGCACCCTCCCTCCTCCCACCGCCCGCGCCGAGCCGGCCAAAATGGCGGCGGCGACGGGCAGGGCGCAGGCGCAGAGTCCCGCACGTCACCACGCCCCCTACTATTGGGCGGGACAGCCCTGACGCAGGGACCGCCCCCTCGGCCATTGGTGCCCCCGGGGCGGGGTGGGCGGGGTCCCTCAGGCGGGCGGTGGCACCGGGTCCGCTGCGGCGTGGCCGGGCTCCAGCGGGGCGGGTCCCCGGTTCCCCCCGCCATCAGGAGCGGGCGGGCGCCTGAGCCCCCGCGGCGGGGGCCGATCCCGCAGTGGCCGCCCGGCGGGGCCTGGCCTGCGCGGGGGCGTCGGAGAGCTGAGGAGGCCTTACGGGGCCTCCGGTCCCCCCCGCGGCCGGGTTGGGCCTGTGGCCTGGTTGTCCCCGTTGTGTCCCCGCTTTCTGCCGGGGCAGCCCCCGTGTGGGGCCCAACCGGGGGCGGGGGTGAGGGCCCGGAGCCGTGCGGGGTGGTTGGGGAGCACCAGCCCCGGCAGACGATGGCGCTGGCGGCCCTGCGCGGGGCCGGGCCGGGCCTCGGCGTGGGGGCTGCTGGCTGGAGGCCCGCTGGGCGAGGAGATAAGAACCGGTTCCTCCAGCCCCACGGGGTGCGGTGCCCGCGCCTCTGGTGGGACGGGCAACGAGTCCCGGCCTGTGGCTGTGCCCCCCCCGCCCCCCGGACCCTCATGCCCCCATGTTGCAGCCCCGTGTCCTGCACCCCAACACCCCAGTGCAGGCCGGGGTCACCCGCCCCGGCTGTGCTGTGCCCTGGGGTGGTTCGGGGTTGATGCCAGGCTCCGGGGCAGGGTGGGGTACGGGGTGCAATGGAGGAGCCAGAGCAGGGTGGAGACGGGCATGTCTCCAGGCACTTGGGGTGACCCAGGGTGGCTTTTCTGCATGACCCCGTGGCTCAGGAGAGGGAAGGCTCCCTGGTATCCCCGGGGGCACTGGCAGGGGGACAGGGCAGAAACCCCTAGCCTGGAAAGGAGCTGACAACACACCTCTGGCTGGGTTGGTGCCTTTATTGTGGCGCTGGATCCCAGTGGGATCCCCTGGGTGTGCTGGGGAGTGGAGCGTGAGCTGGGGGGATGGCGGGAGGGCTCTGCATTTTGGGGACGCCATGGCCGGCTGCTGCGGGGTGGGGACCGGTGTGGGTCAGGCGTTCTCCCAGAAGAAGGTGTTGCAGGCCACGGTGAGGGCGGCCACCAGGACCACGTACTCCTGGAAATCCACCTCCCCGTCGCCGTTCTCATCCAGGTCCTGCATGATCTTCTCCACGGCACCCGTGTCCTTCTGRGTCTGTTTGTGGGGGGTGACGGGGTGAGCCCTGGGGCTTGGCAGCCTGCTGGCACGCTGCTGCCCCAGGGCACAGAGGGAAAGGGGGACCCCCCGGCCCCTGCGCCCCAGCACAAGCCAGTCCCTACCTCCAGGAAGCAGCCCAGCTCGCTCTGCAGCAGCTCCTTCAGCTCCTTCTTGCTCAGCTTGTACTTGTCCCCCTCTTTGCCCGAGTAGTGGTGGAAGACGTTGATGAGCGTCTCCATAGCTCCTTCCAGCTGCGATGCCATGGCTCCGGCTGCAGGGAGGCACCCGCCGTGTTACAGGGGCAGCCGCCAGCCCCCCCTTGTCATGAGAGGCAGCCCCCAAATCGCAGCCACCCCCTTCCCTGTCCCCTGCCGGGGAGCGTCGCGTGCCATGGCCTCCACCCCGCACGCTTGGTGCTGGGCAGAGAGCTGGCAGCGGGGCCGTGGGCGTCTCAGGGCACCCCGCTGCTCCGCAGGGCTGGATGGGGTGCTCCGGTGGGAGGGGGCCCCGGCCGCCTGCCCCCTCACAGGGCACCCGTGCCCTGGCTGGGACCTGCGCTCACCTGAGCTCCCCGCCGCGCCGCCCGCCCGCTGCTCCGAGTGTGCCGGGCTGGGCCAGCTGTGGACGTTAAATAAGCTCCAAGCCCCCTCCCTCCGGGAGGATCCGATACYGGGGCTGGACAGCCCGGCTGGCACCGCCGGGCTGCCCCACGTCGCCTTCGCGGGGGCCGGGATGCGGGGAGCCCCGCTGCCCCGCTCACCCCACACCAGCCCTGGGATGATGCAGAGGAGTGCTTCCAGCCCCACCGGTGCCTACGGGGTGGCAGTGGGCTGGGGAGGAGTGGGCAGCGATGCTGAGAATCACTTTGGGGGGCTCCGTGTCCCTCCCCATGCTAAACCTCTTGCCCTTCTTGCCACCCCCATGGCTGAGGCTGGCCCCGCTGTGGTGCTGTGGGGCAGCGGGATGCCAGAGGGCACGGGGATGTGTGGGGTGGGTAGCGGGGTCCCTTGCTGGGGCCACCCCCCGGCTGGCTCTGCCCGCCAGCCCTGGGTTGGATCCTGCGCTGGGCCCTGGCTCCACTTGCAGCCGCGGCCCCCATGGCACCGCAGCGCCCGGGGTCTGACCCCGCGGCGTCACCCGCTCGGCGCCCGCCGGCATCCCCCATCTGTCAGCTCCGCGGTGCCGTGCCGGATCCGTCCCCAGCCCTCCTCCCCCAGAGCTGATAACGCGCAAGTATCCAGTGTCCTCTGCCTCGCAACGGGAGCCAGCCGGGGCCGGGGGGAGCCGATGGGGGCTATCGGGTGACTCAGCCCAGGCCCCCCGGGGCCACCCGCTCCCCGCACACAGAAGGGCCTCTTGTCAAATTAAAAAAGCCCCACAATCCCAGCCTGGAGGTTGCTCCAGCAACGGCTCGGCCAAGAAACCAGATTCCCGAGCTGGCATCGCCGATGCTGATAATCCCGGCCCTGCCGCGGCTCTCGTTACGGCCCCGCATCCGTGCGGCCGGGGCAGCGTGGGGCCGAACCCACCGCGGCCTCCCCAGCACCGGCATCCCCAGGGGAACAGCAGCAGTGCTGAGCCCCCAAACTCAGGCAGGCATGATCATCCCCCCTTTTTGGGACTCCCTGCAGGGGGGCTGCCGGGAGCTGCCGGCGCGGCATCGTGGATTTTCGCAAGAGCCGGGTGGTGCCGGGCTCTTTATCCCGGATTCCAATCCTAATTTGGGGCTAATTATATCCTGCTCCCTCCGTTTCCATCTCCTGCACTTCCTGTCCCTGTGGTTGGGAAATGCCGCGGCCATGCGGCACCCCCCCAGCCTGGGGACCCCAAAACCACCCTGCCACCCGGTCCCCCGACCCTGTGTGACCACCCCACCACCGCTGCCCTGTGCTGGGGAGGGTGGCGTGGGGGGGGGCTGGAGGGTTTGGGGTGATGTGCAGGGTTTTGGGGGTCCAGCCCCTGTCCTGCACCTGGGGCAGCTGAGGTGGCTGCGAAGGGGGTCCCTGGCTGGAGGTGGGGGTCCTGGCTGGAAGTGGGGGTCCTGGCTGGAGGTGGGGGTCCCAGATGGAAGTGGGGGTCCCCAACAGAGGTGGGGGTCCCAGAAGGAAGTGGGGGTCCTGAATGGAGGCTCAGGAGCTGCTTCCCAGCAGGACACAGCTCCCATTTTTGGTGTGGGACAGGGAGGGGGGCCTGGGGCTGGTGAGCTCCAGGAGAGGCCGGATCCGGAGCCTGGGGATGGGGGAAACGGGAAAGGACCCCGGTGGCACTCACTCGGCGATGTCCGTGCGGGGACTGGTGGCAGCGAAGCCCCTGTGCCCCTGTCCCCAGTGTGTCTCGGCAGCGGGCAGGATCCGGCCGCCCCTTCCGGGAAAGCCTGGCCCCTGGGGGCTGTGTCGCCTGCCCAGTTGGGCAGCAGCTGCCCGTGACGGGAACAGGCATCACCGCCCGGTCCTGAGCTTAAAAATAACCCGACCCTGGTTCCTGCAGTGGGCGCAGAGCTGGGGCTGCCATGTGCCGGGCACCGGCACGGCCAGTGTGTCCAACCGCCTGGCTGTGCCGAGCTCCCCAAGGGCTCCGGCTGTGCTCGGAGGGGCTCTGCCCTGCTCTTATTAAACCCCAAACCTCCCTAGAGATCAGGATTTGGCCAGGCGTTTCCCGAGCGGTGGGACCGACTGGAGCCAGGTGCCCAAGGGTAAACCCCGACGCCGCGGGGGCATCGTGTGGGCGCCGGAGGGGTCGGCCCCAGGCGCCGCGGCCCCGCTCCCTGCTGCTGCGGTGCCGGCCGTGGGGAGAGCAYGCCCGGCGTGTCCGTGCTGGCAGATCCCCAGGACAAGCTCTTACCAAACCGGGAGCAGCGAGGGACATGCCAGGAGGTTTACACACATCTTGGAACAGGTTTCAGCCGCTGCGACTCCCCATGCTTCACTTTGACCCAGCTAAACCAGTTGCTCCAGTTGCTGGTGCCGGGGCTGGGCTGATCTTGTCTCTCCATCCCATCGCTGGAGCATGGAAGAGGCTTTTCCATCCCTGGGGTTTGAAGTGGGGGGAGCTGCTGGGTGCCTGCCGTGCCAGGGCTGGGGGCATCGCAATGGCACTGGGCACGTGGTTTTGCAGCCTCAAATAACCACGCTCCCCTCCAACGAGCTCTGATAGGTGCGGTGGGCTGGCGTGGACCGCTGCCGGGCTGGCACCCGCGGTGGCCACAGTCACTGTCCAAGACAGGTTGGGGACAACACCAGGACAAGGACACGGGGGCGGGCGCCAACCCCCTGGGATGCACCTGCACCCCGACCCCAAGCTCTCACCCCGGCACACGGGGTCCTGCGATGCTCTGTCCCCTCCCAGTAGGGCCAGGAACCCCGAGGCTGGGTCACCACTCCCTGTCTGCGGGGATGGCCCCGAGCAGGGATCCCGGGCTCGATCGGGAGGTGCCGTTTCTCCTGCCACCTGTGATTTGGCCGCATCCTGTCGTGGGGCCACTGCAGCGCCTGCTGCCTCCGCACCCTGTCCTGGCACCCCGAATTCCAGGGGCGGCGAGTCACGGGCCCGCCTGGCTCTTGAGGCCGGTGATTCACCCCAAACCTGTCCCCGTCCCTGCCGAGCCTGACTCACCCCAGMGGTTTCCCAAGAGACCATCTTGGTCCCCTGACGTGGGGCTCGGCGGAAGTCCCGTCCCCGTCTCCCCCGTCACCCCGGGGAGGGGGACGGGCCGGATGGGGCTCCAGGAAGCCAATTCCTCCCCTGTGAGCTGGTGTGACGGGTGTGGGGTGGGGACCAGGCTGCCTGGTGCCGGCTGGAGCCTCCCCATCCCCATGGAGAGGTGGAGTGAGTGCGTCAGGGCTCAGCAGAAACYGGGCTGGTGACGGTGGCATTGCGCTGGGGACCTCCCTGCTCTGGGTCCCCAAAACACCGCTGGTGGGGTGTTTCCAGGCTGTGCCGGGCTCCCTGGGACCACACTCCCATGTGCTGTCCTGGGGGAGCTGCTCACCCCGGCCTCGCTCCCCATCATGCTCGGTGTCACGCTGCCGTGGGGATGCCAGGACGCAGCCCCTGTGGCGTGCAGGGATGGGGTGCCTGGCAATCAGGGACATCCCTGCCATGCTCCGAGCAGAGATGGTCCCCAACATCACCGCCATCCCTGTCCGCTGCCCCCGGTGTCCCCACCACCTCTCCCCGGGGCTGTGCCGTGGGCACCACGTAGGGTTTGTTTGGGGCCGAGGCGCGGTGCCGGGGCACGGGATGCGGCTCGGGGACCCCGTGGGAACGGTGGTGTTGTGGTGCGGAGCTGCTCAGTCTCCCAGGTGGAAACCTGCCAGGGCTGCCATGTTATAAATACTCAACGATTAAAGGGGAACGCTCGGGCAGTTCCAACCCCCTAATTAATTTGGATTAATTAATTTTTACAAAGCCCACTATTAATAGGGATGATGTCAGCGGGTGGCTGAGTCACAACTCTCACTCGGTGCGGGTCGAGCCTGGCCCCGGATCTGCAGCGCTGCTGGATCACAGGCTGGGATCAGCCACCGTGTCAGGGCATGGTGGGACGTGAGCGGGGCGCGGGGGCCACATCCTCATCCCCAGAGCAGCCCCAGCCCTGCAGGGATGCACTTGGGGGTGAAACCTGCCCCGCACCCCCGGAAAGGTCCGAGTGATGCTCGAGTCCCGTGGGATGCTCCAGCCCAGCGGGTGCTGTAGCAAACCCGTTCTGTCCTCCCGCGTCCCTCCCCTCCTCCCCGTGGTCCCATTCTGCTCCCCACCGGAGCATCCCCATGGCGGCAGAGCCCAGGCGGTGCCGCGGAGGCTGGGACAGGTTCACACCAACAGGGCCGAGCACTGAATTTGGTCTGCTGCCCGCACGGGAAGGGAGGAGAGGAGGACGTCTCTGCGCCCGGGCGGTGTCTGTGCGTCCGTCCGGTTGCAACAGGAAATCCAACACCGTGGCATGGGGGACAAAGCGCTGAGCTCTCCCCTCCTGTGTCGCAGGGTATAAAACCTCCCGGGGGGCCGCGACCTGCCTGCAGCTCTCTGTCCGCAGGCGAGGGGGGTAAGTAGGGAATTGCTGCCTGCAGCACCGGCCCCACCCCGGCCACCGTGTCTCCAGCGCTTGCAGGACGAGAGCGGCGCTGGGGACCCCTGCCGTACCCCCATCCCTTTCCTGATGTCCCCCCATCCCGGCTGCCTCTGTGGCATTTGTGCCACGCTGCGCCGGATGGCAGCGGCATCACCGAACGGCTCTGCTCCCCCTCCCCGTGCCAGCCGGGGAGGGCCTGACCAAAGGGCTCGGTCCCTAGGGAGCAGCGGGGCAGAGGGGCAGCCCCCACCCCCGGGACCCTGCTCAGCCCTGCAGAGCTGAGCTGAGACCTTGCAGACTCGCTGCACACTGGGCTGGGGAAGGGGAGAGGGTCCCCTTCTCCTGACGCACCCCGGGCATCGCCTCCCTGGGACGTCCCTCCACCTCCATCCCCCTCTGAGCTCTTCTCCCTGCAGCCCTGGGTCACTGCCGTGCCCCGGCACCATGGCCACGGGCGAGCTGACCGAGCTGGAGACGGCCATTGAGAAGATCGTCACCGTCTTCTTCACCTACGCGGGGAAGGAGGGCAAGAAGGGCACGCTGACTGCCGGCGAGTTCAAGGAGCTGGTCCAGCTCCAGCTGCCCAACCTGATGAAGGTGAGGTGAGGGGCAGCATGTGTGGGGTGGCTGGGGGAGCGGCTGGATCCCCGTGGGTCCCCCCGAGCTGGGGGGGCTGCTCTCGGTACCCTGGGATTTGCAAGCAAGAGTGAGCAACAGCCCCTGCTCCCCCCTATCCCCATCCCGCTCGCTGGGGACCAGAATGCAGTCGAGCCTCCCCCGTCCTCCCGGCAGGATGTCCCCTCCCTGGAGGAGAAGATGAGCGAGCTGGATGTGAACAACGACGAGGAGCTGAAATTTGGCGAGTACTGGCGGCTGATCGGGGAGTTGGCGAAGGCCATGCGGAGGGAGAAAGCGGGGAAGAAGAAGTGACGGGGCTGGTGGGGAGACTCGGCCGACGTAGAGCGAATAAAAAAGGTTTCCCTGAGCCTGAGCATTGTTGCTGTTCTTAGCCGGGGGCTCCCGATTTGGGCAGCCCATCTTCTCCCCTGCCTGCATCTGCCCGTGGCCACGCTGTGCCTGGGGACCAGCCCAGCACCACGAGTGATGGGTCGGGGCTCGCTCTGCGTTGGGGTGGCTGCTGCAGGGAACCTGTGATGGATCGGGCCGTTCCCAAATCGCCCTTGCGCTGGTCTGGCTTGCGGGGTGCCACCCTGTGCCCCACAAATGCCTTCCTGCCGGGCTGTGGGGTTGCTTAGTGCAACCCCGATGGGTGGCAGAGATGTGGCTGGGACCGGGGTGGGGCTCGGGAGCATCTCCGGCAGCGATGCCGTGGTGGCCGTGGTAGCCACCACCTCCAGTGCATCAATGCCCATCCTTTGTGGGGTCTTGGGTGGCACGGGGGGGATGTGTCTGCCGGCACAGCATGTCCCTGGCTCAGCACCCCTAACCAAGCTCCCATTCTTGGTGTTCAGCTCCCAAATCCCGGTGCTGCTGGAAAATGGTGAAATCCCTGCCATGGGGTGACCCGTCCCCGAGCCGGCCAGGGCCCGGTACCCAGGTGGCTGTTCCCACGCGGTGCTGCGCGGCTGTGCTGTGCTGGGTTGGATGGGGAGCCATCAGTATGGCCGGGAAGGAGGCGTTTCCCGGCCCCACGCTGGCCCTGGGCCAGGCTCCGAAATGAGACGCCTTGCACCACACCGCAGCTGGCGGCGCGCAGGGAGCTCCCACTCACACCTCCCCGCGGTATAAAACCCCGGCGCGCCGCAGCCCGYGCAGATCCAGGAGAGCCCGTGGAGCAGGTAAGTGGCCCATCCGCCACCACGGGATGGGGGTCCGTGCCCAGGGGTCCCGCCACCCCTCCGCACCCCCCCTGCTCCCACGCTTGGCTCTGCCACGACTTGCTGCTGGGGCAGGGACGCTCCTGCCGTCGGGACGTGTCCCGGCAGCTCACCGCATCCCGGGACTTCTTCCTCGCCCTGCGCTCAGTCCCGGCGCCGAAGGAGGGGAAACTCCCCCCAAGCCGAGAGCTGAGCCTGGCTTTCTTCCTCCGCCAGCTCCCCAAGACCCCGTCGGAGAGGACAGCCCCACCACTGCTGCCACCGAGGACCTACAGACCCYGTGAGGAGCAGCATGGGCCAGTGCAACTGCCGCAAGAAGCGCAAGGTCCATGAGCGACGTTGCGGCACTGGGAGGGCCGGGACTCCCGTCGGGGTGCGGGGCGCAGGGCTGACCCTGCACGGCCCCATCCCTCGGAGCACAGCCCTGGGCACAGGGTGACTCAGAGCAGCGCAGCCGGGCCAGCCCCATCCTGGAGCCAGACTCCAGCGGAGGAGCCGTGGGGCTGTTTCGGGGTTCGGCGACGCTGCCCCGGTGCTGGGCAGGGGGACCTGGTGCTGCAGACTTGGAGCCGCTTGAAAGCTCGGGGAACCAGGCAGCTTTCTCCAGCTCCCATGGACTCACCTTCGGGAGCTGCACTCACTCCTTGCAAACTCTCCAAGGATGCCCAACGGCAGAAAGTCTCCTGTTTTCCTCGGCTTTCAAACGGGAGGTGCCCACCCCGCGCCCCTTTGCACCTGCGGAGGATTTGGCCCCGGCCGGCTGAGCCGAGGCGCTGGGCTGAGGCTCTGAAGATTGCTGGGTTCTTCCTAATGGGCATCGCCTGATGTGGTTTAATAGTGTTTCAAGGGGAAACCGCAGATGCCGAGTGAATCACCATCGTTTCCCTTCAAATGCAGCTTTGGCTAATTAGCACGAGTGGCCGGGGAGCCGGGTGCATGGGTCGGGCCGGGCTCTGCCCCCCACCCTGACGGGGAAGGGGTCTGCAGCCCCGACGGGGAGGGAGAGGGGCTCCCGCCACCGCCAAGCCCCATCCCGGCGGGCGCCCGAGTTGTCCTGGGCACTGACTCATGCCGCCATCCGCCGCTTGTGCAAAGGAGAGGAAGAACCAGTCCGGACGGCCGCGGCGGCCCCCGCGCGCCGTGGGTGTAGCGCCCGGAGACGCCGGGGTGGCTGAGCCTTGCTGGCCCCGGGCAGGGAGAAGTCCGGGCAAGCAGAGATGGGGGGTGACACGCCTGTGGGGAGGGGTGTCACGTCAAGGTGGAGGGGGATATGGCAGCTGTAGGGGGGTATTACAGCTCTGCAGAGCCTGTATGGAGGGATGCAACATCTGTACAGTGGAGTCTCACATCTGTACGGAGTGGTCTCACATCTGTATGGAGTGGTCTTGCATCTGTATGGGGCTCTCACATCTGTACAGTGAGGTCTCACATCTGTAGAGGGGGTCTCACATCTGTACGGAGGGGTATCATGTTGATAAGGAGGTTTATCACATCATTGCGGAGGGGTTGAACATCTGCAGAGAGCACTGGCACATCTGCTCGGGGGGGTGTCCCATCTACGCGGGGGCTTGTCCTGTCCATCTGGGGGATGTCCCATCCATCTGGGGAAGTGTCCCACCGGTGCTCACCCTCTCTCCCCCCGTGCAGGACTGCCAGGAACTCACCGACGTGGAGCGAGCCATTGAGACTGTCATCAACCAGTTCCACTGCTACGCGGTGAAGGGTCAGAAGGAGTACCTGACGCCCAACGAGATGCAGGAGCTGGTGGTGCAGAAGCTGCCACACCTGGGGAAGGTGAGGGCAGAGCCCGGGGGCGGGCAGGGGGAGCTGGGGTGGGCACGGGCTGCCTATGGGACCCCGCAGCCCCATCATCCCGATGCTTTTTCTGCCCCGGCTGCAGTGCGTTGGACCACTGGAAGAGAAGATCGAATGCATGGGAGACCCTAACGAGGCCAAGCTGGAGTTCGGAGAGTACTGGGACATGATGGGGGACGCGGCCAAGGGCTGCCGGAGGAAGTAGAGGGCGGTGGGGGATGGGAAGGCGCCCGAGGCCTCAGGCTCTGCACCAAGAAGCGTGAGAGGCTGCTGGTCCCGGTGGGATGCGCCTGGGAAAACGCAGCGTCGCTCCTGCCGGGGCTCGTCTCCTCCCCGCGTCCCCAGCCGGGGCGGAGGGATCCCCCTCCCCGGCTCCATCCCTGCCCTCTCTTGTCTCTCTTTCCCGTCAGGAAACCTCCCTTCCCATCCCCAGCTCTGGCCCGTGCCGCGGCGGGAGGGAGGTGGCAAGGGGGTTCCTGGCCCCAGCTCTGGAGCCACCTTTCTCCGTCCTTTGCTCCAGAGCTTGTACCCCCAGGGTTGTCCCACCTCCAGCCCCGAAAACCCTCCGGTTGCAGGTCCCCCAGCCCCGGAGCATCGCAGCAAGAGGGACTCGGCTCCTTTTCCCCAAAAGCCCTTGGATGTGTGGGCTTGTCCCCCCGGCCCCATGCCCTGCTACCTGATGGGAGCCCCTTTGCCACCGCTCTGCCTCGAGCTTCGAGCACCTTCGGGGGCATCCCGGGCTTCGGGCCGGCCCCGACGTTGCCGTTTGTGGCCTGGGCGTATTCTCTGCTCTTCCCCTGGTGCAGGGACCGCGGTGCCCTGTGCCTGCCCAGGTTTTAGGGTGCTATGCCAGGGCGTGCCGCCTGTGCGGTGCTCCCCCACCTGCCCCTCTCCAGGGATGCTGGCCCCCGGCTGGCGGCTGGGCTCGGGGCTGGGATGGTGGCGGGTTGTTATCAGCTTGCATCACTTGCAACCATTTTTGTATAAATTAATAAAGGAAAACACTGGAAAAAAAGCAGCCAGGATGGGGTGACCTCATTTGTCCTTCGTGGGAGAGGGAAAGTGGGGAGCAGGGAGGGATGGGGCTGCAGTGATTGCTGGTCCGAGCATCACTYGCTGCTGGGTTGCACAGCCCCGCTGGCCCCAGTGCAGAGCATGAGGGTGCAAGGGATGCGGTGGGCATGCACGGGATGCTGCAAGTGTGCACGGTGCTGTGGGTGTGCACGGGGCTGCAYGTATGGATGGGATGCTGCAGTGTGCAGGGTGCTGCGGGTGTGCGTGAGCACTGTGAGTGTGCACGGTGCTGTGATGACCACGGTGCTGTGGGTGCRTGTGGGTGTTGCGGGTGTGCGCAGTGCTCTGGGTGCGCATGGTGCTGAGGGTGTGCACGGGGCTGTGCACATGCCCAGTTCCCAGGGTGGCTCGTGCCCAGCGGTCCCCATTGCAGGGACCCCACAAGCAGAGCCAGGGCTGTGTCTCCAGACAAAGCACCCCAAGGGCTTTGGGCATGTGGCTGGAGGGAGCTCAGAGGAGACCCCAAAATCCTGAGCTCAGAAAGACCCAGGAGCTGTGAGGCCAGCAGCAAGATCCCACCCGTGCTGGGAGAGTGTGGGATTTCTGTGTAATTACAGCAAATTAGAAAACAGTAAATGCCACAAAGTGGTGGCTTGCTGGGATGGAGCAATTAGCTCAGGTACCGAGCACATGGAGGGTGAAGAAATGGGCTTGAGAGGGTGCAGGGCACCCGCTGAGCCTGGTTATCCCACCTTTCCTCTGCCATCCAGGCCATTCCTGCTGAGCTCCGTGTCCCGGAGGAGCCCKTGGGCAGCCCCAGAGGCACGATGGGGACGGGGTCCCCAAAAAGGGAGAGGGTGCGGGCACCTCAGCAACACCTGCCTCACCTTGTGAGGCTCTGCGTTGTGGGGGAAAAACAAAGATGAACAAAACAAAACCAAACCAAACCCCAGAGAAATGTGATGAAACCTGAGGCCCGGCTAGGGTGGCAGGTCCTCCTGGGCTGGCGGCCGGCGCGGCAGCACCGACACCGCGGCTCGGCCACAGGCCACCCTCTGTCTCCTCTCACCTTGGGGTGGATTTCACAATGAGAATGACTATTTATTGTTCCTACCTTGGAAATAAATACATGGAAATTAAGCAGAAAGGTGTGGTGTGCATTTAATTAGAGACGGGAAATGTGTCAAATGGTTGGGGTGATGGGGGGGGAAAGGGGAGCTCCTGGATCCTCTTCCCAGCATCAGAACTGGGAATGTGCCGTGGGAGTGGGGACTCCTGGGTCCTATTTCTGGTTTGGCGACTGGCTCCCTGGCATGACAGTGTGCTGTCGGGAGGACGGCAATTCCTGCGGCGTGAGCCATCCTTGATGAATATCTGTTGTATCTGGAAAGTCCTTAGAGGTGGTAGGAACAGCTCAGCCTGTGCCGGGGCGGTCGGTGCCCCTCGGTGAGTCACTGCGCTGGTGCAAACGCTAAGAAATGCATTTGTCCGTGCTGGAGTGGCCACTGTGTGCAGGAGCAGTGGCTCCGGGGTACCCATCACGGCRGTCAACAAAGACCCCCAAAGCTGGGGCTCAGTGTCCCCCCTCTGCAAAGGGTCCCACGGGGCAGAGCTTGTCCATGAGAAGCCAAACTGCTCCCAACCCTTCAGACCCGGAGCTGGTGGGGACCGGGGGAGAGACCAACCTCATCAAAATGGCTGGGAACTGTCTTGTGATGGGTTTGGATGGTACGTGGCTGCTCTGAGCACACGCACACGCCCTGGATGCCTTGTAAAAATAAGGGCCTGGATGTGGTTGTGACATCTGCCAGGCACAGGAGAGTAATGAAAGCCCATGATTCAGAGGTGAGCTGTTTGCCTGCAGGGTCGGGGAGGGATTCCCACCCTCCTGGGATGTTGCATCAACGACACCGGAGCATCTCGGCCGAGAATGGTTTTGCTTCCTCCCAAGTGAGATTAGGAAGAAGCCAGCGGAGAGCCGGGATGACACATGTCGTTTTTTCCGGGATGGGAGTCCCAAAGGTCCTCTGAGCAGGTGGCTGCTGCCTGTAATATAATCACCTCCTACTTTGCATCCTTAAATATGCAGCTCCCAATAACGCCTGTATCTAATCTTGGCATCAAATCACTGCGCCATTGCTCTGGTAGACATACAGGGGTACAATTTGCCGGGACAATTAATTACGGATGTGACTTTACAAGCACAGCTACCAGCTGAGAAGAGCCTTATCTGTCCCAGTGCATCTAGAGATGGCTGAGAGCTGGATACGGCCCTGCTCGGAGCCGGTGCTTGTGCTTCCAGCGCCCCAGAGACCCACGCCAGCCCCTTTCACCCTTGAGAACAAGTGGTTTTGGTTCAAATAAACAATGCCCCCCACCTTGCCGGGCAGCTCCCGTGCCACACCGGACCTGATCGGCCGGCCTTGCTGGCGGTGGGTGCGCAGGGCGGTTTGGAGCAGGGTGGGCAGCAGGGATGTGCCGCGGGATGGAGGATCCAGCCTTTTGGCTGGTGCATGGCTGGACGGTGGCGGGTTTGTGAACCCTGGGACCAGGCTGGAGTTGCACTGTGTCTGGTAAACTACCTCTGCCGGGAGCCCACCACCCCTTCCAGACAGTGGGGTCTTTTGGGGTGGTCCCCAAATGCCTGCCATCACCCCGTGGCCACGGCCACGTGCAGAGCAGCCCCCGGGAGGGAGCTGGAGCCCGCCGCGGGTCCCTGCTCGCACCGACCCGTCCAGGTGTTGCAATTGCAGGGAGCCATTTCCCAGGTRAGCTCCAGCCAGGGAACGCCCTGGGAACGTCAGGGAGGGGCGGGAGCTTCTTTAAAAGCCTGGCTGGGCCCGGCGGTATGGGTGCAAGTTGAGGAGAGAGCGGGCGTCATCGGCTCCCATTGCCTGTTCTGCCAAATCGGCGACAGACGGACACAGCAGGACCCCCGGACGGAGCCAGGTGAGGCTCTGGGCCGGGGATGGGAAAGCCGGTGCTGGGACCCTTGGGGTGAATATTCAACCAGGAACAGCCCTGGGATGTGACGCTGCAGGTTGGGTGGTGGAAATCCCCTGAGCCCTTCGGCAGCACYGCGTGCGTGGGGCTGGGGTGGAGGCGACCCGCCGGATGCAGGGGGAGCACTGGAGGGAGCCGGGCTGGGGGTGGGTGGTCCAGCATGGGGCTCGGCAGCATCCATCGACCTCTGCTGCTCATAGAGAGCCTGGCACGTGGGGTTGCCAGTGGGGTCTGGCCCCTGGAAAAGGGGCATTTCCCCCCCACTTTGCCTGCGGCGGTGCTGGGGCCATGGACAGGGAGTGCCGGGGCTGTGCCTGGCTGCGGGTCCTGGCTCTGGGCACTGGAGCTGGTGAGCGCGCGAGGAAGGAGAGGGAGAGGTGAAAGAAGAGGGGMGACCGCGGCGGCAGGAGTGGAGCAGCCAGCGAGCCCCGTCCTGCCCATCCCGCCTACCCGGCGCCCAGCCCTGCTGCAGCYGCGCCGGCATCCCCGCGTCCCACTGCGGTGACAGTGTCCCCATGCCCCAGGCCGGCCCCGGGGGCGTGTGGTGGGGCCGGTGTGCAGGCGACGGCGGGGCCATGCAGGTTGCGCTGTTGCGGATGGGCTGGTGCCGTGAGTCAGTGGCAAAGCAGCAGCCATGATGCCCCGAGGATGGGCTGGGCGCTGGTGGCGGGCGACCGGTGACACCGGCGTGGGGTCTGCATGTGGGGACCCCAGTGGGTGCAGGGGGCGGGTATGCGGTGGGTGCTTTTGCCCAGGTGCTGCTGATTACCTTTTGTTGGCAATTAATGGCCTGGGACGAGGAAGGGCAGGAGCCGGAGGTCTCCGGTGAGCGGCTCTCATGGGGCTGTGCCGGGCACTGCAGCTCACAACGGGACCCCCTGCCAGAGCTGGGACTGTTCGAAAGCCACCCTGGTGCCCAGCATCCTGCAAGCTGGGGACGGTCCCTGGTCCCGGGACGGGGTGGCCCTGGGCCACGGCACCGTGGCACAGCAAAGGCTCCCGCGGGGACAAGGATGGCTTGGGAGGGCACCCAGCCATGCCRAGGCACGCAGGGATGAATGCGGGGAGCCCGGGGCTGAGCCTCATGTCTCTTGTCACCACCCTGATGTGCCGACGTCCTCGGCCTGGGGCTGAATTGGGGAGGATCAGTGCAGAGAGGCGACGTGAGCCAAGTTTGCGGCACCAGGCAGGTCCTGCCTGCTCCCAGGGAGCAGCCAGGCTGCAGACACCCTCCTGGACCATGCCCCCGGAGTGGGGGACAGTCCTGGGCCACCCCTCTGGGCTCCATGCATGCTGCCCCGTTGGCTTCCTCCAAGACCCATGTGGCCACCGCTGCTGTGACGGTTGGTGTTGCACCCTGGGCTGGTGTAAATCAGCATGGCTCCAGCAAAACGACGGGGAGCAACAGGCCCCAGCTCACCCCGCTCCCTGCCACCGATGGGGCAGGAAAGAGCCAAGGCCGGACAAGGTGACGCAGTTTCCGACCCTGCCTGCCTGCATCCTGCCTGGGATGCGGACGCCGGACCCCGTGACGGGGACCATCCTGTTGGGTCCATCCATAGGAAGGAGCTTCCTGGCTTGGGGCAGCTTCGGGACCGTGGAGAGAGGAGGGGGACCCCGGAGATCAAGCGGGCAGGCAGGATTGGACCCCAGGGTATGGGGGATGCCCTTGGCTGAGCTCGCGGGGGGGGCTCGGGCAGGTCCAGACCTGTGCCGCTGGGGTGTTCCCGGAGCCGTGAAGCAAGAGGAGGGCTGGCCGGTAATTCCTGCCCTTGTCCCGTCGCCGCCGCGCGGCTCCCAGCCCCATTCCTCCCTAATGAGCCCTGGGAACCGGCGGCCGCGGCCCTGGCGCTGCGGAGCCCTGCCGCCCCAGCGCCATAATTGCCGCCCCGTCCCACGCACGGGGGCGGCCTCCCCGGGGGGGCAGGTGGGGCGGCTGGTGTGGGGCGGGTGCTGCGCCGGAACCGGGGCAGGTGGCATGGAGGATTTTTGGGGTGATCCTGTATGAGCAGCGATGTGGGGAGACGAGCACCCCACACGTCAGCACTGCCGGCTTTTTGCCGTTCCATGGAGGCTGCTTTTTGCCCACTCGGGGGCTTGTGGTGACCCCAGGGCTGGTGGCAGTGGAGACCCCCATGCATACCCTGAATGATGGCACCATGAGCTTTGGCGGCATGCCGCCTGCCTTTCCACCTCCTGTCCTCCAGCATGGGCACGTGGAGGGTCCCACGGCCCCCATCCCTGACCCCCATCCCCGCAGGTGACCGCAGGCAGCGATGGCAGAATGCACGGAGCTGGAATGGGCCGTCCAGGTGCTGGTGAACAACTTTGACAAGTACTCAAGCCGCCGCTGCTGCTGCAAGAAGCCGCGGCGCATCAGCAAGAAGGATTTCCGCAAGATGCTGAGCTGTGAGCTCAACCACATGCTGACGGTGAGGCCGGGGCGTAYGGGGCTAGGGGACCGGCTCCTCCTGCTTGCATGGGGTCCCCCCGACCCTGCACCCCACTTTCCCCACCACCCCGATGTGAGCGGCTCCGCTCTCTCCCCCAGGACACCGGGAACCGTCGAGCGGCCGACAAGCTCATCTGCGACCTGGATGAGAACAAAGATGGGCGCATCAGCTTCGAGGAGTACTGGACCTTGATAGGCGGCATCGCCAGCCCCATCGCCCAAATCATCCGCCAGCAGGAGCAGAGCATCAAGCACACCAAGTAGCYGGCTGCATCCAGACCCTCCCCGGGCTCAGCCCCTTGGGCTCAGCCCCTGCTTCTCCACGGCTCCCCGCTTCTCGCCTCTCCCGCTGCCGAGCCCTGTCCCAAGCCCCAGCTTGCCCTGGCGCACCCGGTCTCCCACGGCTTTGCCGACCGAGCCATGCCAGGGTGCGATTGGGGCGGGAAGACCCTGTGGGTGGGAGCTGGGGAGTGCGAGGCCATTACAGCCTTGGGGGGCTCCTCCTTGCCCCACACCATGACATCCCTGCCCTCATCCTCTTCCACAAGCCCTGTCCTTGCTGGGCTGCTGGGCAAGAAGCAAAGGGAGAGGCTTCCCCTCATCTAGGACATGAATTCTGTCTGTTCTCAGACCTCTGGGGTAGAGCCCTGCTGGCAGAAACCCCATCACGACCAGCACCCCCTCTCCCCTTAGAGCTCCCCCTCAAAGTCGGGGGTCTTTTTGGGAAAAGGGTGCCTTTCCCCCTGCCCAAGCTGGTGAAGGGTCTGCCCTGCCTGGTGCTCTGGTCCTTTGGGCTCGGGGAGTAGTGCGGTCCCGTCTGGGCAACACCACCATGGTTATTTATTGCAGCAATAAAGATTGGAGGAGCAGCAGGTGACGCTGAGGCTCTGCATGCATGCACCGAGGGGATGCGGGGGGCCGAGGGAGGGGGTCTGCCCTGTCCCCCATCACCCACGCAGTCACGGCATGCCCTGGGCCGGCGATAACGCCCATCCCAGCCTTCCAGCCTCGCAGGGACGGGCTCCCTGGGGCTGATCGAGCCACCACGAGGTGTCAGCAGACACCGTGGCCTCCCGGCACACCACCAGCCCCGCAGCACCCCAAGCCGCTGCCTGGGGCAYGGGGTGTGGCTGCTGTTGCCACACGTCCTGGGGGACCTTCTCCATGTCCCCATGTGGGGTCCCGAGCAGCCTGGGACGACAGCCCCGCATCCGCGCACCGCAAGGGCATGGCCGCCCCAACCCCGAGGCGTCTTGGGGGACCCCAATTCCCATGCTGGATCTCAGCAAATTGCACACACCCCCCACCCGGGATGGGGATGGGGAAAACCTCCATGGCCCCGCGTGTGCCGGGATGCCCCGGGCCGGCAGTGCTCGGCAGGGAGCGTGCTGCAGCCCAGCTCGTGGCACCCTGTGACGCCCACGGTACTGGCAGGCAGCCCAAGCCGGCAGCCCTGGCGCCTGCTGGGGATTTTCCACTGGGAGGGGACTTGGCCCTGGGCCTGCGAGCATGGCGGTGGCCCCCCACAACCCCCACTCCCATGGCAGGGGGGATGTCAGCACCTTGGAGCTGGGACCCCCATCCCATGCCAGCCAGCCCCCCTCGCTGACCCTGCTGCTCCCTTCCCCGATGCAGGAGCATCGCTGGCTCCTGCCTCCCGCCTGTCCCCCTGCCCATGCAGCCCACCTTCCCCCGCCCTCCAGCACTGGGGGTCCCAGGCAAACTGGGGGTGCCCCCGTGGGAGACGGCGCAGCCGGGCAGGGCTGCGGCTGAGTCATGGTGGAGGAATCCCTCTTGGGCGAGGGCAGGGCTCGTGACTCACTCCACTGTTTATGGGGTGAGTGGGGCTCGGCTGGGCGCTGCGCCTGGCTGCTCGCACGGGATCCAAGTGATCTGGCAGGATCTGGGGTAGACACTCAGGGTCTCTCCAGAAGGGACCCCCAGAGTGAGGGGCAACCCACCCCCAACATCTCATTTCAAGATGCAGATCGGCTGCAGTGCACAGAAACAATTCAGGACGTCCCCCCTCCCTGTGCATGCTTCCCCGCAGGACCCGGGCATCCGGGCTGGGGCTCTGAGCAGTCGCAGCCCCCATGCCCATGCTGGTCATATTATTTCCCACCCCGGAACTGCTTGGAGCAAATGTGGGTGCATGGGGAAACCGGGGGGGGGCACGGGAGGGGCTGCTGCAGTGCACCAGGGTGCAGGGGACCAGCGTGTCGGAGAGAGCATTGCACAGGCATCCGCGTGGGCAGGGGGTGGTTTGTGTGCCCGTGCGCTTGGCAGCTGCACCCCTGGGTGCTCCTCCTGGAAAGCCCTGGGGCATTTTTCACGGCACCATATGGCACGCGGGGAGAGGGACGGTGCAGGGCTCTGGGACAGGGATGGGGCTGCCAGGCTCTGCAGCTGGCCCCAATTTAGGGAGCTCAGACCCACGCTCCTGTCCTCGTGTCCCCGGCGGGATCAGCTCCGGGCACCCTGTGCCAGCTGCTAACCCAGCCCCGGTGGTACACCAGCCTCGAGGTCCCATRTGCCACAAGATTTGCAAGAGTTCAGAAAATGCCCCAAATACGTGTTCCCCCACAGTCCTCTCCAGCTGCCAAATCTCTGGGAGAAGGAAGACATTTTTCCTCTGCAATCACCAGAGACTGAAAGTTTGGCTGCCTTTGAGATGCTTGAGGCCAGGCCACCTTGGGTTTCTTCAGACGAGGATTTACCCTGGTTTCCTCCTCCAAACTGAACAGGCTCTTGCAGATGGGTGGCAATGCAAACCTAACTGGGGGTTTGCAGGGAAAAGCCAGGCGCCCTCCCCCGTGCTGGCGCTCCCCTGGGAGCAGCCTCCTGCCAGGATGGCCACCACCCTGGAACAAGCCCTGGCCTCCAGCATTGCCACCTTCCAGGAGTGCTCGGGGAAGGAGGGTGACAAGTACTACCTGAGCAAAGGCGAGCTGAAGGAGCTGCCCAGCTTCATGGAGGTGAGTGTGGGGACACCTGGGACCAAGCCCCACCAGCATCCTCAAGTCTCTCCCCACCACTGGGGAATATTTGGGGGTCAAGGAAGGGCTTACTCCTCCCTGAAACAGGTTCCCCCCATCTGCCGAAACCACCCACTGAAGTTGATGCCTACCTGTGCCGTGGCCAACGAGCGCCGTCCTTGACCCCACTGATGCTCTGTGCCAGGAACAACTGGATGAGCACAGCTTCTGGGTGCTGCTGAAGGACCTGAAGGACAAGGACAGCATGATGGACTTCAGGGAGTACGTGGTCCTCCTGGGCTGTCTCAGCATATTCTGCAACGACTTCTGCTCTAAGACTCATGGCCCTGCCAGCCGGCATCGAGCCCCAGCCCATGGCTCAAATAAAACTGCTGTCACCTTCCCAGCCCTGCTGYGGAGCCTGTTCATTTGCATTGGGGTCAGCGGGATGGGAGTGCTTGGGACCATCTGTCTTGGGGAGACCGGGGGCCACCCAGAAAGCTGGTGGTGTGGGGGGCAGTACACGGATGGCTTAGCCGGAGACGTGGGCTGGTGACCAGCTTCCTCTGGGGAGCCCCAAGGGATGCCCCAGCCCTTCCCAGTCCCTGCACCCATCCCTTGACTTGTGCCTCGGTCCCCAGACTCCCCAGGAGGATGGCAGCTCCCGACAGCAGCACCCAACCCCCCCCACCGCCCACTAATGGGATCACACAGCTTGTTGGGCAAAAATGAGGCGTGGGTGAAACCGCCTGCGTGGAGCTGCTGGGAAAGCCTGGAGGCGAGGGGGCTGCATGGGRCACGCTGGGCAGTGCCACCCCAGCTGAGCTATAAATGCCCATCGCACTCCAGCTGCAGCACCCCGGCTCCTCRCTGCTGCCCGATCTGCGCTGACCCCGGTGAGTCTCTGCTCCCCTTCCTCACGCATCGCTYGTTGTGCAGCTTTGATCTCCAGCTGCAATTCACCCAGCAGTCGCTGCACCCTGAAACGCCTCCCTGGGAGGCACCGGGGTTGCAGTTGCCCCTCTGCAGCATTGCGGACCGATTTGGGCAGGGTGGTGGGGGGGAACGGATCCCTGTTGCCATCCCGAGCCTGCCGTCACCCCATCCCTGGTGCTCTGCCCTCCAGGCGCGCAGGAAGCTGGCGATGGCGTGTCCCCTGGAGCAGGCGCTGGCCGTGATGGTCACCACCTTCCACAAGTACTCGGGGAAGGAAGGGGACAAGTACAAACTCAGCAAGGCAGAGCTCAAGGAGCTGCTGAACAAGGAGCTGCCCGTCTTTGGGAGCGTAAGTGGCCGTGGGGGCACATCCCTTTGCATCCCTCAGAGCTGCCCAGGCACAGGCAGGAGGTGTTGTAGGGGCAGGAGCAAACCAACCTTGGGTCTTTCCACATAACACGGTGCAAACCAGGGTGAGCTGAGGTGGTCTCTGAATTTCTCCAAAGCACGCAYGATGGATGCAGCCCATGTGCGACATGCTGAGACCTCGTGCTCTAGGGCAAGCCCTGGGGAGAAGGAGGGATGAGGCCGGGGGACCTGAGCTGGAGCATGCTCAGACCGAAAGGAAACTTGGCTTTCTTACACCCACAGAAATATTTTGATTGGCAAAGAAAATCGTGCTCCGATTTCAATTTTTTAATCCTTTTTTTAACCCCCACTTCCCCTTTTGGCTTGTGGTTTAAATTGGGAAGAGGGAGGAGAAATTTTTTAGCCAAGCTTTTTAATGACCGAGAGCCACATTTGCTGTAGCCGTGCCAGCATGCCCCAGATCACAGGTAAGCCACCTGCATTTCTAAAGCCCACCTCCTTCCAAAGGCAAAGAGAAAACCCTCCTTCAAGGCAGGGGGAGGGAAGCCCAGGCTTTTTCCATCCTTCCTTGCAAGCAGCGGGGCTGGATGGGGAAGTACCTCGCTCGTCCGTGCGCCCCGAAACCGCTTACCCCCACCGCGCTCTCCCCCCTCGCAGAAACAAATGGACGAGGCGGAGTTCAAGAGGCTTGTGAATGACCTGGACCACAACAAGGACAGCGAGGTGGACTTTAAGGAGTACGCCTGCTTCCTGGCCTGCATCACCATGGGCTTCAACGAGTTCTTCAAGGACGGCCCCACCAAGCAGCCCCGCAAGAAGTGACCCCCGCTACCCACAGCATCGCCACGGGGCTTTCAATAAAAGCTTTTCCAAAGCCTCGGTGTGCATCAGCAGCGTTTTCTGTGCCGTAGGTTAGCATGGGTGACTCATGCCTTCCTCCAGCTCCGTGGGATTTTCCACGGTGCGACTCAGCCCCGGGAGGCATTTTTTGGAAAAGGCTGAGCAAAACAGCTCAACGCCGCCTCTGAGCAACGTACTCAGACATCCCCCTGAACCGTCCTTGCTGGCTTGAGGAGAGGTTCAGTGCAYGTTTAGCTCAAAACATACGAGCTTCCCTGAGCCCAGCTCAGCTCGTAGGTCAGCACGAGCTGCCCTGGGCAATGCATTGGGTTTGGAGAGAGAAAGCTGGTCTGGAGGAATCGGACAGCAAGATGCAAGATCCGTGCAAAGCACAAAAGCCAGAGCATTTCCCCAGTTCCCACAGAGAAGAGCTGTTTCTGAGCAGCTGGAGGAGACCCTTAGCCCCCTTGGGATGTGGATGAGCCCGTGCTGGGGGACTGCATTGGAGAAGGTCAACCTGAGCCCCACAGGTTTACCACAGAGCCGTGGGGCTGCAGACAAATGGCAGTTTCCTGAGCACATCAGCCTGTGATACTGGCTGGGAAGCACGGGGCTCAACCCCCCTCCACCTCCCCATAGCCACAGCAATTCCTGGCAGGTCTGGGCTGGTTTGCACTAGGTATTGCAGCTGCTCTCCAGCTTTCCCCAGCAACCCCAAAATCCCAGAGAAACCACCCCAGATTCAAAAAGTTCTTACAAAGCCTCTGCATCATTGCATGGCAGAGCAGATCCCTGGCAGAGCCTGTCCTTGAGCCCCCAAGTCCTTCCAGCAGCTCCAAACTTTGCTCTGCCCCTTCCCAGGGTCTTTATAAAGAGCCCCTGGGAGCTTCTGCCCCCTCCCAGTAATTTACACCAGTTTGCACTCGCTAACAAGGAGATGAGGTTCAGGCTTGGGGGTTTCTTTTGCCAATATGGTCCTTAAAGAAACTCCCGACCTGGCGAGATGCCATGTGGTGTCACATTCTGCTGGGCATCGGAGCAACCCGGAGCCAGCAGCGGGGCTTCATCCCCTGTTTTTGTCACTCTGGTCCCCACAGCAGCGGGTGCCTTTGTCCCAAGGGGGCTCAGCCAGGCTTGGGGACACTCGGGGTATTTTTCAGCCCTCGCACCAGGGCGAACAGCCGGCTCRCCCCACGGCATGGAGTTGCAAACTGCCGGCTCCTGGCTTTCCCCCACAGCTCCCTGACATGTGCCTGGGACATGCAGACACCAAAATAGTGCTCCGTTACACAACGGGGCATTGTGACGCACTGCCCTCACAGTTAGGAAACAGAAATCGCTTGCAGTCGAGTTAAAAACAGAAAAAAACTTCACCCAAACCCCAGCACAACAACAAAGCTGTGGACAAACCCTGCTTGGGTTTGCGTGGTTCCAGACATCCCCGGGGGACGCTGCCAAAACCATCGTGTGCGGTATCTCGCCCCGCACCGGCATCGCCTGCCCTCGCTGGCAGCGGTGGGATGAGGTGCCCACCGCTTGCCCTTGCTTCATCCCTTGTCCCTAGGGATTCTCCTCAACCAGGTGGTCCCCATCCAGCCCCGGGGGGCACATTTTGCTCTTTCTAACCCAAACCAGCCCCCTTGGCAGTGYAGGAGCAGGACGGTTTAGGGGGGGCCAGGGCTGTTCCTAGGGTTTCCTCTCCTCCTTTGCCAGCCAATGTCCAGACAGGTGCTGGATCAGCATTGGTGCCTTCCCATCCGGGTAGCGAGGGAGGTGTCCCAGGCGGGGCTATAAATGCCGTGGCCTGACGCCGGCTCGCCTCCCGCCCTGCCCGTCCTTGGCTGTTTCGTTTGAGCTGTCGGTGAGTTGTTTTTTTCCTACGATTCTCTGTTCCCCCTCTCCCTGCTGGCCCTCCAGATGCGTTCCAGATGTTGCCGATGGTGCAGCTGCCCCATCCCGCAGTGGGGTCCCCCTACAGAGGTTTTCCCCTGGGGCTGAGCGTGAGGCTCCTGCTGCAGCAAACCGAGCTGAAAAGCTGCATTTCACCTCGGAAGGCTGGAAAAGCGCGTGTGCCCCTTCCCTGCCTGGCTCCGGCAGGAGGGGGCTGCTGCCTCCCCCCACGTTCTCCCCCCCAGCACGGCTTTTTTGGAGGTTGCTCAGCACCGGTACCAGATGGCAACACCCAGCCTGTCTGCTAGTGGGAGGGTGAAATTAGGGAGGAAATGGTGATGCATGCCAGTGCATACCCGGGAGTGGGGCACTGGAGCAGCCTGCACGGTCTGGGGGGCCGGGGGAGACTGTTGGCCCCCTGGCACGGGGGTGTCTGGGGACGCCGAACTCTGCTCTCACCCGCTTGTGCTGTTGGTGCCTCCAGGCTTGCTGGCATCCCCCATGGCGTGTCCCCTGGAGCAGGCACTGGCCGTGATGGTCTCCACCTTCCACAAGTACTCAGGGAAGGAGGGGGACAAGTACAAGCTCAGCAAGCAGGAGCTCAAGGAGATGCTCACGAAGGAGCTGCCCAGCTTCAGCGTAAGTGTGGGGCAGGGGGTGCCACGTCCCATGGGCGATGCTGGGACTCAGGGATGTGGCCCTTGATGCAAAACCCCATTTTAACTCCCCTTTTGCCCCTGGGCAGAGACAAACCAGTGAGGCCAGCTTACAGCAGCTCATGTGCCACCTGGACAGCAACAGTGACAGCGAGGTGGATTTCCAAGAGTACGTGACCTTCCTGGCCTGCATGGCCATGATGTGCAACGACTTCTTCCAGGACTGCCCCAACAAGATGCCGCACAAGAAGTGAGCATGGGGCACTGGCCCCGGGCTGCATCACTACCCCCATGACCCTCCTGCTGTCTTCCTGATGCTCTTTCAATAAAAGTTGCTTTAAACAAAGTCCTCTGCATGCTTTGCAATGGGGGTTTCTTGCCCCAGGGACACGGGTGCCGTCACACCGGGGAAGACCCCGTTTCCCTTCCACATGCGCGTTGCAGGTGCCGGATGATGAGCAAGAGCGCTTCCGAGCTGGAGTTTGCTCTGCCGCAGCATGGGCACCGCGTTCTCTGAGCCCTCGTAAACCGCCTGTGGGGCTGATCCCCGCCGGCCACGTTAGCGTGAGTCAGCACCCTGCCCTGCAGCCCCGATAACTGCTTCGTGGCCATGCAAGGCAAGGCAGGAGCTTTCGCAGGGATTAATGCCTCCAACCGGCACCGTTATAACAGCGACGGGTGAACAACTCTTTTTTTTAGCCATAATTATTAAGCTCACACGGGGTCAGCGTCTGTCCCCCCACCTGCTGCCTCTGTGGGGCAGGACCTGCTGTCTTTGGAAGTCACCCAGGACCCTTGCCMTTCCCCACCCCAAGCAAACCCTTGAGGAGCGGGTTTCAGTTGCGTTCCTGCTAGGGGTGGGGTTATGGCGTGCGGAGGAGTGGCTTCCCCCTTGCACCCAGCCAGCCCCCCCTGGGCCGCCAGCATGGGAGGACTCAGCCCCACGGCTATAAATGTGAGGAGCAGCGCAGCCACAGCCCTCCCTTCCCTGCACCAGAGCCCGTCCTACTCACATCTTTAAGTCTCCATTTCCTCCCTCTGATCCCCTTTTCCCCCCACCAAACAGCTGCAGTCAACCCAGGCTTGCGTGCTGGGCTCCAGATGTGCAGCATGCCCCTTCCAGATGTGGATGCCCCCCCCCCCCCCTCCTCCGCCGCCCTGCTGGGAGCCAGACCTTTATCGGTGGGCTCGGGACTGCTCCCAGAAGCACCGGCGAGCAGAGATGCCACAAAGGCTTTGCTTTGTCCAGCCCCAGCTTTGCACCCCCCCAGGATGCCCTCTATGCCAGCCCCAGGGCTGCATGCGGAGGCAGCCGGGAGCCACGTTTGGGCTGCGCCCCGTGAGTCACCCTGCAGCCACCGGCCCCAGCTGATGCAACGCCCTGGGGCGGCGTGATGGTGGGGATCCAGGGCAACCCCCTGCCCTCTCGGGGCCAGACCCTGGGGGCTGCGCTGAGCTGGGTCTGGAGGGGCCTCGCCCCCTCCTGCCCTGCTGGCACCAGGGCAAGCCAGAGGGTTGCAGAGCATCCCCCGGGGTGGAGAGGGAGGGATGCCCTGGGCGCTCCCCACTCCCTGTCCCAAGGCTGGACCGGCTCCTGGCTGCCCGCTGAGCTCCCCTCCATCCCTGTGCTGCCCACAGCCGTGGCATGGACTGGACCTGGACCATAACAAAGACGAGGAAGTGAATTTCCAGGAGTATGTCACCTTCCTGGGGGCCCTGGCCACGATCTACGGCGAGGCACTGAAGGAATGCAAATCGTAGAGCTGGGCCAGCTGGAGGGCGAGGGGCCCCAGAGGACTTTTGGGGTCCTTTTGTAAGGACCTTTTATAAAGTTTTTTGTAATTTCCTATTGTAAAGTTTTGTTGCTGTGTTTCTGGTCATTTTTGAACCTTAAATAAATTAAAACCTCATGGATGGCACTGTTTTTTCTCTTGCTGGGGGGGGTGGGAGGGACTCAGCAAGGGGCTGCAGCCAGTGCTCACGTCCCCACAGATGGATCCTGTTGGGTGCTGGCGATGCTCTGCCCGTCCTTCTGTCCGGGACTCCCACCCAGGCACTGCACCCTCGGCTTTGCAAGGGCTGGTTTGCCAGGAGACTGCGGTTGAAGCTCACCCTGCTGCTCCCCCAAATGGAGGGCTTAGGGCTTGTTCCATGAACCCCAGCTTCTGAGATCCAGCGCTCACCCGAGCATCAATATTAGGAAAAAAAATAAGTATCCATCCCTCCAGGCTCAATGAAACACCTGAGAACATGGCTGCACCACACTTGCATCCCAGAGGCAGGTGAAAGGGACCCCCCCTACAAGCCCTTGGCCCTTTTTATACCTGATCTCTGAATATTTGAAGCGGGCATGATGCTGTTCACAGGCATCCCAGCCTGCCTGCATCCATCCACACCCCTGTCACTGCCCTGCCCTCAGGGCTGTACTGGCTCCGTCCCTGCGGCACCAACACTCCCAGCCCCGCGGCTGCACTCAGCCACGCAGCAGATACCCACACCCCACGGTGGCTCTTGCACCGGAGCGTGGGCTGCCATGGCACAGCAGCCGTGCCCTGAGGCAGGGCATGTGCCGGGAGCTCCCGGTGTGTGGGCAAGTGGCTTCCGTGGCACGTTGGGGAGCAAATGGCAGCATAAGGACCCACGGTGCGCGACTGCCCCTTCTTCCCTGCCGCACAGCGTACACATGTCTCCTCCCACTTCCCCACGTGGCACAGGCACATCCCTTCACACTTCCCCATACGTGTTCCGTCACGTCTCGCTGACGGTGCACCCGTGTCCCACTGATCAGCCCTGYGTTGCTCCCCTTCCCGGGGAGGACGCGCCCATCTCCCTCCATCATACAACCTGTCCCTTTGTTTCACTCTTTTGCAATTTAGGCTTTTTCTGGCACCAGTTCTTCAAGCTCCTGCATTAGGAGGCTGACGGGGAGATGTTTCACCACCACTGTCCTTCCCGTCTCCTAAAAGCCTTAATGGCTAACACGGGCTTTTTGCTGTGCCAGTCCCACCAAGCACGGACTTGGGGTGAAGGGCTTGGGCATCCTCGAGCACAAGCACCTCAGCAGCCCCCCCAGACTGTCTTTCCCCCAAGACACACAGGGTTTAGCAGCCCGTGTCAGGCAATGGGAACACCATGGGATCTCCCGTATGTGGCAGCATCCCCCCAACACTGGGAATAGGCAGCAATTGCCAATGCCCTCRGTTATCATCAGGCAGCAATTACAGCTGCCGGGAAATGCCACCTCCTAAGACTGGCTGGCAAGTTTCCGGCATGCTGGCATGCCCGGATTTGTAATGTCTTTCGTGGCTCCCTGGCTAGCTGTTAAGAAATGATTGAGATGGTCGTGATTTTGGAGAGGTACTGGGGGGTGGRGTGCACTGACCATTCCCCAGCATCCGTGCAGCAGCGTGCTGGGGGCAGACACCACACCTCCAGCCAAATTCAACAGCGTCAGGGCAGATACAGGAGCGATGAACCACATCCCCCATTGGGAAAAAACAGCATCATCCCACTGGAGACCCTCACCCAGCACCTTTTGTGTGATCTGGAAAAATTCCTCTTCCATCATCTCCGCAAAGACACCCAAACTCTGCAGGAACGTCCCACCTCCTGGGAAAGCCCCTGCACTGTCACTGACCCACGATGCTGGCTCCCTGCAAATGTCTCTTTTCGTGTTTCCTTGTTTTGCCCTAACGAGTTTGATGCGTTCCCTCCCTTGTTAACAGTGGGAGCAGTCGGTTTCTGGAGCCAGGCAAGAAATTGCCACCTGGGCGTGCTGCATAGCCTTGCTCAATTCCCGGGGTTATCACCCCGAAGGAAATTTGAGGGTGTCACAAATCATAGCTCAGGGAGAGTATAAAAGAGACCTCGCCTCCACCGCGCCGTCACTTCTCCTGCTCACTCCTCTCCTCCTGTGCACCGCTGTCTGCAGAAGTCAGCCCCAGCACCGCTTGTAGGTAAGTAGGTCCTTGCCAAATGGTGGCTTCAGGCTTCCTGCTGCTGGAAGTGCCATCGGGATAAGCCCAACCCCGCCGGGCAGCCAGAGCCTGGCCGGGGCTCCCAGAGGAGAGGGCAGTCCTTCTCCTCCAGTGGGATTTAATGTTTTGCTACCTGTCCCTTCCTAGCAAGATGAAAACCGACCTGGAGCTCGCCTTGGAGTGCACCATCAACATCTACCACCAGTACGCTGTTAAGCGCCCCATAGATGACTACCTGAGCAAGTCTGAGTTCTCGGAGCTGCTGAAGGAGAACGCCAAGCCCTTCCTCCACAGCACCATACCGGTAAGAGCTGAGCATGGCCCAGCTCTCCTAACGCTGGTGTGAGCTTGCAGGAGTGGTGGCCTCCTTGGGGCATGGGGGTGGCTGAGAGCCTCCCAAAGGGGAGGGAGGGTCTTTCTATGGTTTTCCTGAAACCGTGCAATCCTTGCTGGGTGAGCCTCGTGCCGTAGCTGCAGGCTGGCAGGGTGACCCTGAACCCCGCTGTGCTTCAGGCTGACTCTTTTTCATGTTTGTCCTGCTGCAGCCTAACATGTCCATCGATGACTACATAAGCAAGCTCTTCACCAGAGCAGACCGCAACCACAACGGTCGCCTGAAGTTCACCGAGTTCCTGACCACGCTGAATCTCGTAGTCATTGATGCCCACAATAGGTCCCACCAGTGTCTCGGGAGCCACGATCGGCATCCAGATGCTGGTCATGGCCCAGACCACGGCTATGACCATGGCTACGGTCCCGGAAAGTGAAGTGGTTCCCAGGGTGACTGTGCCCATGGGATTGTGCTCTTCCAGCAGCATCATCCCTTCTGTTTGTCCACAAGCACAGACGAACCTGTAACCAAAGCTTTGTCATCTGCCTCTGCCATTAAAATAAAATTTCTTTCTTCAAGCACCAAATGCATCTATATTATGTGTCCTGTTGTCTCCAGGGAGGATGCAATATGCACCTAGCCCGTGGCTGTGGAGGGTTAAATGCAGATTGAAGCGGAGAAGCAATGGGAAAGGGAAGGTGGCATGGGGAAACCCTGCTCTCTGCAGAGCCGGGAGCCAGGACAACAGTGCTGCTGGGTCCCAGCTGTGCAGCACAGGCTGCCTGGGCTCCCTGTCCTGAAGCACGTCAGACCCCGGCATACTCCCACTGCCTTCCCGAGGCTCAGCGGGTTCCCTGCAGAGGGTGGTTGGCCCCAGCACCCTTCACCTCAGCGGACGGCGGGGTGCGTAGCACCCCATCACGCTGGGGAGGTTCCTGGGTAAAGGCAGCCAGTGGCTGCAGAAGAGCATCCTCAGCTCTGGTTCTCCTGACACCTTTTTGCACCAGCTCCAGGACATACCAGGGGTGAAGCACAGCTGGGGGCTGCTTCCCCAGGTGGCTGCCAAGATCCGGCTCTGGAGCTGGGGGTGCAGCATCCTGGGGGTGCGTGCAATGCTTTTGCAACCTGCAAAGCAACCAGCGCTTATCTTGCAAGCCCGAGGGGCTCCGGAGAGCTGGTGTTAACTCTGCACAATAAAGTTGGATGTTTTTGTTAGTGTGGGGTGACAGCGCCCCAGGTCACAGCACATTTACAAGCCACCGTGGGCTCCTGGGGAGCAGATACATGAGCAGAAAAGAATTCTTGTATCTGCCAGTGACTGTGCACTGAGTGGGAAACCCTCAGGAGGCTCCGACATTTCCAACATCAGCTGAAACCAGAAGCCTGTCCCATGTAAAACTGAGTCAYGAAAGGAAGCATGGGGCTATTGTGGGGTTATTTGCACTCGATGACATAGGTGATCACTCTCTGGATCCACAATTTTGCCATTGGGGAACAAACCTTGTCCCCCAGAGGCAGACGTTATTCGCTGTCCTGCCAGAGCACCCGGGTGTCACTTGGGCATCACCCCCCTTGCATCGCGAGCTGCATCCCCCCRTGGGTTTTTGGGGAACGTGGCTGGGAAAGATGGGAATTCAGAGCCCACAGGTCTGTCTGCGTGGGGACTATGCAAGTGCACAGGGCAAAAAACAGCCTCGGCCGATGCTTTATAAGGCCAGCTGGGGAATGAGGATGCAATTTCCAATTATTGACAGTCCCTGATGAGTAAAGCAGGAAAACAAAAAAGGCATTAAAGTGAGTCAGGGATACTAGAATAAAACTCATGCAACAGTTCTTGATACTGCCCCTGGGACACACCAGAAACATCCTCCAACAGGAATGGTTACCCTTTTGTTTTTCTGTTCCTGCCCTCTTCCTGGAATCTATTGTCTTATTTTTACATCCTTTTATAGTCTCTTCATTCTTCTAGTACCTGTTCTGCTAACACAAGATGGGTGGCACAAAGGTGACAGTTGCAAAACACTTGCTAGTTAATGCTCCAGCCAGTAAAGAGCCTGACCTCAGATTTTCTTCTTGTTTTATGCACAGTTTCCTTCACCAAGTTTCTGGAGCAAGAGGAAAGGTCTGGTACAAGTGATGTGAAAATAGGAAGTAATGGAAAATACTCTGGAAAACAATTTATTAAAAGGCAGATGCTGTCTTCATCTTTGCCAGTGTTCAACCAGTTAGTATTGTAGAAAACAGATCACATTAAAAACAACCAAGGGATAAAGTTATCCACGTCTCTCTGAAACAGCTCATCTTTCTTCTACATCGGCATGAGAGCACGCAAAATTTTCAGCACATTGCAAAACTTGCAAAGTTTTGGCAAGTTCGCCACGATGGACTTGCCCTTTACGCTCACGTTGAGGTGTGACGGTCCATCCAGTGTTTTTCCCATTCTTTGCCCAGCACGCGAGCAGCTCAGCCCTGTCGGAGGCGATGGTGGGGTGGAAGGACAACATTTCCAAAGCTTGGTGGGTGCAACCAGGAACTATGTGCAGAGGTATGAGACCGGGAGGGGTTCAGAAGTTCCCACCTTGCAATTTCCAGGTACGGGAAATGCTAACTCAAGCTGTTGCTTGCAGCAGGTGTGTCACCATCTCTGATGAAAGAGGACCTCAGGCATATATAAAAGGGCTGCCCAGGCTCTTGGATCACTGCAACAGACCCATCCTCTGCAAACCCTTCTTGGAGACAAGGGTAAGTAACACTGCAATGGTTCTTGCAGGAAATAAGATGAGGGAGAAGCGATTTTGAATATCACTTCATGCCATGCCTGTTTTATTCCAGGGTGATGCTTTCTGCTTGGGCCAGGGTAGGAGGCTGGTTTTGGCTACAAGACAACAAGTATAAATTAATGGCATTTCTGTGCCATCTTTAGTGGAGGTGTAGTTGTTTCTGCTGGCAAGGAGAGAGCCCTTTGGGGGTGTCACTTGCATGGTGGCACCCATCGGAGAGCAGGGTCTCTGTGCTCAGTGTCTGCGGTGAAAAGGGGTTGCAGCCCAAAGAGGAGAGGGAGATTCATAGAGAGAGGAGGAGGTCATCAGGCAGAGGCTGCAACGGAGCCCGTACATGAACTGTGCTCCCTGCCTTAAAGTCATCCTTGCTGTCAGTGGCACAGTACAGATATGCGACTACAGCCTAATGGGTTTGTATATTTGCCTGACAAATGCCTCCAGGTCAGTAAGAACAAGCCGCTTCTTGGGCAAAGATAAAATTAGAGGTGGTTGGGTGATGCTGTAAAACAGCAATATTCCTAAAACCACTTATTACCTGCTCAGCACCCAGGAGCTGCCGGCTGCCCCCAGGCACGCTGGGTGCTGCTGGCTTGCTCAGCCCCGACGAGACAGGGCTCCTGGTGCAGATCTGCTGTTATGCTGGGGAGCTGCAGCACAACCCCTCTTGGGGTGGGGGCCAAGTACATGGCATGGGGTGCCTGGTTTTTGATGCATCTCATGACTTTGAGGTTTTTCCACACAGTTTCTGCGGGTACCTCAAGAGCTCAGCCATGTCTGCAAGCACCCACACCACAAACACCCTTTCCGAGACTCGGCAGTTCCCTGGAAACTGCACGCTGGAGAGGGCCTTGAAAACCATTGTGGATGTCTACCACCGTTACAGCATCCGGGAGGGCGAGTTTGACCTCCTCAACTTCAAAGACTTCAAGACGCTGCTGACTGAGCAGGCACCAACCTTCCTGCAAGCTTGTGTGAGTGCCACAGGAGCTGTGTTGTGCTCCCTGGAGGGATGCTCTCCTTGGGGGGGGTTGTGGGGGGGATGAAGCTGAGGTTGCCTCCAGGGATGTTCCTGGGGGAATGGGGTGCAGTCCCCACCAAGGGCTGTGGTCCACAGAGTGGGTTTCTGTGATCAGGCCCAGCTTGTCCATGTGCTGTGGGACCATCCACACTCATCCGTCCTGCCACTGCAGGGGTACGGAGCAGGCAAAGGGGCTTGGGACAAGAGCCTGTGCATCTGGGGTTTTAACTAGGGGCTACCTACAAGGTAGGAGAGGGTCACAACGATCCTGCAGCTTCCAAACACTTCCCAGGACACACAAGAATAAAGTTAGCTCAGTTTCCACCAGTGGATGTGCAGTCCAGGGCGGGGGCCATGTTAACATGTCCTGTCCCCCAATTTCAGGGCAGGAACCGTCAAGACTACCTGGGCAAGCTCTTTGAAGAGACAGACTTAAATAAGGACAGAGAGCTGACTTTCGAGGAGTTCACCATCGTCTTGGCCAAGGTGACTGATGATGCCCATCGCATCACCCATGGGGATGACCGCTGTACACCAGACAAGGACTGAGTCCCAATGCACGACCCATGAAAAACTCAGAGGGGGTTGCTTATAGGAATTTGGCTCTGGCTGCTTTCTGTCTGCTTGGTTCACTCATGCTTGTGAGACAATAAAGCATCACTTGAAGTTCACTGAGTCCTTCCTATCTCAGCACTCCCTTTTGCATCCATCTCATGGATGGGGAGGGTGGGCACCAGCTGCAGTGAATGCATGGTCCTGCTGTAGCTGTGGGATAAAGGCTTGCCTAAATGAGGCACCCCAAAAACCCATAAAGGAAGAGGTTTATGATTGAGATGCAGTGAGTAGGCGAGAGCTGTATTGCTCAGTGTCTGGTCCAAGCTGAGAGGGCTGGACTGATGGGCTAGGAGGGTATTAATGGCCAGAAGACCAGTGCAAGACATTGCCTGAGCTCTGCAAGGCTTTTAACCATCAGCTGCAACATATAGCAGTCATATTAGAGGTTTTTCTCCTGGCAGAGGAAGTTTTCTGTGTAGACTGGGAAGAGCAGAGGCAGCCTAGCTCGGGGAAGCACCTCCTGTTTTGCCCATCCTCATCCAGCTTTTTCCCCTTGGCCATGCCAAGTGCGTCCTCTGGATGCAGAATCACCCATGAGTGGGAAAAATGCATTAATACCCATGACAACAGCAGTTCACAACAGAACACAGCCTTTACCACAAGAACAAGCCAGGGTGCTCTTAGGAAAAAGAATATACACAGAAGTTACTATCTGTATATATAACTTCTAGCCCGTGGGAAATTCTAAGATTTAAAATTTTCTCCCTAAATCCCAATGAAAACTCAAATTTCAGAGTTTTCCCACACAGGCAAGTCATCTGGAGTGCTCCCTCCCAACCCTGCTGAATCACTTGCTACCCAGCCAAGATGAAACGCCCGGATGGTTTCCATCTCAGAGTTTTCCACCAGTAAAATATTCTCACCAAAACCCTGACGGTCTCCAGCAGGGCACAAGGATCTTGTCCCTGGCTGAGCCATCTGGGAGATGTCTTGCAGCACCAACAAACCATTTCTGGCTACTAAATACACTGTAATCTAGCTCTTTTCCTCACCGAACGCTCGGGTACCACCACCCCACGGGGCTGAGCAGGCAGCTGCCCCAGCACAAGCGAGAGCAACACTTTGCACRTTGCAGCACAGGCAGGAAGGGCGAGTGCAATGGCCACATCCAGCCCTGCAACCTGCCAGAGTTCCAGGAGGGCTTGGAGAAGGTCCAGCACCCCGCAGCAGTTGTGGCGTGCCTGTGCGGGCAGCAGAGCTGGCTCTCAGCTCCCTTTGGGCTGGACCAAGGTGGTTCCTGCCAAGCAGCTGAGTTTGTAGCTGTTTGATATGGCTGAGACATATGTGAATGCTTTTTGGCTCGATCTAAAGGACTGAGGAATCCTTTCCCCTGCAGCTTCAGGATGGGAAAACCTCTAGGCTGCCCCAGCTTCCCATGGTGGCTGCTCATGCCAGGTCACAGCTGGATCATCACTGGTCTGATGATGCTYAAAGGTGCTCAGGAGCCAGGGCTCAGAACGCATCCCCTGGCTTCCCCAAGCTAACACCACATCTAGCAACCAGAACAAATGTCCTATCCTGATCCTCGGCTAAAACCTGCTGTGAAACACGGCAAACCACATAGTGACAAACCCTGCCGTGCCCTCTTCCCGCATCAGCCAGCCACTTGCCTGTAAATGTATATTTTTGAAAGATGTTGCAATGTTTTGCAATGATTGTCAAGCATGGGGTGCCCTGCCAGGGCTCAGGTCCTCAGGGCACAACCAACCCCAGTCACTCAAACCAGATCTTTCACTTGCCATGGCTATCGGGCTGCTTGTGTGCTGCCTGACRCCTGCTTCCCTCTCCTCCCTCTCTGCAGCTCCAGCAAGTGGATGCTTGCTCAACCCCAGTGGCCCTGGGGCCAGGATTGCAGTTTGCTGCAGCCACTTCGGCATGGCTTACAGGCACAGCTGGACAGGGAGGCTCCCCCTGCAAGGAGACCTGCAGAGCCAGGCAAAAAGTTGCGCTAGCACATGTTCCTGTAACCCTAAGAGATACCCAGGCTCCCTGGTCACCTTAGTGACTGCAATGGAATTTAAAAACCAAATACTTGGGGTCTCATCCCTGCTGCCTGGTGGGCACATCTGAGGGTCTAGCCACCATCCCTCTTTGGAAATCCCTGGCCCATCTCATACCCTGTAATCCATCCTTGCCCTTTCCTACCTCCGGGATGATAAAATGACCAAAAGTATGGTTTCCTGAAATTGCTACAAAATTCTGCAACTGAGCGGATGGTCCCTGACACCCTGTTGTGAAACGCCCTGGCCCTTCTCCAGCAGTTTCGTGCATCAAAGCACTCCTGTTGTGAAATGCTGTGCACCCCCACCAGTGAGGGCTGGGGTCCGGGTGGACGCTGCGTGTGGACCAGGGCTGCATCCCCGAGCAGCTCCCTGCATGGTGCTGCCCCGTGTCAGCTCATCTGGAGCTCCTGGAGCTTGCCGCAGGCCTGTCCACGGCCCCATTTTGGCCTCTCCTTTGTGTCCGAGATTAACATCATGTTTGGCAGGTTAAACAAACCCCCAAACAAGTCAGCTGAATCAGCAGGCAGAACATTTTAATGAAGAAACACTGGAAAATCTCGTTTTGCTCCTGATCTTAGCTGCTCTGAGCCAAATTGCCTGCGCTGGGACTCTGCAACACTGAGAAACAACAAAAAAAAAGAAGYCACAAAGTGAGGACACAGTCCTAAGAAGTAAAAATACACCTTTCAGCCACACCTGGTCTCCACAGCTCAGAAAATACCTTGGGTGGGGAGAAACCACCCTTAGCACAGGCCATTGCTGACCTGAGGAGACAAAATGAAGTTCCTGGAGCCCCGCCAGGTTGGGAACCTGCCCCATATTATTTGTCTTTCATAAAGAGCTGCTTGCTGCAGGCAGGGGATGGTCCCCCAGCGCTGGGGCACTGCCCTCAGCACCAGCTCTGTCCCTATCCCCGTGTCACACAGGCAACCCTGACCATGCTGTCAGTGCTGGGCTGTGCGGAGCAGCGGGACAGTGGGATGCTGGGGCCACACGGTGCTTGTGTGCACCAGGTCTGCAAGGATGGAGATGCTATGGGGCCAAGCAGTGCTGGCTCATTGGAGAAGTGCAGGCATGATGCTGTGGGTCCCCTTTGCCTCGTGGCATGAAAAGGCAYCCCTACAGAGGAGAGTAAAACAGGTGAAATTGAAGCAGCCAAGGGGATTGGACTTCTGTTGAGAGTTGGAGAATTGCAGGTGGAGGGGGTGAAGGGGACATGGCCATGTCCTGGCCATCTCCCTGCCACCCAGCCAGAGTACGTGACACACCGACCTTGCGGAAAAAGCCACAGAGACCCTTTTTAAGGAACTACCCCAGAGCCTTAAGCAATGCACAAGTATGTCATGAAGATGGACTGGAATTGGATGAAACAGAGACATTTCACAACCAGTGGAGTGACGCAGGCGGAGGGCCAGACTATAAGAGATGCCGCACTTGGGACCAGCCCTGCTCCAGCCCAAGTGGATCTCACTACTTCATCAAGATGATCAAGGCAAGTCCAATGGTGACTTGGGCATTTAAGGTCTCCATGCTCTTTTCCAGGTGCCGGTTGGGCCATCGGAGGTGCAAGGACCCTCAGGGAGCCTCTCCTCACCGTGTGAGCTGCCATCAGTTGCTGGCAGAGGATAACCATCTCCGCTCAGGCTCATCCAAGCACAACCCACAAGGAGAGATGTCTCCTCCTGGAAAAGGCTCCCCACAGCACAGTCCGACCACCGAAGGGGCTCCTGGACATCAGATCTCATACTCTGTATCTCTACAGAGGTTTTTGCAGTGCCACCAGCTATTTTGGGAGCCTTGCTCCAACAGTACTTGACTTACAGAAGGCACATTTGGGGGGGGTGGGGAAATCAGCTCTCGGCTATTATCTGTAGTTGCACATCCCAGAGCAGAAGCAGGCAAAGGCTGCAACCCCTTTTGGCTTATAGAGAAGAGCAAACTCAAAACAAACAGCTCAAATTTATCCCCAAAAAAGAATGGCTGAACAAAGCCAGGCTGTGTCCTCATCTGGTGTGAAGCAGGTGGCTGTACATGAGCCTCGCTGGTGTACGTCAGACTTCCCCATCTATTGTGGCTCCTGACATTATTCAGTGTAATCATTTCTCTTCCAGATCTCCCAGACCCAGGAACCTCTCTCCGAGCTGGAGAAGGCCATGGATGTCATCATTGATGTCTTCCACCAGTACTCGAGAAAGGAAGGACACAGAGACACCCTGACCAAGAACGAGCTGAAGCTCCTGATTGAGAAGCAGCTTGCGAACTACCTGAAGGTGAGTGGAGTTTCTCGTGACCCACATGGGGAGGGAGCCAGGCTGGACCCCATTGCCTGAATACCCCCAGGGACTGGATTTGCTCCCTTCCCACTCTACCCTCCTGCCCCAACACCTTCTGCCCAGACCCTCCCTGTCCAACTGCCACTTTCCAAACATGCTCCATGAAGACAGATGAAGGAAACCCACCCAGGTCTGGGTGAATCTGCAGCCAGATATTTACCCTCATCACCTTATCTGCAAAAATCAGGATCGTATTGCCCGACAGCTCCTCTCCCATCTAGGAGCAATGATGTCAGAAATATCAGCCAAAACGCCCATTTTTTGTAACTCACTTCGCTAAAGCAGAAGGTAAAGCGTTTTTAATCCAACATGCTAAAGGAGAGGTTTGTGGCTGACAAACCTGAGCTCGTTTGCAGCTGTGACTGCTGCCTTCATCGGTCTCCACATTGCACAGTGTCCTTGCAGTAATGCTAGCCTGTTGCTCTCCGATTGCTTCATCGCCACAGGTGAATCATTGCTGTATCCAAAGCAATGGGTGATGATGGCATGAGGATGGAGCCACACACAGCACCGGACCTGGTACCTGTGAGGGTCCCAGCAAGGCCGGGGGGGAGGCTTGAGCTGTGAATGACAGGACTTTGCCCTTACCCTGTCCCTTCCTTTGCAGCATGTGAAAAACAGGGCCACCATCGATGAAATCATGAAGGACCTCGATGTCAACAAGGATGAGCAGATCAGCTTCTGCGAGACAATGTTGCTGATCACCCGTGTGACCATTGCYACCCACGAACACCTCCACGAAGTCGAGGACCAGCAGCAGCAGCAGCAACAACACCAGCACAAACACCACCACTGAGGCAGACTGTGGTTCCCGGCCGAAGGCACCCATGCAGTGCTCACAGCCCCTGGCTTTCTCCCTCCATCCCTCTCTGCCCACCTTCCTCCTTTCCTTCCTTCAAGTTTGATGGTTTGGCTGCCAAATAAAGATTTGCCCTGAGGCTGTCAAAGCTCTTCTGTGTGTCTGCGTGGGTTTTCCTTGAGGCAAGTCCTGTGCCTTGCTCTCTCCCAGCATGGCTTTAAACCAGGCAAATCCACCTTGGAGACAGGCTGCAGGTTCTCAGGGATGAGATGGACGCCTGGGGAGAGCAGGGTTCATTGCAGCGGGTGCTCACAATACTCCTGACATTATGATGTGCTCCATAGGTCAGGGAAGGCAGTATAATTTGACAAGTCTTTGCATTTCCAACTAGAAAAAAGCCCGTTTTGGCCTGAAAACTCTCTGCGTGTCTCCTAGGACTGAGCTGTGGTGGTAGGCAAGAGCTGGAAGGAAGGAAGAGGATGGATGAGTACTCTTTTCTGGAGGAGCACCCTTTTTATGGCACTTTTGCTCTGCAGGGCCCTGGCACGGGGCTGGAGGGGGTGGATGCATTTAGTTTTAGTGCTACAGCCAGCAGCAAGGTCCAACTGCTGGATTTTTCTGGACAAGAACGGAGAACAACCCCAACTCCTCACCCAGAGCATCCTGAGTTTGCACTGAGGAGCTGTCCCTTATTAATAGCTGCTTTCCAGGGTGGGTGGCTGGAAATGCCTACAATGCTGCTGAGCAGCCTCCCACCGTGCATGCTTAGAGCCTGACTACTGATTTGCAAATGCCTTTTTAAAGGGGAAAAAGGAACAGTTGTGATTTCCCAAGGGTGAGTCAAAGCCCTGAAATCACCCTGCTCTGTGAAGGAACCTGCCACAAGCTTCCCCAAACCAGCAGCACTGAAGCAAGCCCCCTGGTTAACACAAGACTGCAGCAAGTTTGCTTCACCACTGTCRGCCAGGTTGCTTCAGCTTCCTTTGGAGTCAATTTTGACATCTGAAGTATCAAACACCTTCTTACAAGGTAAAATCTGCTGCAGGGACCAGAGTCCACTCAGCTCTTCCTGARCCTGCACAGGGTGGCAGGTCCCCTCTGGAGTCAGATCCTGCACCAAACATTCAATCCTGCACCCCAACATGGGTCATGCACCCAATCCTACAGCACTTTAGGGTCTCTGGAGCAGGTAAGAGCCCCACACCCAAGGGAGAGAGTAGAGCTGGTTCATTGCCACMACCCTGCCAGGGCAGAAACACATCACCTCTGAGAACCAAGCTGTCCCCAGGGCTGGCCCATAAGGGGATGCCCAGCTTTTGGGACAAGGGTGGTTCAGGTCCCATGTGCAGCAGATCAGCTTTTCAGGAGCTCAGCACCCTGCAGGTGGGTGGTCAGCCCTTCTCTTTTCTGCAGCAGAGGGGTCTCCCTGTGCAAGGGCCAAGCACACAAATCTGGGTGCTGGGGGCATCCATAAACCATCCTGGGACCTTCCCCCAGGATCCAGGCAGGAGCCAGCCTCAAAGCTTGCGGTGCTGATGCAACAGGATATTTGCCAATGCAGCGGGACTTTACGCTCCCCTGAAACCTGGGGTGCGGGACTCCTGTTGTGTCACCCACTGGGGCTGTTGGATCATCACACTGGAGGTGGCGAAGAACGAGCCACCACAGACCCTGAGCACAGTAGGACCAGGATACCAACACAGGGCTGAGAGCAAGCAGAGGCAATYGCCGGGTCCTCCCTTAACAGCAGAGCCGTCCCCAAATCCATACGCACCGGAGCTTACAGCTCCCAAACAGAGGAGACGCCAAAGCAATGCAAGGAAGAAGGCGTTGGATACACCCCAACTGCGCTGTATCCCATGCTGCAGAGGGATGCTTGGTCAGGCTGATGGGCAAGGTGCTCTGCTGCCCATGACCACGCTGCCTGTTTAGGGATGGCACCTGGGTTCCTCCAGCCTTGCTGCCTCAAGAGCAGTTCTCCAGCAGCACAAAGCAGGAGGTGTGCAGCCCCCAACCCCACCTGCCTTCACCCCCAGGTTATAAGGCAGGATTCGACCTTTGCAAGCTGAGGACCAGGCAGTCTGCGACAGGTTCCTGCTGCCACCTGGTGGCATATGCCACCGAGGCTGCCGGGGCGGCCACCAGCCCCGGAGCAGCCCAGGGAGCCCCACAGCCCTGCCCTGCTCCCCAGGGTTGCACCCTGGCCCATTGATCACAGCCAGAGCCCTGTCCTGTGACCCCCTATTCATCACATCCCCTATTTCTACACCACCAGTGCTGTTTGCAATAAGTAGGATTATTCTGTGTGCCAGAAACAAAAAATTAATTTTTGGGCTAAGCTAGCAGCATCAGGACGTGCACCGATTTGCAAACACCCCAAACTTCTCTCTCATAGCCCCCCTGCTCAAGCCACCACACAGTTTTGCTGGAAAGGGCTCCTTTCTTTCTCAACACTACCACATCAGCCGTTCTTACCTGTGTCCTGTGGGGAGCAGGAGAAGGGAGAAGCACCACAGTTCCTCCAGGGTACAGCTCAAAGGAGCAAGCAAATGGTGGATGCAGATAAATGCTAAATCCTGCTCTCCTTTCCCTGCTTCGGGGGGTTGTACCCCACATTGTTCTCCCTGAGCTTTGCCCCAATGCCATCAGCTTGCATTCACACCCTGCTGAGGGGCCCAGCCTGGCCCCTGCCTAAGGACTATGTCTCCCCTAACTGCCACCCTGTCCTGTCCCATCAAAACAGCCTTGGGGTGACCCTACCAGCTCCTTACACTGCTGAACCCCTCCCAAAGCTCCCAGTCTGGAGAAAAGGGGCTGAAGCCTACAGGGCTGGGTTTTATGGACGACCCTGCAACGAGGGGATGTGATCCAGCTGGGGCTGAGCTGTGCCTCCCAGCTGGGACCCAGCCCAGCCCCAGCATCCCCATCCTGCCTGGTCCCCCTGCCCACTGTGGACCCCCTCCACCCACCGTTGACCTCCTCCACCTGCTGCAGATCCCCTTCACCCCCCCGCAGACCCCTCCACGTGGGGTCAGCAGCCCGGTAGCTGGCACAGGAAGGGTTGTGCAATGCCCAGCGCTGTGGCAATTGGGGACTTTGAAGCACTGTGCGCGTCGCATTCGTTATTGGTCTAGACACRCCGATAGGGATGAGCCACAGTGGGATAAAACTGGTCGGTCCTGGGGTGCCGGTGAGGCCTGTGGCCAGGAGCCGACACACCGTCGTGGGCAAACCCGCGCCCAGAGCCCAGCAAAGCCAGCCTGACGCTGCTGTGGATGGGGACGTGCTGCCGCGGGATGGCACCGTGGTGGCAGCAGACTCGGAGGGAGTAGCCGGCGGAAGGGACTGGCTCAGAGTGATTCAGAACAATTTTCCTCCTAATTCCTCTCATTCCCTGGGCGGACGTGTGCTAATCAAGGCGGCAGTGGTGGAGGGAGGAGTACGGCGGTTGTAGGTGCCATTGCCATGTGTTGCCCTGCCATCCTCCTCCGCAAACGCTTCCTGCCCGGTGCAGTGGCTTCCGTACCGCCATGCCTGGTCACCCCCTAGCATCCCCAGTCCTGGGGTCCTTCCCGTGCCTGAACATGCACCATCCCAATGGCAGAGTGATGCTTTTCCAAGACCGTTCATACAGAAATAGGGATGTGCCAACATAAAGCCTTAAACCCTGAGCACTTGGCCATCGGGATGGCTCCAGCCCATGAGAAAACACTCCTTTGCCTGCATCTCCATCGAGGGCATGGCCGGCAGCATCAGGCACCCTGGCTCATGCGAGAGACGTCGTGGGGATGTCGGTCTCTCTGTGGGGTTTGTGCTAAGCAACCTGGCAAGGCTGTACCCCAAAAGGTTGCAGGGTAAATTGYGCTGCTGTCTGTGCCCGGTTGCCTGGCCATCCCAAATATAGCCCTGGAGTGAGTCCYCCAGGGCTGGGGCTTTCCTGAAAGCTGCAGCTCCCAGGGACCGTAAGCCGTGAGAGCAGCCCCTGGGCTGATCCGGCTTCCACTGAAAGCATCCCTGTGCCGGGCAGCCCTTGCTGCAGAGGGCCTGCAGTGACTTGCTGCCTCTCGCCTCACTGTGCCAGGGTAAAATTTAGCTCCAGACCATGGTCTGCATCTCATTTACAACCCACCTAATTGCAGAGACGTCTTGTGCCATGCTGGTGGTGTCAGCAGTGGTACGTGGGCGGCACAGGTTGGCTCCAGCAACCCCTCCTCTCCCAAACACGCTGCTACGAACCCGGCCCTGCAAACGCCGCCTGGGAAGATTGGTGCAGAGCGTGATCTCATCTGGCTTTGTACCGTATCTGGCAATCTTGGGATGGTGCCTGAGCCCTTAATGAAAGCTGGCACACCCTTCATAGCAGGGAGGGCTTGTTACACCCCCTTTCCAGGTGAGCAAACCTGGGGTCATTGACTTCTCTGAGACCACACAGAGGATCGGCCGAGAGCCAGGCGTCCTGCCCTGGCTGCCTCACTGCAGCATCCCCGCAGCCCCTGTGCCTTGTTCTTTCCCTGGGAGCCCTGGGGCAGCTGGCTCCATGCACAGCTTGGTGTGCTCCATCAGGGCTGAAATGCAGCCTGGCCCCATGCATGGCTCAGTTTGCTCCATCGGGGTTGAAATGCAGCCTGGCACCGATGCCACGCTGCTGGGATGGGTGGTGGCTGTCCCTGTCCCATCGAGACGTGTAGTTAGTGACTCTCCCATGGGAGGGAGCTCATAGCCCTGTCGTCCATGGCTACCTGGGGCTGGCGTCACYGGGTGTCCCCATGCTGTCACTCTTGGGAGCAGGCTGCCCTGTTTGAAAAGCAGCTCAGTGCTCTTTCTCCTTTCTTGCAGAAAAAACCACAGCTCTGCTGCCATTGTCCAAGCTGGGCAAACGTGAATGCAGTCTGGGCCCAGTGGCAGCCCATATGAGACATGTGGGACAGCCTCAATAATAAGATTAAAACCACCTTTTCTGCAGGAAGTTATTTCGTCTATGACATTTTCTAAGCTTCGACATTGTAACGCCCCACGAACTCACAAATCACCTTGGCTGTAAAGGAAAAAAACCCTTTTGGGAGAGGCTAAATGCAAACTTCCATATACAAAAAGAACTTCTGGTTAGCTTTTCTTTTTGATCCAAGGCTATGTCTCCAGTGCAAACCCCTGTGCAAACCCCTGCGCTCGCCGCTCGGGTCCCTGAGCAACGCCCGTGGAGAGCAGAGCTGCACGCTGACCTACATACGTCTTTCCCAGGTGTGTTAGTAAACATCCTCCCTGGGGAAGGATAATGAGGGAGGCTCCCTGGGAAGTGCAGCAATGCGGAGAGGCAGCCAGAGAACAGGACTGACCGGAAGAAATCCTCACCCTCCACCCACTCCCCGGCAGCCAGCAAGGAGCTTGCACAGAGCTGCTCCCACCAGTCCGATCTGCGCCCGTTGGCTGGTTGATGCAGGTGAGCAGGGTGAGTCTCCACCGTTTCTTTTTGTATTTGAAATGAGCTTTTATGTTTTCAGGGTCATTTTGGAACCGGTCCTTCCCAGCAGGGCTCGGGGCAGCAAGACACAAGCACAGGATTAGCTGCCCGGACTCCCTCCGCCCTGCCCCGAGTGTGGTGGGTGTGTAGCCACAGCACTTTCCTTAGCTGCAAGAGCTGATTCATTCAACCCGACAAGCGCCTGAGATGGCTACAGGGAGCTTCATCCTTTTATTTTAAGCAGGGAGTGGGAAAGTGGAGAAATGAAGTGAATTAAGGCGAAAGTCCCAAAAGCAGCCAGGGCGGTGGGCAGCCCAGCTTTCAGCATCCAGCAAAAGGAGGTTTCTTTTTACCTCTGGCAAAGAAATTTGGAAAGGCTGAAACTGGACTGAAAATGTTTTGAGTTATTGGGAGGGTACAAGGGGGTTTTCCTGCGGGCAGAGCTGCCCCTGCCACCTTGCTGTGTCCTCAAGTTTTGCTCCTCTCCAGGACTGGAAACATGTCTAAGCTCATTAAAGCCATCACTGACATGATGGAGAGTTACCAGGGCAATGCCAGGAAGGGGAAGAAATCTGAGCCGTTCAGTAGAAGTGAGTTCAAGAAGCTGATCCAGCAGGAGTTTGCTCCTGTCAAGGTAAATGTACGGGCTCTAGGGTGCAAAAATGGATGGGAAAGATGACGGGGTTACATTTAGGGGTGGTCAGGGGTGCTGAGGGGTCCTGCAACATCCACCCCACACCCAGGGTTGGAATTGCATCTCTCCAATCTTTGATTTTCCTGGGGTTGAGCATCACGGGCAATTTCCTTGGGTTTGTATTGCAAGGCAGCAAAGCTCCTGTGCACATCTCCCAGTCCCGCTGTCCCCGTTTTCCTGCAGGGAAGGGGAGGTGGAGGGTGAGGAAGGGGTGCCTGGTCCTGCAGGGTACTGTGGTCCTGCCGGGTACTGTGGTCCTGCTATGCCTCCCTTTCCTTCCTGGGCAAATCTGTGTGTAATACCATGAAACCTTAACGTTGGAATCTGTGCAGCCTCTGCTGCCTGCTGCAACTTTCCTTTTCGTTGCATTGCCCTTGCAATAAGGGGACGCAGCCCTTGTTTCACCACCTTGCCCCTTTGGGAAGGTCTGATGGGCTTCTGTCCTCTCAGAGGTCACCCACCAGCAAGTACAGATACATCACCAGCCTGCCGGATTCAGACACCGAGCCCATGAACAAGAAGGAGAAGGGCTCTGCCAAACCCTGTGTGTACTGAAGGGTGGCTGCCGCTGCTCCTGGGGCACAGAGAYGAGGAGGTAAGGGAGAGCTCAGGGAGTGCAGCAAGCAGGCGAAGCTCCCAAACAGCATTTGCACTGCCTCATTAGGTGGGGACAGATCCTTCCTCAGGACCGGTGTCACCCCGAGGTGGTGCATAGCTCCCCAGGTCTGCTTTACCCCTTGCGGTTGTCCCAGCAAGCCTGATCCATCGGGGAGGATGGGATGGAGCCAGGAGCTGAGCTCCAGCTCCACGGGGCCCCAGAGAGTATTTAATCAGCTCTAATAACTCCAATAAAATTGCACAAGCTTATTGGGCACAAGCTTAGTGCAAAGCAGAGGTATTGCAGTGTGGGTGGTAAGGAAATGGGGGCTGGCAGGGAGGGATGCCAGCCTCAGCAGGGCTTTGGGGTGGTCGCGGGTGAACTCCCCCATGGGTTTTCTTCCCTCTCCTGTAGGATCCCTGAATGGCCCCATGGGCAAAGGACAGAGGCACCAGCAATGTATGGGCATGGTATGATCACCTTTTGGACTCTCTCTGCTCCTTCAGTGCAGGCAACGCCTGCCCTCACACCGGTGGTGGGGGAGATGTGAAGACTGTGCCCTGCTCCACGTATTACCTCCATGAGGCAAAAATAACTCCGGGTCTCTTGTTTTGTCCCGATGCTCCACGGGTGTCTCTTTGGGGTGCTTTGCAAATGCAGCTTGAAAGCTGGGGGGGGGGTGGGTGGGGGCAGATTTGCTGTTTTCTTATTGTAAACACAACAGCAGAGGAATGGTTGACATATCAACCCCTTCCTCCATGAGCTCCTTTTGTTTTTAATGGGTAGAAAGTGAAAAATCACTCATCAATAGGGCTGGAATGAGCCACGCAATTAGTTGACTCAGGCTGTACAGTAATAATGAATAAAGAGTGGCAATTCTTCAGGGAAAATTAAAGGTCTGTGGTTGGGAGTTCAGCTCATTTGAAGTCAACAGCAAAATTCCCATAGATTTTGGGGGGGACRGGACAAAAAATGTACCTCAACACTTATGAGGATGTTGCAGTCTAATAAATGCAGCTGGGGCAGCATGCTGGCTTTCTTTTCCATCAAAAAAAGGGAAGCCCAGCCCCCATTTTTTTTATTTTATGGAAAGCTTTTACCTATGTCTTTGCATAATTAACCTGCACAGAGCTGCGCAAAGAAATACTACCAACAGTGAGTGGCCAGACGATGAGGAAACAGGACTGCTTTCCTCGGCCATACTTGGTTAAAACATTGCTCCTGATATATAAACCAATAAAACAAGGCTGTTTTAATAGCAAGGAGGGGATGGTAGAAACCCTGAGTTTCACTGGAAAAAAAAATTGCAGCTAGTTATCAGGTCTGTAATATTTATATCCCCATCTGCAAGTTTTTGGAAAGTCAGGGGAAGACATGTAGTTTCTGACAAGGATTCGCTTTATGATCGCTTTACTACACGGATGGATGTTTTCTGCAGTAGTTTATTCCTCTCAAGCTAATGAGTGCAGGATCCGGTCCTTCAGCTGTTACCTATCTGAATGGGTTAATACATCAGCCGTCGTAACTGTGATGTTTGTACATTGTAAATATCCCAAAGGAATTTTTTTTGGCTTGTTTTTCTCCTTCTTACATAAATGGTTGTAATACCATAAAAAAAGCAATAAAAACTGTACAACATGATGCCTGCCTGATTTTCGTGAGCCACCTGGTGATCACCAGTATCCTCCCTGGGTAGGAGGTTGCTCAAAGCTGTGTAAAAAAAGCTGTTGTGGTGGGGAAGCCCTAAGGGGACGGGGCAGGAATGCAAAGCCCTGGAGGCCCACCCACGCTGTGGGATGGGGAGATGTTTTTGTGCTTTCCCCATCACCTGGGACCCGTCGGTCCCGGCTGGTAGAGGAGAGCGGAGGTGGTGAGTGCCCAGGGATGATCCACACTGACTGTTGTTGATCACCAGAGCATCACGAGGGTTCAGAAAGAAACCAGCTCTGCACAAATGGCACGAGCATGTTTGTTAATCCAGCTGTGTCCCTATAGCGTGCATGGAAAATAAGGATGAGGAGTTTAAGGAAACGCCAACACAAGAGAGGTCTTGGGAACTTAATGCTTTATTGTCTCATGGGCACCTCATGGGGCCAAAGCACAGCCTGGTGCATCAGGCGGAGCAATTGTCCTGGAGGGCAGAGAAGAGGGTTTGCAGCCGGGCAGCCCCAGGGCTTCCAAAGCTTTGGGGATGCTGGAGGGAGCTGGTCCATGCGCAGCCTTTGCTGCCGGAGCCAGGGCGTGCGGGACACCCCATCACTTCAGCTTCTGCGAGGGCAGCTGGTGGACCTGCTGCTGCTGCTGCTGCTGCTGGCAGTGCACCTGTGGCTTCCCATGGCAGCCACCACCTCCGGAGCTGTGACAGCCACCACCGCCAGAGCTGTGACAGCCACCGCCGCCGCCGGAGCTGTGGCAGCCGCCGCCGCCGCCAGAGCTGTGACAGCCGCCACCGCCGCCGGAGCTGTGACAGCCGCCGCCGCTGCTGTGGCAGCCGCCACTGCTCTGGCGGGTGTAGATCTCCTGCTTGTGGCAATGGTCCTTCTCCTGACGGGAACACATTGTTGTGTTTTGGGATGACCTGCGGGGAGAGAGGAGCTGTCAGGGGCTGCTGCATGTCCCACCGCCCTGATTGCCCCAGCGCCCCGATCCTGGGACCCCGTGCCTGCCGCATTTGCAATCCCACCCCCAGCAATGCTGTGCAGGATCCCAGGAGATCCCCCAGGTCTGGAGCAGTGCCCTGCATCCACCGACGGAGGATTTCATCAGCTGGGTGTAGCAGCATGGCATAGCCCAGTCATGAGACAGGTCCTCGCCTCCCTCCATGCATCCCTCCGCCCTGTGAGCATCCCTGCACCCCAGCAGCGGGGTTTGCATTAAACCTGTGCTCTGTATCCCTTGCCGGGAAATGAGTTCCCAAAGAAGGAAAATCCATCCGTGCTGCCAGACTTACCCAAGCTCGAGAAGAAAGCAAGAGGAGGGAATGAAGATCCCCGGGACAGGGGCAGTTTTATAGAGATCTCAGATCCCTTTCCCCGGAAATGAGACAGCTCTCTGTCATAGTGATCTATTAATTTAATACCCAATCTCCATCAAACCGCCCTCTGTTTACATTGCTCACTTGACTCATTTGTGATGGGTATCATTCCTTTTTTATCTGTTTCCTGTGCCACATAAGTATCTAATTGCCAGCCTCACCTGCTCTTAATAGGAAAACCTGTGGGTGCCTGGGTTTCCAAAGGCTCATCTGTTTGGGGGTTGCTTTGTTAAATTAAATCCAGGCATAATTATAGCCCCATCCCATGAGGCTCTGCTCTCAGAGTCTAATCCCTGCTATTGAGCCAGCACCAGGTAAAGCCAGAAATAATCCAGGTAAAAAGGAGTGGAAAGTTGCTCTCTCTTCTCCCTTAGATGCTCGGTCTGAAAGAGCCGCCACGGCCATGGGGACAGCCAGCGGTGTGAGGACAAAGTCCTCCTGGGCTTCCTCTAGAGAAGGGTCTCAGGTCTTCAGCAGGGGTTTTCTAGCTCCCCTCCTTGACCTAAAGGGTGTGAATTCCCCCCAAAAGGCATCTGAGCAGCCAGAAGGCAGTCTTGGGGACCGCTGAAAGCCTTGCAAGCCCTGCTATGTTCACATACATCTGAGCAAGGTCCCTGAGTGCTTCCTTGACAAAGACTAGCTATTTCCATCCTCTTAATGACAAAGATCAGGAAATGAAGACTGAGGAATTAAAAGACTCATCTGGTGCTGCCTGCTTCATCGGTCCATCTTCTGGAGCAAAGCCGGAGCTCCGGAGATGGCCCTTCTGCACAGCCCTGTCCTGGTTGAAAAGCTGCCCAGCACTTCATCACCCCACAAAGTACATTGACCTCTAAAGGCCACAGCTCCTTATTTACAGGATAAAGGCAAGAAAAAGTCTGAGACATAGAAGATAATGTTAGGACCCACGCAAACAGATACGAAGATCCAGCTTGTTGCCAAAGAGAAATGCTTTGGCAGCTCTCTGAGGGAGGAGGGGATAGCACCGGGGCTTGGACTGTTTGAGCTAAAAGCCAATGTCTTTCCCAAGACACACATCAACTAGTGCTATTTCGTTATGCTCAGCACCRCTAGTGGCACTGAAAATTAGCTCCTTCTGTCTGACTTCAGGCAAACACCCATTGGCAGGGGGTTGAGCTGGCCCCGGGGTCCCTGTGTCCTGCACGTGGGCCAGCTTGAGCAGAGGGGGATGTGGTGGCAATGGGATGAAACCTCCCCYGGGGCTGCAGGTCTTTCCAGGGCATGAGCGGCTCACGCTGCTCACATCCAAAATTTTGGATACTTGAACTGTCAATCACGAGCCTCCCACCCGGTGGCAATGGCTGTCTGTCTTATCTGAGGGGTCAGCGATGGGGAGGATTGCAAAGTTCTCCTCCAGCCTTGCAGACCCGTGGTTCACCCAGCACGAAATGCAGCTGGCATTTACCGTGCTGACTGCTGCTGATGTCATAAAATTTCATATAGAAACCGGTGGCTGCGATTGTAATTAGCAGAGGAACTGGGCAGACACCCACTTAGAGCTGTGTGTGCTGCAGGCAAAATCCATGTGGCTGTTGGAGCAAGTGCGTGCATGCACAGAAGGGGCTGGTTCCTGTGCGGGCTGAGCACAATGTCCACGGGGCTTCTTGCTATTGCTACGTGCATCCCTCCTACCACCCAAAATAGTAACCAGTGACTAAAGTTGCAAGGACAAATGCATTTCTGTGCATGAGTCTTGTGCAATCTGTTTTTGTCTTTTCTGGAGGATATTAGTAGCAGTTGTATCTTGCCCAGGTCAGGGGTGATGTTCTCTACAGGAGAGTTTAATGCTGATTTGCTTTTCAGGTAATGACCTCATTAATTCAATGAGAAAGGACATATGAGTATTTTCAGTGTAACCARCTGTGTACCAAGTTTCATAACGTCTGGTGTTTTTCTTGCAGTCCCCAGCCTCTCAGACGTGTTAGTTCAGCTTTCAGTTAAAAGCAGAAGCCACATCAAAACAGAAGCAGAGAAGCCTCTGTCCTTTTTTATTGTGGTTACAGGAAAAAAAAAAATCTTTAAACAGTCAAAAACCTAAGAGGCAAAGGAAAGGAACCACAAAACATATGACTAGTAATCTCTTCTAGGGTTTTCTTGGGACGAGTGGGGTTGGCAGCAGGGCACGGTTGTGCCGCTCGGCTCCCCTCACTCAGCATTTGTGCAGGGCTGTAACACATCCGGGCCAGGCTGCTCCCAGCTCCCAGCTGCAGAACCCCTTCCCTTGTTGCCTCCCTGTCTTTCCAGCAGCACCTCTGCCAGGTCCTGCTGTGCAGGGAGATGGATTTGGCTTCTCTCTCTGCCAGCTCTTCCCCTGAATCTTTGCATCCCTTAGTCCAGCTCACGGAGGCAGATATCTGCTGAGTTCACCTGCCGTCAGCATATGCATGGCAAGCTTCATAAAACACAAGAAGTAAAGACTTCGCTGAATTCAGTTGCACTGTTTTACGCAGCAATATATTCTCCCTAAAATGCAACGCTAAATGGTCTCCTTGTGCACACGTGCTGAAGGGCTGGGTGCTTTCTCAGGGGTGACTTCCACTGGTTAAGATATATGACCTGCTAGTAACTATATAGACCCTATATTCCTCTACACCCAGTTGCACCCCTATAGTGTGCATGGAAAATAAGGATGAGGAGTTTAAGGAAACGCCAACACAAGAGAGGTCTTGGGAACTTAATGCTTTATTGTCTCATGGGCACCTCATGGGGCCAAAGCACAGCCTGGTGCATCAGGCGGAGCAATTGTCCTGGAGGGCAGAGAAGAGGGTTTGCAGCCGGGCAGCCCCAGGGCTTCCAAAGCTTTGGGGATGCTGGAGGGAGCTGGTCCATGCGCAGCCTTTGCTGCCGGAGCCAGGGCGTGCGGGACACCCCATCACTTCAGCTTCTGCGAGGGCAGCTGGTGGACCTGCTGCTGCTGCTGCTGCTGCTGGCAGTGCACCTGTGGCTTCCCATGGCAGCCACCACCTCCGGAGCTGTGACAGCCACCACCGCCAGAGCTGTGACAGCCACCGCCGCCGCCGGAGCTGTGGCAGCCGCCGCCGCCGCCRGAGCTGTGACAGCCGCCACCGCCGCCGGAGCTGTGACAGCCGCCGCCGCTGCTGTGGCAGCCGCCACTGCTCTGGCGGGTGTAGATCTCCTGCTTGTGGCAATGGTCCTTCTCCTGACGGGAACACATTGTTGTGTTTTGGGATGACCTGCGGGGAGAGAGGAGCTGTCAGGGGCTTCCCTTTCCTGATTCTGCTCTTCCAAGGAAGAGAAATCTGGATGTACATTTATCCAGTCTTAGCCAGATACCGCAATCGTCTTTAAACCTTGCACCAGCTTCTTATACCACCCATGGGATTGTCCCACCAAAGCCATAGCCAAAGACGCTGGGAGCATCCAGAGCAGCTGGGCAGGCTGACCACGGCTGGCTTTCTAAAGTTATCTTGCTCCCAGAGGGAGGAGAGCAACACCCCAGAGCCTCCCTCCAAGTCCAAGTCTCTCTGCTCTCTTTCGGCATCCCCTGCGCTCCCTCCTCACCCCACCTCCCTGCTCACAAGCACCCGCAGAGCAAGCCCCAACCCAGTACAAGACACGGGGCTCAGCCCACTCTAAACCCATCCACCTCCCAGAGAGTTTTGAATGCTGCGCCAAGCCCCAAAGCCCCGTAGCATCGCCACTCTTACCTGAGATGCTCGTGCAGCGAAGTGGCAAGGAGGGAATGAGGCTTTCCGGAACAGGAGTGCTTTTATACCCTCTTCGCGCACCCCATCTGGAAACGAAGCACCTCCCCGTCGCAGAGGTCTGCCTGTTCATTTAATTCGTCAATGGCTTTTTTTTTTTTTTTTTTTTTGCCTCCCCACTCTTCAGGTTGCTTGTGTGACTCACCTCATCCGCACCGGGTATCACCTCTCGTTATCGGTTGTCTTTCCTGTGCGGCAGAAATATTTAATTGCCAGCTCTACTTGTGCTTAGCTCCAATGGGGGAGTAGTGTGGGTGGCCCTGGTTTCCACAGCTTTTCCAGTTTGTTTTTGGTGTTGATCACAGCTGGGGAGTGCTTTGCCTTTGGGGGGGGGAATTATGTCATATACCTAAATCACACCATCCTTTTAAAATGTCTTGGGGTGCTCTAGTCCTGCAAACGCCCACAAACCCAGAGATATGCCTATAAGTACCAATAACGCCTTTGGCATGGTAGACGACTCTTCCTTAGCAGCAATTTGACTGGTACCACTGTTGGCTCATTTCTTTTAGAACCAGCTGAAATATGGTGGAGTGGTGAAGAGAGAGAGAAGACAGCCCCTATAAAACTTTTTTGTTGGTCAAAAGTTTCCTGCTGTTGCGAGAAGGACCAAAAGCAGTTGGGAATCTTATTTTTGGAAGGGGGAAGACCTGCCCTGGGTAGTGATCCAGGATTAGCGAGGTACATAATTATGTGGTTAACTTTCAGCCCGTGAGTAATGCCGGAACGGCAGCGCCGGTGGTTTTTTTCCAGGTTGTGAGTGGCTTCGGTGCTGCCACGTGGAGAAGAAGGGCTCCCATGGGTGCTGCCTTCGGCGATGCACGGTGGCCTGGGGTGGCTGCCACGTTGTGGGGAGCTGGCAGACCCCTGGGGACTTTCTCCAAACTTGTAGGAAAATCCTTTTTGGAGCACTTTTCCCTGCTCCCCAATTAGCTCGTAATTGGCCAACAAATCTGAGTGTTATTCGGATGGATGCACAGATCCACACGAGCCTTTAGGCCAGGCCAGGTACCACGTCTGCAGTGAGAGCTAACCGCAAGCAATAATTTGAGATACTCCCCGTACCTTTTCTGTAGCTCTGCTGTGTGGGCGAGGAAGTGCTTAGGACCATGGATCTTGTTTTGCCTTTTTCTGCCACTACTTGTGGAAGACATTTCAGTAATTAAACAGGCAGCAAATAAAAGACTAAAATCTGTATTGCTAGCTGAAACAGGGAACTCCTATGATTTTGTCAGTGCAAAAGTGCTTGGAAAACACGGACTGAAAAATATTTCACTTGCCTGCAGAGATGCTTGAGCATTTGGTATTTATGGTCCACCTCTCCTGCCTTTTATTTTTCTTTCTTCATGCTAATTAAGTTTTTATGCTATTCCCAGATGCTGACAACAGTGAGATGGAGGCTTAGCCTCATCTCGCCTTTGCTAATGCTGTTTGAGAGACCGGGCATCCTTTGGGAAGCAGCTGGAAAACTAAACAAGCTTCCAGGCACCGAGGTGACTTTCCAGCCTCTTGTGAGCTCCTGCTTCGAACGCAGGTGCCTGAACGATTGTTAAGGCTGCATGTCCTGAGAGGTTCCCGCAACCTGGAAAACATCTGACACGTTTACTGTTACTGAAACACGGAGGATTTTTGGAAAAGCGGGCGGACAGGGCAGGGTTAATGAATCAGGTACGCAACCTAAATGCTTCTTTTGTATTGCTTAATTGCTATTATGAACTAGAACCGTGTCAGGGCAAACTGCACCTAGGTTTGATCACTTCTGTTTAATTGTGTTTTGTTCTGGCATCAGAAGAAATATGGTAAATACTCTCTGTGAAAAAAGACTCAAAGTAATTTTTGGCTCTCAACATCGCGCTGTATTCGGTTCCTCATGTTTTAATTGTTCTGAGTTTGTTAAAGATCAGCAGCACCCAGCCAGCAGTCCTGGGCACCTCTAGATTTTGTGGCTGTCCACCTTAACCTGCCTTGAAAATGGGGTTTGCAATGGGGGCTTAAGGCAAATGCCAGACTCACACAACCAGCCTTTTCAAATGATTCCTACACAGATAGCAGGCAGCCTGTTCAGGGAGTTAGCTGCTGTCTGCACCCTTTTCAGCAATGCCAGATATTTCTGATCATCATGACACACTTGAGAATAATCTTATCAGGACAACATGCATTTCATGAATGCCAATACCAGACCAATAAATTACACAATTCATTTTAATTACAAGCCGAGAAGAAATTTATCAGTTCATTGTGTAACGCTAGCATCTTGCAACGCCCCTGGCTCRACCCAGGGCTCTTGAAGTGCTGGGCAGAGGGTTTCTAGAAAGGCTTGCTGGGGGGTTTGTCACAAGCATGTGGAGATACCTGCCCCAAGGTTGGCGCCTTGGGGCCAGATGGCAAAAACCAGTGTTTCTGCCCCATCACGGGTGCCTTTACCTATAGGACTTCTTCTGCCCCACGGTTGTGCCCATAGCCGGTCCCGAGGGCTTGTGCAATGCAGCCCGTAGGGTCTTGCTGGGGGGGTTTGGGTCTCCAGCTCTGTGGGAGGGCGGTATGGAGGAGAGCTGCCTGCACTGCAGAGACCTGAGATGGCCTCCTAAAATGTCAACATTTAAAAATCTTTATTCTCTCTCTTTTCCTTCGGACTCCATAGGGGAAAGTGTGACAGTGCCTACCCCTATTGCCTGTGTCTGGGCAGGGTAACTTCAGGGCTATTAAACAAGCACAAGGTGTCTGGTATTGTGATATGAAATACAAGGCGAAAGAAAAATCATGAACACAAAACTCTCATGAACTCCAAATTGTGATGGCTCATATATAGTCACAGACTGCTACAGAGAAAACTGCGCCAGCATGAACGTACACAGTTTATTTTAGCACCCACAGATAAGCTCATCAGAGGTACAGGACTTGCCAGGGGAGGGAGAGGAGGCATTTTCTTTCAAGATTGCTAGGAGACATGCAAAGCTTTCTGAACTCAGCACAAGATCAAGGACATGCGTATTTATAACATGCAGATAATGACCTGATCACTTCATCTTCGAGGATACTTGATAAATTTGCTGCTGGCAATCCTGTGGCTTTCCATGGCAGGATCCCCCACTGCTCCCATGACATCCAGATCCACCACTGCTCCTGTGGCATCTGGATCCTCTGCTCCTGTGGCATCCAGATCCACCGCTGCTCCTGTGGCACCCTTCACTGCTGTGGCATGAGGATTGTTCTTGCTGGTGGCACTGGTCTCTGTCCTGGTGGGAGCACATCTTTGCAGACCTGCTGGAAAGATTATCATCTTTCAGTGGGTGCAAAGGCAAGAGGCACTGTGATGTCTGTCAGCTAGCAGTAATAGATGTCTAGTTAGATRGGATTATATATCAAGAATAAATTCTCATTTTAAGCCAGGTTCTTGAAGAAGAGAGAAAAATTAGTAATGCACATCTGCCTGTAGCGGTCCCTGACCTGTACAGAGGACTTTGTGCTATCTTCCTTTGAGCAAGTCTTTCCTTTCTCTTCTACGTTTAGCAAATATATAAGATAGAAGTTAAAGCACTTAGTGATCAGTGAGAAGTGGTGGCCAGACAGAGTCCAGAGCTAGACCTGAAGAGTCCTGTCCTCAGCCATCTGAAACGGTAAGTTTTATGTTTTCCTAGTTGCTTTCTATTATTTATGTATAGACATGGATAGAGAAGACAACCTAGGCAGAAGGACTGAGCAACTGTGGCCAGAGACAGTCACAGAGATAAGACGTGTAAGACAAGTGGTCAAGACCTCAGGATCAGGACAAAGCTGGTGATCGTTAAAAGTGCAAAAGTTTAATCAAGCTGGACTTAACCCATTCAGCAGGAATTCGAGAGGAGATGTGAAGCTGAGACAATGAGGAGAAATGGAGTGCGAGATCTTTTATAGGGCGCCCAGTGTTTTTCCTCCAGAAACAAGATGAGCTCCCACTAGAGGGACTTGATTGTTCACCACCCCGAACACTTTGCTAATTGGAGAGTTTTTACAGTGCTGTTTTGACTCATGCTATTACGAGCAGATCGATATCCTGCCTTTGGGATCGCCATTCCTCTTGTTACTCCATAAAAATGTTAATTGCCCACCACGCCTGGTGTGGTTCACATGCAGGGATGGGGAGGTTTCTGGATGGTCTTGCTGCCTTTKGCTAAAGCATTTACCTGCTTCTTGTGCCTAATGCAAAGGAGCCATGAGCCCAAGTCGGCAAAGCAAAAATGTTAGCGGATGGGAAGGTGACATAGTGGGGTGGGCTGGTGGACTGGGTTGCAAAGGGATCCAGAAAATAAAAGGGGCTTGAAAGAGAACAAATAAGGCCACAGTGGTGTGTACGAAAAATGAGTGTGTCTGGGCAGCTTGGGAAAAAAATCTAGGTTGTGAGTGGGTGAAGGAGACAAAGGGAATTAAGGATGCAGGTATGAGCACATGATGGGGCGGCAGAAGGCGAACCAGAGCCTGGGGCTGGTCTATGTGGGGGGTGCCCTGAAAACAAGGAGTGTGAGCATCCTCCGCTGAGTCCCGGGGGGCCAGCATTGGCCGTCCGCCTCCGCCGGGGAGATAGGGCTCAGCCCTGGTGGGTTACAAAAGGACTTGAGTCGCTTCTGGGCTATAAAGCTGCCACCGAGGTTTGGGTTTGGGGTTTAGGCATGGGAGATTGCGATGTGAGACTTTGAAGCAAACTCCTGCTGGTCGTGTCCAGTCGGAACGATGGRAGCGGGCAAACGCAGGTGGTGGGACGTGGCCAGGGAGTAGCATCAGAGAGAAGCCTATTTCTGAGTAAAACAGCAAAGAAGCACTAAAAGGAGTGTTGCAATATTTCAAGTCAGTCCTTTCTTTGCTGAAGGAGAGACTTTTAACCCAAACAGAAGGAATTTAAAACCCCATAGGAGACAAAGAGCATCCAGGCAGGAGGCTCGGAAGGACAAAAGGTCTCCAACAGCTTCCCATTCCCACAATACTTGTTCCAAATATCTGCTATTGGTTACCTTTATTACACTTTCATAAGAGAAAAAAGTAGGGAGGAAAGTGTTGTGACTGTCTGAGCTCTTTCCTCCCTCTGTGTCTCCGTCCTCACGTGTACATTGGGGAGGGAGTCGGGATCCGCGTCTCTGTTGATTTAATGCTCTGCTTTGGGGAGAAAAGTGTCTTTCTGCCTACAGAACGCRCCATGCCTGATCTCATCCAGGACTCTAGAGGCCACTGTAATATTAATAATAGCACAGATCGAATTAAAATAAAATACAGAGTCAAGGAGATTCATTGCTAACCAATGGAGCTGAATCACTTGAACGAATTGATACATGAGGAAATCAGAACGTGTCTGGGGATATTTCACAAACGTCAGAAGAATGAAAATTCTTGTGAAATATTATTCACAATTCATTAATTACACCTTAGATCACGTGGATGATGACAAACATGTTTATCATCTCTCTCGGCAATAGAGACATCCACCTGAGCACAGCCTGATGGGGAGGATGCTCACACGTGTCAAAGACCTGGACCCATGTACAAGACAGGACCGTATTGACCCTACAGCTGGTCTCTGAGCCCCACATATCTCCTGCAAAGCTCCTAGTCTTTGGGAGAGGCTTCCCTGCGTCCCTTGATCCTACTCTGAGTGGATGACAGTATTTTTCTTGGGGTCATTTGTTGGTTTTATGGAAGGATTTGCCTTTGCAGTTGTCCTAATACAAGTCTCAGGAGGCAGTTTGTTCCCCAGTTTGGATCATGGTTTCTGGGTGGCTTATATGTGGTCACGATTCTTCCATATGTCAGTTATTGGTTTTCTATTTATGAAGGAGATAAATGAAGCACAGAAAAAACCCAAGATCTTAGAAGGGTCTGGGGGACACCCCAGGTAYGAGTTCAAACCTCCAAATCCCTGAGAAGTGATTTAAACACAAAGAAGATCTCTCTCTTGTTTCAGACAGGGATTGCTTGTGTGAAATCCCTCTCATTAGAGGTTAGACAAATCTATGTCAAAATAGCTTAAGCAGAGCAACTCCTGCCCTGGGGTGTGGGAAGCAGGAGCTGCCCTCCTGAGGTCTCCTCCAGCCCTCTCTTCTATGGCCCAGCAAGCTTCAGAGGGGATTTGAAAGTGGATTTGGATGCCTTTGCCACAGCCCCATCCTTTGCTTTGATAGTTTTTCTGGCATCTTTCTTTCCACAGAGGTCCCCGAGGCTTGCACAAGCGGTGTTGCATGCACTGGGGTAGCTGAGCCATTGCAGTCCACTGCACAGCCCATGGGGTGGGCATTTGGGCTGCCCCAGGGGTGGGCCACCCCACCAAGCCGTGCTTGGGATGGGAACTGTGTGGTCTGTAATACACGTTGGTATCAGCCTCTTCACAGGGGCGAGGAAGAGGTTGGCGAGGAAGAGGTTGGCAAGGAAGGCTTGCTGCAGTGTCAGGGCAGAGCATGTTGGCAGCCCCCCGTGTGTCCACCTATTAAACCTCCATCCCAGGAAGTTGCACCCTGTGCCTGTTTTTACTTCTTTTCTTTATCCAGATCATGCTGCAGGAGAAATCTCCACCATTAATGTTGCGAAGCGGCTGATTCTGCGATGTGTCACATCCTGCAGGCTGGGCCAGGCAGGACACCAGGAGATGGAGATGATGGAGGCTCTCGCCTGGGCTGGGTGAGGTGCAAGGAGCCATCTGGGACATGATGCTGTGAGTCACTGACTCCAGATCCCTGCTTTGCTGCAACAATCCTCCCAGGTGATTCCCCTTCTAACCTTACAAGGATTCCTTTTCTAACCTTAAATCTTACAGGGAGTTTGGGGCCTTTCACTCCATTAGAGAGAGTGGGTCCAGCCAAGTGCCCCCCGATGGCTATGAACCCGTTTCTAATTTTCATTTGACATGTATTCCTGGCCAGAYGATCCCCATTTCTCCCTGGGTCAAAGTCTTCAGCTCTGAGAGGTCTCACCCCTCCCTGGTCTTTACCAACATCTCTCAGCTGTCAGAGTGGCACAGAGCATCACTGGGCATCGGCTGCTGAAGACACGTAGGTCCTGCAGGAGCTGCCTCCCTTGGGGTGAGACAAGATCTGTCACGCTTGGGATCTCTGAAGGTCTAATGGACCATCGACCAGAGCATTTCTCTTCCACCAGCTTCGGCATCCCTTCTTGCTCTGCACTAGCTGTGCCATTCCTATTCCTGAATCCTCTTCCTGATTTTTTTCCCAGGACTTATTTTGGAGGCTTCTGATAAAAATCAAACTGCGCCCATTGCCTCATCAGTGAATGAAATGATGTTCCAAGCAGACCCTCTCATTTTCACCGCGCTGATGAAGTGTGTGGTTTTTTTTACATTAGTATATTAGTATTTAATTGCTGGGTTGCATAAAGAGTCCGTGATGAAAACTGTTAGTTCCTTCTCAGTGAGGAAGTTGTCTGGAGTAGGAATAAAAAGACACCAGGTTGAATCAACCAGGAACCTCGATGTGAGGGTGAATGGGGATGCTGCAAACATGAGCTTTGGCCACAAGAAGGAACAGAAGCAATTCAAAGGGATGAAGTGGAAAACACTGATGCAAGGGGTTTATGAACCATAATTTTTTATTGCCTCCACGTCTGCTGTGAAATAAGGAGGTGAATAGCGCACAATATTTCACAGAGAGAGTGGGTTACACCTTCAAAGCAYGTTACAAGCAAAATGACAGGAAGAGTGGAGATCCGTGAGCAACACGGGACATGCTGACCATGAAGTCAACGTTGYGAGAGTGAGAAGTTTCTCTCATTCATCCCCACTCTTCATGTCCTCTACTTTATTTTCCGGGCTGGCACTTTGCAGACCTGCTTTTGCTGCTGGCTTGGGATGCACTTTGTCACGGGCACGCAGCCTTGCTGCACCGGAGGGGGACAGGTCTGCACTGGGCAGCACTGCGGGACATGCTGCATCGGCTTGCTGTAGCACGGCTTCCCCCCCTGGTACCCTGATCCATGGCCTCTCTCGGAGCAGACCGACCTCTCGTAGCTGTGGCATCCCCCTGATGACCCATAGCTGTATGTGGGTCTCCTGACACAGCTTGGACCACCTCCGTGGCACGAACCTGAGGACCCGTGGCCTCTCTCAGAGCAGACCGACCTCCCATAGCTGTGGCATCCCCCCGATGACCCATAGCTGTATGTGGGCCTCCTGACACCACTCGAGCCCCCGCCTCCATGGCACGAATCAGCCGCAGCATAGCCGTGGTATCTCTCGGAGCAGACTGGCTGCCGATAGCCATAATGCCGATAGTTGTGCCCTCTCATGCCTTCAACGCCTTCGCTGTCACATCCTGAGGAGCAGGTGTTGTAGCCGTAGCGGAAGGGTGTGCGCCGGGTGTCCAGCCAGGACCCCGAGGGATCATACCAGGTTGAGTTCAAGTTGAAGTATGATTCTCTTCCAGAAGAGTATATCATGTTTGAATTGTAGGGAAAAACCTGAAAAACACATGACCAGATAGGCTTGCATTTTCATCTCCTCTGTTTTCATTTAATTTCCCATAAAGCTGYTTTAGTGAGCCATTCATAGGTCAACCTTGCTTATCCTGAAAGCCTGGATCTAAAGGAAATTCTTGCAGTTGCCCAATACCGGTCATATTATGTCCAAACACTCTTTCTGACCTTACCCTTGATTTTTTTCCCCTCCAAGAATGGAAACAACCATAAGGCACTGCAGCACATAGTGGCATTGCTGTAAATCCCATACCCAACTCCCCCAAGAGCTTCTTTCTTGGCTTAGCCCACCATCCTCTAGCCCTTGAGTGTAGAGCATGATCTGAAGCACAGTGCAAGCGTGCCAGGTCGGTGACCTCCTGAATCCAGACACCCACCCAAAAATGAACCCGGCTGGTCCAGGATGTGTCTTACCCAATTCACGAGGGAAGACAGACGCTGACCAGGAAAGCAGATTGTGAGAGGCAAAGGGACAGAGGCCTTTTATACGGTTCCAAGTCTTCCCCTTGTAAATGAAACACGCTGCAGGAACGAGGACTAAATTATTTATTGGCAAAACATCTCCTCCATTTGGATGGTGTTCCCAGCGCTTGGCATGTTCTGCTTGACTCATGATTCCTGATAAGTATCTCTTAATTATAATGTAGTTACCAAGTGGTGCACATAAAGGACTCACATCGTTTAAGCCACACATCGGCTATGTAAGGCAGGTAATAATGTACTTATTCACCATCTTCAGAGGACCAGGACACCGAGTGGAGGCTGACCGGTGACCTATGAGTCAGGAGCCGTGATGTGCATAGTGCTAACGTCCCGGCCTTCCCCTTCTGCTACCCATGAGGAACATTTCCAGGTGCCTGAAGCACAAACAGGTGATTGGGAAGAGCCAGCTCAGAGTCACCAAAAGCAAATCGTGCTGATGGGTTTCGGTGATGAAGAGGCTGGCTCTGCGGATGGTGGAGTGCGATGGATGGCGCTACCTCAACTTTTGCAAGGCTTTTGGCAGAGTCTCCCACAGCAGCCTTGTACTTAAACTGGTGGAGGTATGGACTGGATGGGTAAATGTCGTGGTTTAACCCCAGCCAGCAACTAAGCACCACGCAGCCGCTCGCTCACTCCCCCCATGGTGGGGTGGGGGAGAGAATCGGAAGGGTAAAAGTGAGAAAACTCATGGGTTGAGATAAAGACAGTTTAATAGGYAAAGCAAAAGCCGYGCACGCAAGCAAAGAAAAACAAGGAATTCCTTCACTACTTCCCATGGGCAGGCAGGTGTTCAGCCATCTCCAGGAAAGCAGGGCTCCATCACGTGTAACGGTTACTTGGGAAGACAAATGCCATCACTCCAAACGTCCCCCCCTTCCTTATTCTTCCCCCAGCTTTTTTTTCCTAGGGGTGGATACTGTCCTGGTTTCAGCTGGGATAGAGTTTTTTTTTTTTTTTTTTTTTCCTAGTAGCTGGTATAGTGCTGTGTTTTGGATTTAGTGTGAGAATAATGTTGATAACACACTGATGTTTTTAGTTGTTGCTAAGTAGTCTACTAGTCAAGGACTTTTCAGCTTCCCAAGCTCTGCCAGGTGCACAAGAAGCTGGGAGGGAGCATAGTCAGGACAGCTAGCCCAACTGGCCAATGGGGTATTCCATACCATGTGATGTCATGCTCAGTATATAAAAGCTGGGGGAAGAATAAGGAAGGGGGGGACGTTTGGAGTGATGGCGTTTGTCTTCCCAAGTAACCGTTACGCGTGATGGAGCCCTGCTTTCCTGGAGATGSCTGAACACCTGCCTGCCSATGGGAAGTAGTGAAKGAATTCCTTGTTTTGCTTTGCTTGCGTGCGTGGCTTTTGCTTTGCCTATTAAACTGTCTTTATCTCAACCCATGAGTTTTCTCACTTTTACCCTTCCGATTCTCTCCCCCACCCCACCGTGGGGGGAGTGAGCGAGCGGCTGCGTGGTGCTTAGTTGCTGGCTGGGGTTAAACCACGACAGTAAACTACATGGTGGGTGAAAAACTGGCTGGTACTGGTGCTGGTGCTGTTTAACATCTTCATTAATKCCCTGGATAATGGGGTGGACTTGGGAAATCTACAGGTGGCACCGAGTTGGGGTGAGCGGCTGAAACTGCTGGAGGATGGGACCTGGGCAGGCTGCAGAAATGGTCCTGCGGCTGGGATGCACTAACTGGGATGGCAGGGCTGGGGTGGCTGGCGAAAAGCAGCTCAGAAGAAAAGATGGACCAAAGCTGACCTGGAAGCGCCRGCGTGAGGACTAAGCTGGCCCTTGGTCTGTGGGCTCTGAGTCAGCCCTTCGGGCACCGTGCCGGGACGGTGCCTGGGAACTGGCTTCAGTGAGAAAAGGCTGGGAAGAAAATAGCTAATAAAATAAGGGATTTCTAAAGTTAAAGTTCATATGTAAGCGGTTTTTGTTTGGTTAAGATTAGACATGAGAAAAATAAATTGTTGTGGTTTTCTGCATTAAAAAAACAAGAATGAATTCTGTTTTTTCTTTCTGGTTTTCCTTGGTGGTTGCTAGCGGCTGTGAGGACGCACTGGGGCTATGCTTAGGCAATATAAAGAAACAACAATATATATTTTAATGCACCTAGTGGAATGCTTTTCTGGCAAAGTGACAGAGAAACAGCACGTTACCAGCATGCCTGCATGAGCTGGGCAGTGGGGAGCTGCGGGGGGAAGAGCCTGGCCTGCATCTTCCTGCACCGAGTGAAAGGCATTCCTGGCATGCACAGACACACCTCACGTGCTGGAGCACGCACTGATTATCATGATTAACATTTATATGATGGATGGCCTCCMGGTGCAGTGTTACTATCTAGCTAATGAAGGTGATGGCACACATTACAGAGCAAACTATTTGTACCTAGATCACTTGCTGATGGACCATAGTGAAGTCCATCCGTTGGTCCTGTGGTGGGTAACCACGGTGGAGAGGGTTTTACAGCACGCAGAGTGGAGTTCAGCCTGGTGAAACCRCTACAGCCAGAGCTGAAATCCTCCTGTGTGAACTCTAATTTTGATTTTAAATTTACAAGTTTCCTTGCGAGAATTTTAATGACTTTTAACATCTTCTCATTGTAATGTTGGTGATATTTTTGGGGGTAAAAAAAAAGGAACCAARTGTCAACTAAATTTTTTCAACTTTATTCTTGAATACACAGGGAGAAAATAAAATTGCAGGAGTCCTTGATGCTCCTGCAGTCACAGTGTGTACTTTTTTCCCAGTACAGTCCTGTCTCCATTTTTGAACAACCTTGAAATCACAGTCCGCTGAACCCATGGGAGAGGGTGAATCCATGGCAGGCTGTTTCCCCATCCTTGCTCAGGCTCTTTCCATTCAGTTTCTCCATCCCCAGGCTGCTCACCTTCTCAGAAATGGGGAGAAATGGCTGCTCTATCCTGAGGAAGAGCAAAGTGGGGTTTGGATGATTAAAGCCTGTTCCCTGGCAGGGGAGGACCCTGGGAATTTAAAGTGTCAGTGCTGGGGTCAAGCAGGGGACTGCGGACCCTGAATCCAATGTGCAAAAAGCAGCAACGAGCCATCAGCCACGGCGGCATTGCATCGTGCCGAAAGTGGAGGTGGGAGCATCAGCGGTTTGGGCGAGGAGCGAAGCATCCCCCACACTGAGCGGCGTGCGGGCACATGCTGGGGAGGGGTCCCAGCGCCTCGCTGGCCTTGTACTCATTTCTTCTGCAGACAGGGTGGCAAGAGAGGGACCTGYTTTTGCTGGTGCTGGCTGGGATGCAGCGGCAGGGGCACAGCGGCCGGGCAGCAGTGCTGGACAGGTGGACGGCAGCAGGGGATGCAGGGGCAGYGATGCTGCAGTGGCTGGGGACGCAGTATCACGGGGGGACAGGCATCCTCCACGGGGCACTGTTCCACTCGCCTCCGGGGCTTACCGCAGCAACCCGGCTCCTCGTAGTGCAGGGGTGGGCGGTACTGCTGCAGCGGCCGGCGATGGATTTTCACGGGTGGGGGGCAGATGGGCTKCACATGGCTCACCTCCACCCGCCGCCGGGGTTTGCCGAAATTGCAGCTTTGCTGTGGTGGGCAGCAGCTGCGGGGTGGGCACGGCTCCATGGGCTGGCAGCCTTGCGGCTGGCTCTGGCAGGACCCCTCAATGTCGCGGCTGAGGCTGCCGGGGTCATGGCAAGGGGGCAGGTCTGTGGCACYCATGGGGCTTTCGTGGCAGCACCCYGTGGAACCGTGCCACGTCCAGCCCTTCTCACCACAGACCGAGCTGTCGTGGCACAAGTCCTGGTAGCTGTCGCCTTTAAGGTAGTGCATCCTGTGGCAGAGATGTCCAAGCCCTCGGGGATAAACAGTCTGGGAAAAAGAAAAAAAACCACCAACTTCTTTTTTTTTTGCTGTTTCTATGAAAAAAAAGATGAGGAATCTGAGACAGCTGAGAGAATCCAACTCACCCTGCGACCGGTGATGGATGGGCTGAGCAGGGAGTCTGAGTCCTGAGGACAGCGCCGGGGCGAAAGCTTTTATATGCAGCCAAGCTCTCTTGGAAATGAGGCATGCCATGGGAATTAATAGCTGAGCAGTGACTGCCACTTCTGTATGTATATTTTTTCTGGCACTTGCTATTGGATTAATCAGCTGCAATTAGCATCTCCCTTGATGTAATGTCAGCTTAGCTCTTTGCATATGCAGTGGCCATTATCTAATTAGTTCTCCCATCGGTCATGTTCAAATACGCTGTTACCTAATGTTAGTCAGATGGGATCCTGGGATAAGGATACCTGGAATACCGTGATGCTGAGTGATGTGCCCAAAAGGAGTGGGAAAACCACAGAAAGGCCCAGGAGTCCTGGTGTCCAGTCCCATGTCCAGCTGCCCAAYGGCTCATGCCTTGAAACAGGGTGTTGGAACAGAGGTACACAAATGGCAATGGTTTTTCACAGGCCTGAAAGAAAACAGAGAAAAATCTATCACTGAAAACAAGCAAGCTTCCTGCCAAAATAAAGAGCAATTTTTTTAAAAAAGGAAAAATTGGAAAAACAGTGAAATTCTGTTTTCAATAAGAAGTGATTGATTTTTCAACTCCATTTCAGCTTAACACCACCCTGACCAACCCTAAACCAGGAATCGTTGTGTTCGTGGTGTGCTCCACAGAGATGGGGTTTTTCCCCAAACTGCTCTTGGGGTGTTTTACCCACAGCTGGAAATCCAGCCTGATGCTCAGCAGAGATGAGATGGTTTTACTGCCTCTTCATGCCCTGTTCCACGCTTTGTGCCACGGTACCTTGGTCTGCGGCTGCAAGTGCCCTGTGATGGAACAGGGGCTACACTCAGTTATAATTTCTACTTGAATATAATTAGAAGTGGGAAACCCTCTTTTTATTATGCTAACTTTGTGAAACTGTGATTTTATTTTGTAAATCCAGACTCCAAGTGGACTTTCGTTTGTTACATATAAAAAATTCTGAATTATGGATTAAAAAGATTCAGAAAAAACATCATTTGAAACTCACATTTTAATGCTTCTGTTCTTTAAAAACAGACATCAGGTTTTAATTAACACCATTTTCCTGATATGATGACCTTTCTTCATGGAGTACCCTAGCACTGAAGTTGCAGAAGGCATCTAAAAAAGCAGGGAGAGTACAATTAGTTCTTTAAAAACTGCAATTTCTGCCAAACAAACCCATCTTCTGACACTTAAAATGTTATCAATCAATAGGGATTTTTTTTTTTCTTTCATAAGCTTCCATCTGAAAAATCTTTGGCTTTTGATTTGTTAGTGGAAAGTTGAAATTTTCTGTGAGAAAACACGGGAGGTTTTCCAACTGGCTTTGCAGAAGGGGCTGCAGGTTGGACCTTGTTTGTCAGAGGTGGTCTGTGATATCTGGAYGTGATGCTCATCACCTTCCAGAGCACAGAGAAACCTGACAGCCAGAGAGATGGTGAGGAGGGAATCRAGGGTGACATCAGGACCATGATGAATGGCAGATGTTGTTGGATGTGTAGATGGATGACTGGAAGACGTGAGCTCTGAATACAGGATCCCTAGGGACACCAGCATGCCAGGGYGCAGGGGTGGACTACGTCAGGCTGTGGACGGGATGTATATTCCCCTATTTAAACGAATTAATTCCCTTCCAAGTGAGGAGCACCTCGGTCAAGTGAGTGGGTACAACACTGAAAGCCCTTTTATGCGCTGCAAATCTGGAACGAGGGTGCCACAGACGAGTGCTGACCTCATGAACTAACAATTTCAGGCTTTGTCAAGCACCATATCCACCTTTCTGACATTTCTGCTTTGACTCATTTTCTGTATAGCTGCTCCACTTTGCATTTCTGTGGAYGGTCAAGGCATTTTTTAAGTACCAGTGAAGTATCTCTCACAGCAGCCCCAGGCTGTCAGTGCAAAAGGTATTTCCATGCACTCATTCCATGGCAGAGCCTCTGTAAGAGATGCTCAGAGGTTTTGTCCAGTGGCGTTTAGGTTTGAATCACTGGCAAAAGCATGTGCAGAATTCAGGGGTGTGACTCCAGGGCGCGTGCTTGGACCTGATGACTTTGCTGCTGCTGAGATAATTTATTCTTTAGCTACAGGAAAAATGTAATTGCCTTGCAGGAAGCCACGGGACTTGCATGTAAGGACAGAAAAGACCTTGGTATCTGTTAAGGGCCAACAAGGATTTTAGATTTATAACTCATTACCGCAGTCCCAAGATTATGCTGGTTTTGGATTTTTTCATGTTAGAAGAGGTGTTTTGGAGTCATTTCCCTTCCTGAGGATTTTACAAATCTCGAAGTGCAAATATTTCATTTCTGAATCTCATCGCTTAAAATTTGCCACATTTTAATAGAATTCCAGATGAAATTAGGTAGTATTTCTGAATCCTTCAGGCTAGACTTATATCTCCACATCTTTCGATCACTTCCTCCCTCCCTGCACCATGCAGACCATGCTTGCTGGTCTATTTAATCTTATCGACAAGATATCAAGCCTTTTGAGAAGCCTGCTTTAAAGCTCAGTAAATTTGCTGGAAAGATTTTCCATTAACAAAAAAGACCTTTAGCTCCGGCTTTAGGACCATACAGATGCTTTGATTGCAGACTGTGTATCTTCAAAGTCATAAGCAGGGGAAAGATAGCATTAAACTGCATGGCCAAGAGGATACTCCTGTAGCTTAGACAACGTACTGACACTAGCTAGCACTATTTTGCCCTGGATGAGAGACCGACCCAAGAAGTTTACCACATATGCTGGGGTGCTGTCATCAGTAGCATTACAAATAGTTGAAAAATTCATTATATTCAGAAATTAAGCAAATGCTAAAAAAGTCCCAGACCAGAGCTATAGTTTAAAAGACAAAGATAAATAAATAAACATATACCAGAAGTTTGCAGTGTCATAACTTATAAATTTTATTGTCTTTCATGACTAATTGGGGGTTAAAGCAAGAAAAGGGAGTATGATACATCAACAGCATTAAACATCCCACACACCAAGAGGAAAATTAACAGCAGGACTAGTGCTTACAAAGGAAAATCACACTGATCAGTGGGTAGCAACTTCAAAGTACATTGCAAGCATTTGGTGATTAAAGGCAGACAAAGAAGAGGAGAGAAGATCTACAGTCTCTAAGCAAATGAGGAAGAGCGTTCAGGGCCATGTCCATATCCATATCCATATCCATATCCAACACCGAATGAGCCAGGAGCGAAGCAGCAGGCAGCGCAGCCCTGCCTGTCCTTTGCTGAGTGGGTTTAGTGGCCGCAGCAGCTGTGGCCGCGGTTGTTGCAGCAGCCTCTGTTATTGCTTATGGTGTAGCAGCAGGTCTGCATGGGCATGCAGCAGGTGGTGGGGCAGCAGTACTGCATGGGTGGGCAGCATGACTGCGTCTTGCAGCACTTTGGGCTGCTGTAGCAGCACACGGAGTAGTTACGTCCATGGCAGCATCCACAACCGTCAGGCATGTTGTTGGTAGTAGTGTAGGCAAAGCTGGAAGGAACAGAGAAAGTCTGTCTGTGACTAGGAGCAGGATATTTGGAAATACAGAATTAATTCAAAGCTCTGTTTATGCTAAATTCAGAGATTCAAGGAGCTGAAACAGAGTGCTGTCTTGTTTGTAGTAGATCTTGCTTGTAACTCTTCTCTCTGTCTTTTTCCTGCAATGTAGATGCCCGCCTACTTGTACCAGGGCATCCCTARCGTCTTAGCAAGAATCACACAGCACAGTGCACATAGTCCCCGGTCTGGGCCCTCCTGAAATGTTCTTGGTCCCCTTGCTCTGCATGGCCCTGCTGATACTCCTGTAGGCTCTCCATCCTTCTAGCTTGTCCCCATAATTCCTAGTACACAGTTCATAAAAGCCCAACTTCAGCCAAAGTCCCAGTCCAGATACCCAGTTATATTTGGATACTGTTATAAGATATCTATAGCATTCTTCTTCTGTGAAAAGCAAGGAAGGTTTAGATGTTCTCACTTACCCTGTTGAAGAGTGAGGAGAGGTGAAGGGAAGAGAAGATGAGCGAATGAAGTGAGCTGGGCCAGGAGACCTTTTATAGTCCTAGACACCTTCCTCCTGGAAGTGAGACAGCCATTGACCATTTGAACTTCCCTGTTTACTAACCCAAACCCATACTTTTTAGCTATACGTGTCTTCTGGTATTTACACTTTGCCTTATTATTTGTGATCACTACCTTTGTTTTGCCTCATAATTGTTTAGCCTGCAGATAATCAAAGGGCTTCTATGAATTCTAATGAATTTGTCCTCTCTGCAACCTTGCAAGGGAGCCAAAAAATGCATCCTCGTATCTGTTTGACAAATGCAGACAGTGACGGCTAAAGATGCTAAGGGACTTACTCAGCAGCAGTGGGTGCTGAATCAGTGTAAGAGCCGAAACTGAACCCCTGGGTTATGTCTTTTGGGCACGTGATGGGCTGTTTCATTGGACTGGTGTTTGAAACAAGTATTTGGAAAATTTGATGAAAATAGGTATGTTTGTTCCAGTCACAGGATGTGCACATGAGGAGGGAGCAAGAAGACCATGTGTTTGGGATGTGTCGGGAGTCATGTTGGCTTCTGGGTCTCAGTCACCTGCACGTGACTCCGTGCAAGATCATCTTGCCCTCACGCATGCTAAGAGCATCTTTGCGATGCCAAAGCCATCTTTGTCTTTTGGCTTGCCTGAACTTTTGCAAATCCTCCAATCTGTGGGGTTTAGGTTTGCATGCGGGCATCACTAACACAAGAGTGCTTCAGCTCCTGCTCTGCTTTGCCGGGACTGCTTTCCTAGAAACATTTTTGAAAACTCTGAATTGAATAATCGCTTCAGAATATTTTGCATTTTAATTAAAAAGTTAAGGGGCAGCACTGCCTGTGCAAGCAGCAACACAAGGAGCCATGGCTCTGGGACTGATGCATTACAAGTCAACATGTCCCTCCTGCAACCTCCCCTTGCATCCAGCTGAAATCCCCTTGTGTGCTGGAGCCCTGGCACCAAGCAGGACCACTGCTGCCCAGCTCCTCAGCAGGGAGGGAGGGGGGTTTAGAGTTGGAGGCTGTGCAGGACTCTTTGTGGGTGTTGGAAGTGGTRAATGAAGGAGCCCAGCATGGACCAAGAGGGTGAGAGGAAGATTAGGGTGGAAGAAATATGACAAGCACAGAAAACTGGTCCTAACTGGGGTCATGGAGCTAAGTGGGAGGCAGGGACTCAGAAGTGATGCAGGAAGAGACATTGTTGAGGTGGAACCACTTTCTGGGAGGGAGAGAGGAAGGGAGGAAGGTCAAGGTAAGGCAGAGCCTTGGGCAACTGAGCCAGGGTGGATGAATGCTTATTTAATGCCAGCCACTGCCTCCAATGCACTTTGCTGCGGGGCTGAATGCTGGCAGGAACACAGGGTATTTGGGAGGAATTTTTTCCACGGCTTAAAGTTGCAGCTCTCATTTGAAGACCTTGCCACATTATCCTGAAAGGGGTGCTGCCTAATGAGAGGATGGTGGAGCCTGCCTGGCAAGTTCCCTGCCTGCTGCCTGACATCCTCCGGGATCCCTGGGGTGCTCCGAAAATGGCTGCTCCTAGATGAGCTGCTACCAGCCCCAAGGATGCTAGCAGGGGCCTTGGTTTGCTTTCTGCACAGCGCAAGGGGGAGCAGATTGCGATTTTAGTGCCGCTTCCCCCCTGCAGTAAATGCAGACAGCTCCTTTCCAGACTTTCCTGGAATGAGAGTAGTTCCTTGAGYGAAACTGGAGAAGCAACACATGTAATTGCAACTTCTCCAGACAGGGTAGAAGAACAAACATGGCATTTCCTTTCCAGCAGGTCCCCTATGAGGAGGCATACACTTGCCTGCCCATGAGAACTGATTAATTTACAAGGAATTAATGGGGCAGAAGCAAAGGGGCACACTTCACTTGTGCCTCCAGAAGGAAAGTTCTTATAGGCAAATCCTACAACTGCAAGAAGAAGTGATGATCTAGGCGGGCATTTCCCACCCATGATAGTCATGTCCAGCCATTCGKGTAACCTAGGTACTCGAATGGTCTGTGGTGAGTGGGCTATGGATCCTAATGCAAAGAAGGGACTGAAGCGGTGTGGAAACAGAGTCAGTAAATGGCATTAGACACAGACTGAGGACTGTGGTGTGGATCTTGCATGCTATGTTTTGGTACAACTCTTACTGAGACAGTCATTCTTTGAAGACAGCTGAGGCTTCTCACCATTTATTCTAACACCTCAGCTCGAAATCTGGTAACCCAGACATTTTAGCATAGGCAAGACCTCCTTCTCATAAATGTTAAAGTATTTATAGAGACTGTCTGTAGATTCTGAAGTGGGCCTCTAGCTGGTTGAAATACATGGAGATTTCCTAGTTGGGTTGTGCCTGTGTCAAAGTGTTTCAGAAGAAATTCACATCCTTTACAAGTTTATGTATTATTTTCTTCCTATTTCTTTGTAGTTTTACAGTGAGAGGAGAAATATTGCTCGCAGGGATGCCAGGCACTCAGCTTGTGTTTGAATAGACCCAGGTAGAAGCTCAGAACTGCATCAGGGATGCACTGATTTTCTTTGTGTAGGCAAAACCCCCCAGTTAGCACCTTTTAGACAGGAGCATCCCCACACTGGAAGAAAATGCAAAGAAAATGCAATAGGTGTGGTGATGCACTGTGGATGCACCAGCTAGCAAACAGATAACCACAAGGAGTTTTGCAGGGTTATGAACTACAGATTTTATTGTTTTTTTTCAGACAGATTGAAGCAAAACAGTGATGAAAAGAATTAAACATCCCACACACCAAGAGGAAAATTAACAGCAGGACTAGTGCTTACAAAGGAAAATCACACTGATCAGTGGGTAGCAACTTCAAAGTACATTGCAAGCATTTGGTGATTAAAGGCAGACAAAGAAGAGGAGAGAAGATCTACAGTCTCTAAGCAAATGAGGAAGAGCATTCAGGGCCATGTCCATATCCATATCCAACACCGAACGCGCCAGGAGGGAAGCAGCAGGCAGCGCAGCCCTGCCTGTCCTTTGCTGAGTGGGTTTAGTGGCCGCAGCAGCTGTGGCCGCGGTTGTTGCAGCAGCCTCTGTTGTTCACGCTGTAGCAGCAGGTCTGCACGGGCATGCAGCAGGTGGTGGGGCAGCAGTACTGCATGGGTGGGCAGCAYGRYKKCKTSYWGSASSACTTYSKGSTGCTGTAGCAGCACACGGAGTAGTTACGTCCATGGCAGCATCCACAACCGTCAGGCATGTTGTTGGTAGTAGTGTAGGCAAAGCTGGAAGGAACAGAGAGTGTCTCTTTTTCTGTGCCTGAATTTCCCAGTTGTTTATGTGGCTTAAAGCATACTTATCCCAAAGTCCATCCCAAACCAGCTGGGGAAGTCCCTACTGTCCAGAATCCCATAACAGCCTGTCCCTGACATCTCCACATTTTTGCATTGGCCACCGGTGCATTTGGCATATTGTCCAGCACTGGTTCCATCAGAAAGAAGCCACCCAGATGGATCCCAAAACCAATCTCTCAAAATTGGTCTCAAAGCAGACAGTACAGGAAATCATGGATGGCTTCCTGCAAAAGCACACAGAAGTACGTTAGAGAGCAAATGAAAAAGCAAGTAGTAAGCTCTGACTTACCCTGTTGACCAGTGAGGACAAGTGAGGAGAAATCAAGATGAGCGAACGAAGACCACTGTGATGGGCACCCTTTTATATATTTCAAAGCCATCCCCCTGGAAATGAGGCATTCTTTGGCAATTCTGACTTCACTGTGTATCACCCAGTATATGCCTCTCACGTGTCTTCCGGTATTTAATCTTTACTTCTTTCGGTTTGCTCACCACCTCAATTCTGCACCATAATTAGTCGTACATATAAACAACAGGTGCAAATTTTCTAATGAATTTGCATTAATGGGAACCGGAGGTAGCTGTAAGGTATTCCTATCCACTTCCCAAGGAATGACCTTGAGACACAGAGACGCTTTACAATTTGCCTGAGGCAAGCGGGTGCTGAAGCAGTGGAAGAACCATGCCTGGAACTTGGAAATGTCACCGCTCACGTGTCCCCTCTGCTTTTGGCTGGGATTTTGGGGGACCAGTGGAAACTATTGATCAATGTGAATCCTTTTTTCCTGCCTCTGAGAGGTGGCTGTGTGTTCAAAATTAAGACTGAAGAGTTTCTCCTTTCTCAGTCTTGTTCTTGGGTCTCCCTGTGTGGTGCTTGGTCCTTACACTCCCTGCTTTTTCTTTCTGYTAAACTATTAAGAATTTCTTTCATTTTCATCCATGGAAGGGTTGGATTAAGTCTAAATAAAGCAGCTTTCAAAGCAGTAGTGCACACATGTTAGCTTTTTTCTGTGTTGTTTCYGTACACTCCATTTTCTGAGATTATTTCTAAGGTCTGCGAGACCGAGACAGCTTGTATTTAATGGTATTCATGATGATCACATTTGAGAGTTTCATACTAACAGTTTGATTCTATGTCACTGTAGGCAAGCATGAGGTTCAAGACTGGAAATCCAATCCTGAGTGCATTTCTCCATGCCTTTCCCCTGTACCTCGGGAGCCCAGCTAGTGTCTCACAGATGCTCTGAGTTCAGGCACACGACAGGATTTTTCCAGCAATTGCTTATAGTTGTTTTGGCTGCAGTGTGCTAAGGCCAAGGCTGCTGTGCTTGCAAAGCTTGACTGAACAGTCAGRAGGGAATGGATAAGATGGTTGGAGTCAAGGCAGATATTATGAAACAGGCTTGGGGATGGGGGAAGGAATYGTGGCCACGTGCAGAGCCAGGACAACTCCACGTGAGAAGAAGAAGGTGTTGATAGAGTTTTCATATGATGAGAGGGGACACCAATATAAGGTGAGAGTCCCATGATGCKGAGGCAGCATCTATTCATGGCAAATAACGAACAGATGTTCATGTTCAGCAGGCTCTGAATGTGAGGCTGGAGTGGTGGCAGGTGATCCCTGGTGGCAGGGACACATAGTTTCTTCCCAAGATGCGAACATGACCTCCTATGACGTTGGGTGGTTCTTCTGGAATTGTCCCTAGGGGAGCATTGTTTTGGTGACGTGATGATAGTCAGATCCCTGCCTGCAGGAAGTAATGCCCTCTTTGTGTAAACCCTCAAACATGTTGTCCACTGAATAAGTCATTCATCGCCTTTTTATCAGGTTTTATTGTYGCCATATTGGCCAAGATGATCCCTGTGTTAGAATCATAGAATCATGGAATGGTTTGGGTTGGAAGACAACTTTAAAGGTCATCTAGTCCAACCCCCCTGCCATGGGCAGGGACATCTTCMACYAGATCAGGTTGCTCAGARCCCCGTCCAACCTGRCCTTGAATGTTTCCAGGGATGGGGCAYCCACCACCTCTCTGGGCAGCCTGTGCCAGTGCCTCACCACCCTCAGCGTAAACAATTTCTTCCTTCTATCTAGTCTGAATCTTCCCTCCTTTAGTTTAAAACCATTCGCCCTTGTCCTGTTGCTACAGGCCCTATTGAAAAGTCTGTCCCCATCTTTCTTATAAGCCTCCTTTAAGTATTGAAAGGCTGCAATAAGGTCTTCTTGGAGTCTTCTCTTCTCCAGGCTGAACAACCCAACACTCTCAACCTGTACTCATAAGAGAGGCGTTCCATCCCTCTGATCATTTTCGTGGCCCTCCGCTGGACCTGCTCCAACAGGTCCGTGTGTGTCTTAGAAATGGATGTGAACCCTGCAAGGCTGCTGCTAATCAGGGTCTTCTACAGATATTGAGGAGATACTGGCATTTAATGGGTCAGAAATAACACCTTCGACACTAAATCCCTTTTACATGCCATGCCATGCCATGCCATGCCATGCCATGCCATGCCATGCCACACCACGATGTCTTCGTAAACTTCCGTGGTAGTTACCTGAATTTGAGAGCTTCAGTACCTTTGTGAATGGGGAGGAATCTGTCATGGCAGCTTTTCCAGCATATGATGAAATTAATATTCACAAGATTTCCTTAACAGAATGCACTTCTGATATAGTATGGTATAGGATATCCTTCTGCCAGTGTATTGTACCTGATTTACCTATTAATAAAAAACTCCTAAAGAATGGAGTAATGTTTTCAGAAGAGTCTAACGTGGTAGAGAAGATTATTCTAATGCAGACTTTGTGTATGCTCTGAAGATTTGGTTGAGGGAAGCAATCAAGACAGCGCTCAAGGCATTTTCCTTAGATGTGCAATTCAGAGCTGAGTCCTGAATTTTAATAGTAAAGGAAGTCTCAGCCAGGTAGAAAAGGTATTGTTGACTCATGTGTGTGCTATTTTAGGAATGAAGCTTTTAAGTTGCATGCTAACACCTGGGTTTCATTCCACTGCTTGTAATCCAGGAACGCCGCATATGAAAATATCTGCTCACATAAAAATAATTCACCGATTTGAAGTGTTTTCTGAAATTTTATTTTCGAAGATGGTAGCGAAAGAAGATGGCGCCTGCTATTCAGTGAGTAGTGAATTCGTCTCAGTACCTATTGAAATACCTATTCCAGTATCAGGGATGAGTTCCTATACATCTTATGGAGCGGTGTGTTTTCAGTTGGTGGAATTATGCATGTTTCATTCAGTTTGTGTCCTTTGAGTTTTATTTACCTTAACCATTTAGTTTTATAGTAAAAATTAAGCTAACTGAGGCAGATGATCAATAGGTGTAAGAAGGGATCATACTGCTCTGCTTGCTGTGTTTAGACATGACCTAATTTATGCCGATGGGAAGCATGGCTGGGCAACTCTTTGTTTCCTAAATGTTCTGCTGTGCCACGGGAGCACGTCTGTAGCCAGCAGGAGCTTGGCCGAAGGCACAGAAAACAGCACCAGAATGAGGACGCGTTCTGGGCAAAGCGATGTAAGAACAACCAAAAGACAAGATTTTGCGTTTTGCTTAATGCTAAGTTTTATTATCTACAAGTCAAGAGAGAAAATGAAGAATAATCACATTAACAGAAAAGGTATCCCAAGACCCATACACCAAGAACAGCCCCACTAATATCTAATAGCTCTTTGCCTTATACAATGGGTGATATATTCAAGTGCATTGCAGATGTTCAATAATTAAAGGACAGAAAGAAGAAGACAGCTTAAGTTTGAAAACAAGAAGAAATTCGCTAGGCGTTCACTCCATCATCATGTGAACCAGAAGCAAATGAGCAGGTTTTCATCTCCTTGTGCCTCTTCTTGTTGCACGCCAGAGATGGGAGCCGGCAGAGCTGCTTTTGCTACCCAGAGTTGGCTCAGCAACACTTCTTGATTGATGTGCAGCACTGCTGGATGGGTATGCAACACTTCCTCACGGGAGAGCAGTATTGCACAGGGCTGTAACACACCACAACGGGCTTCTTCTTCACCACGTAGGAGCAGCAAGACACACATCCAGGGCAGCAGCAGGGGTAGCAGCCACAGTAGCAGCAGGGTCGCTGGCTGCAGCAGCAGGGTCGCTGGCCACAGCAGCAGCAGGACTTCTGGCACACCTTGGTACAGCAGACGGACTGCTGGCA
>JAYKAV010000003.1:172930-189463 GCA_035582835.1 Phoebastria nigripes
GGACCCCTGTGGGACTCCACTCGTCACCGACCTCCATCTGGACATTGAGCCATTGACCACTACTCTCTGGATGCGGCCATCCAACCAATTTCTCATCCACCAGACAGTGCACCCATCAAATCCATATCTCTCCAGTTTAGARAGAAGGATGCTGTGGGGGACCGTGTCAAAGGCCTTACAGAGGTCCAGATAGATGACATCTGTAGCCTTTCCCATGTCCACTGATGTAGTCACTCCATCATAGAAGGCCACTAGGTTGGTCAGGCAGGACTTGCCCTTGGTGAAGCCATGCTGGCTGTCTCGAATCACCTCCCTGTCCTCCATGTGCCAATTGTTCCTTTCCTGTGACTTTTATCCAGGAGGGTGCTGCAGGAACTCCTTGGGACCATCCCATGGGTCAGTCCTGATGCAACTAGAACAAGGGGGTCCTAAAAGTTGCTTACTGAGTTCACAAGGGAGCAGCTATCCCTATCGAGAGGTCTTCATAACTTTCAGGGTTTATTTTCATGTCAAATTTGGGAAAAAAAATAATTTGCTACTCTGGCAGCAGTTTTGTGAGATGTTAATTCATTCTGAATTTGAAAATATATCCCAGGAAACCATGGTTTCGTGTTCTGGTTGGGTTTTTTTAATTTATTTTTCAAGGCCGTGATTCAGAAAAAAAAAAAAATTTAAAAAGTCTTTTAAAGCTTGCTCTTGTTTAGGAAAATCTCACGAGCAGCCTTCTGAACAGCATTGACAGTTATAAGTAATATAGAAACATTTCATATAGATTGATAAAGTATGTTTTGGGAAGACCCTTATGTCAGTTCTGTCATGTAGAGTGCATTCGTCTCACCCTTTTCTAGATACTCAAAGTTAATAATTTAAGCTGAAGCTAGTTGTCGAGCTCTCTGTGAAACCGATGCAGAAAAACAGGCACTGGCAGAAGGAAGCAAGCGATCCTGTTCTAGAATAGATGTCTCAGCTAGATGGGCTGGCAACTGGGGAGATAAGGATAGTCTTAGGTTGTAAAAAGCAGAGAGACATTTAGCATTTAATTTTAAGTGTGTGCAATTTTCATTGAAAACAGTAATTTGAAGTTCAGTGAAAGAAGGAGGGTTAGAGAAGTCCTCTAGGCGCCTATTTGCATTTATTAGACACCTCAAAATGTTTGTAATTCTGAGTCAGAGTGACAAATGAAGTATGAGGTGCTGCTGACACAGGGAACTGAGAAAGACAGTCCTAGGCTAAATAGGGTACAGATGAGGTCCCTGTATGCTGTCCATAAATGCATTCATCTGCTGCAGAAATGCATCTGGAATGACTGGCTTTCATTCATTTTGAAACTTTAGGATGTGGGCATTTTGTGATAAGTTTGAGAAGAAAAGAATGAGAAGCAGTGACTAAGAAGTCAGAGGTAAAGATAATTCTCAAGTAAGGAGGTCAAAGAATCAACAAATCATAAACTTCTATTTTTGGAAATGAAATTTTATTGTCTCATCTGCATGTTTTCAAGGTTGACACATCATGTGTAAGCCACTGCCAGCAGAAATCATTCCCAGCCTTCTGGAAAAGAACATAAGCTGGGTCTTGCATGCTAAATAAATTAAAACACATCAGATTTATATTTTTAAGAAAATTCTAATCACAGACGAGATATTCGAGGATTCACGCAAACCAAAAATGGGAGAAGAGATCCAGTGATTCAAGCTTTAGGCATTGAGAGCATCCAAGGGAGGAGCGAGCCGGTGGGTCCAGGTCTGGGGCCGGATCCTGCTGCTAGTACTTGGGGCACGGCGGCGGCAGCTTGCAGATGTTCTTGGGGTACTGGGGGCAGTAGGGGACTGGGGGGCAATAGCGCTGCACGGGGGGGCAGTAGCGCTGCACAGGGGGGCAATAGGGCTGCACGGGGGGGCAGCAGGGCGTCACGTAGGTGTACTTCTGCACAGGCTGCCTCTGGATGGTGTAATGGCAGGAGGGCCCCGAGTCGTGACAGGAGGAACGGGATCCATGGCAAGAGGTTTCGTGGCTGTGGCAGGACCCGCGGGAGCACATCTTTCTGGAGTATCGGCAAAGCTGTAGGGAAGAGAGAAACGGTCATGCTGGTACAGTGGCCCCAATGTATGTGAGCATACCTGCATTCTCTAATTTGCTCTGGAATTCCCCATTTTCTTCCTAATTTCTAGTTCTTCAGGGATTAGAAAGTGATTTCAATGCTGATTAGGTATTGGGAGATGTTTATCCCCCACTAAAACCATGACCTTTTAGGGATGCAATTTGCTTTTCAGAGAAAAATTACTCAAAACATCCATTGCCCATATGCAGCCCCAGACCCTCCAGTGCCTTCTACTCAAAAACTTCAAAGCCTCTTTTCCATAAAGTCCTCTGACTGTTCTCTCTCTCTATTTTCCACTCTCTCTGTTGTTTTTGTTCGGCTTGAGCCTCTGCCTGCTAAGCCTATATCCCACTTGTCATTTGCGTTAATAAAACAGCTCTTGTGGGTAACAAGAACTTGGTCTCTGGCATGACCGAGATCCAGAGGTGAGGAGTGAGTATCATACTCCAATTCTACCAAGGCTTGTATGAAAGCAGCTGGTTTCATAAAGAAACTCAAGAGAAACAGAAAAATTGGACTTACCCCTTCAGCAACAGGAATGGAAGTGTATAGGAGCAGAGAAGCGAATGAAAGACACTGGGATGAGAGACCTTTTATACTCTTCCAAAGGGTTATCTGGGACATGAGACATCTCTTGGCAAGTGTAACCTAATTATATATCCCAGCCCATTTCTATCCGCTGTATTCAGCTTCCGACATTTACCCTTTGATGCACTGTGCTTTTAGCATTGTAATTGTCCCATAGGTTATTAATAGCACTCTAATTCCTTCGCCTCTCTATGAAAGAGATTGGAAGGTATTTCACACAAAGTGACGCCAATACCGAAGAAACTAATGGATCTGGTCATGGACAACAAGTATCAAGTGGAAGAGATGTTTGTAATTCAGAAGTACCAATTCCTCAAGCTGTGTCGGGATGTCACATGGACCAAGAGCTAAACGTGATCACACCTCCATGTGAAAGAAAAATGATTACTAATGTTAACTCATGCAGATTATGTTTAGGGCAGGAATACTTTAGCTGAATTGCCCAATGGTACCGGATATTTTAATGAGACATTTGGCATTAGCCCAAAGATGTCCTTCATTGATAATTTCAACCTGTCTGCATGGTGTGTCCTATCAAGGATTTCTTTTATTCTTGCTATAGATGCTGTTTTACTCTAATTCTGCAATACGGTGTTGATGGCAGTGATATCAAATCCCGGAGCAGAATGGTTTGAGGTGAACCCACCAGCCTAAGTCCTGCTCACACTCCCAGAGGTGTAGTTATTTTCTGCTCCTATTTTCCTCTGTCCTTCTTTAATGTACTTCTAAATTTTTTCCCAATATTTTAAATAAAACCTGTCTTTGGTTTATTTTCTGGAAATTTTTAGCAGTTGAGGGTGTGAGAAGGTGGGCCATGTGCCTGCCTCCAGAGTAAGATTTAAGATCTTTAATTTCACAATAATGTTGAAGATGATATTTGGACTATTAGCTGGGACAGAGTGCTAATATTGCTGTCCTGCTTTCAGTACTTAGCCATGGCATCTCTGCAGCTCTTATGGAAATATGCATTAGACAGGGCTGTAGCTCAAGAAAAAATAAACAAAACAGCATAATGTGGTAGAGGTAGATGTTTCTGAGCCTAGATTTTCCCGTGAATCACGGATGAACTTCGGTCTTCCTTTCCGTGTCTACGTACAGGTGATGACCATCTAACCCAGCAATTACATTTTCTTGTCCCATAAAAGGCAAGAATGTGTCAACACCGGGATGGCATTGTGGATTAGACATCAGGCACAATTGATTTTGGGTGATGCTCTACTGACTCACTGGGATCCTTCAAACAGGTCCATTCACATCTGTGCTTCAGTATCACAATGTACAGAACGAACCTATAAATACTTTGCTGCAAAGTTTTATTTAGGCCGTAGTTAGGCAGTGCCTTTAGAAATCTTTGATTGTATGGGAGTAAATCTGCTGTCATATACAAGAGAGAAGAGGGTAAAAATAAAAAAAGTGCGTCAGATGTAAATATCGGGAAGCAAGGGCAGCAAAAAATCCGGCTGTGGTCAGGGGACAACAAAGCCCCCATTCTCCAGGAGCGCCTCACTGCTGAAGCCTCCAGCTCTATAAAGTTCCCTTGTTTCAGGCCATTCCCTTCAGTTTGACTTTACTTCTCCTGTCGTTCCCCTGTTGTTGACTAAGGTATGTGATTTGACTGATGGTCTGGAACATTTATAGAAACTTATCTGTAGACTGTAGCTCTGTGTTTACCCACTTGACTTGGCTCTGCCTAAAACCAAACTGCTTGTTTATTGTAAATAGTGCAAGAGAGAGATACTTTCTATGGAGTATTTATTGTATTTCATTGATAAATGGTATCTAATTATTGAAAATAACAATAAAAATTAGGTTTTTGGAATAAATATCTCACTTGCAGGAAAAATATTACAGTATCTAATATGTCATCCAGAAGATATCTTATAGACAATGTTAAAACAGGGGGGAAAAAAAAGTCCAAATTTGCTGTAGGTAAGTCCTCTATTTCTGGTTGGCCCTGCTTATCCTGAAGTGCAGTAGGTAAAAAAATTACATAAAAAGATGTTGTCTTTCTTCCATCACTGAGCTACCTTTCCTTTAAGTGTACACTGCATGAAATGGCATGCTCTTCCGGGAGGGAATCCTTCTTCAGCTTGAACTCAACCTGGTATGACCCAGCAGGCTCCTGGTTGGACACACAGTGCACATCCCTCCTCTAYGCCTACAGCCCCGACTGCGCCCGTGGCAGAGACTCGTGCCAGAGTGGCCATGACTATCGGCACTACGGCTACCGCCGCTCAGTCTGCTCTGAGATGGCACCGTGCCAGGGAAGCAGGTCTTCTCCCTGTGCTGGGGAGCTGGTGAGCAGCTATGAGGCGTGAGGGGCATGCCATAGCTATGGGGTATGCTCGGAGGGGTGTTATGGGAGATGCTACAATTGATGGGAGACCAGGTTGTGCGGGACCCTCACCCTGGCATGGTGTGGGATTCTCACGTTGCAGCATCGCTGTATGCAACCACAACGGCACAGCTAGTAGCGCTGTGTAGGAGCTCAACGCTTGCCCAATACTTCTTTAGTGCTGAGAAACGTGCATGCAGGGCGCCCTTGCCTCTCGCTTTTCTAATGTTTGCCTTGGGTTTATCATGCTTTTTGTGGTCTGTTTCTTGCCCACTCTTCTCCTGCTGACTTGACTGAGGCACTGTCCAGAAAATGTCCTCTGCAGAGGTTGCCCTCAGCACAGGCATCGTTGCTGCTGTGGCCTTCATGAGAGGGGGAAGGTGGGGACAATTTCCTGCTGAATTTATGCAATCCGCTTTCCTGCTTCACTTCCCAGACGTGTGTGCTGAGATAACAAAACTCCAGCTCAGGAGAGATTTGCTGTGTCTGTTCCTCAGGATCTTCCTAAGTCTCTCCTTAAATGAATGACACAACCTGAAGTGCTTCAGCTTAGCCGAGAGCGAGAGCGTAGGTGAAAACTTGGACTGCTTAGAAAGAATTAAGACAGGAGATTTTATCTCTCCTTCCCCCAAATGTTTTCAGTCAGACTCAAACCCAGCCCGGAGCCTCCGGTCTGGCTTGGTTTCAACCTCCCGTTTGGCACAGGATGGGTTTGGCACTGGCAGAGGGGTACCCGGCTGTCTGGGGGGACAGGGACTATCGGTGGCACCGTGCAACGCCTTCATGCACAGTCAGAGCTGCACGTCTCTGACCCTGACGTTCATTCCTTGCACCTGCAATCATGTACCTTGCATATGGGAATGATGCTCCTCRTTATTTTAATTAACAGTAATAATAAAACAAGTGCTAATAATAAGTTTCTTGTTCCTTTCAAAGATTCAGTGCAAACCCTTTGCTAATTAAATATCTAGCGCATTACACACAATACTGCTCTCATCCCACAGAGGCACGAATTCCTGCAGCAATCTGCCTCCATGCTGGTGGACACTGGAGGAGAACCTGGGAATGAATCTAGTGCAATGGGAAATACAACTGYTGATTTTTATGGCCGTCTGTCCATTTGATATTCCTTTTTTCTACATCTACAAGGGAAGCTCASAACTTTTATGGTTTCTGCTGAGAAAAGTTAGCTTAAACCTTGGCAGGAACTGGGAACATTTTTTCCTTTCACAGTCTTTCTGTTGTTTTCCAGAGATGCGTGGTGTTTACAGCACTGGAGTTCACAGTGGGAGTCAATGCTGCAGTGCATGGCCTGACTTAAACCCAGTTTTATTTTGCAGCAGCCACTATTTCATCTAGGCAATATGGACTCTTGCTGGGATTTTCAAAGAAGGTAGAGTTACCTTGCACAAAATAGCTATCTAAGCCCATATTCTCTAGAACAGGTCAGAAGGAAGATTAAGTATGACATAGTCCTTCCTCTGCTGATACCCTCTTGTTTATGGAGATCAGTGATTTTCAGACTTCCTAGATGGAGTCTGCTTTTGTGCTCACCAGCCATGTATGTATTACAAAGCCGAAGCTTCGCTTTTAGCTCCTTCAAAATGTGCCTGTCAGGGTCTGAGGCTCAGGGCCAGTTGTCGCAGAGCCAAGGGCTGGGATTAGCGAGAGATGCTGATCTGCACCTTCAATCCCAGACAGCTTTTCCAAACCCAGCATCTGGATTTATCTGGCAGACGCACAAGGTGTGGGGACTGGAGAGCTGAGCTTTGACACGTTGCTGCCATTGAAGTGTAATGGGAAGGCGGGGAAGCTGTGAAAAGCAGCTCTCGTTAATAAGCATGGGCTTGGGAATGATGCTAAAGATAAGGAGAAGGGTAACAGTGGAAAAACACTAGGACACCAGAACGTTTTGTGAGCTTTAGGTTTTAATGTCACATCTTTGCTACTGGAGACAGAAGCAGGAAATTAATGGATTCAAATTCTTGCGTGCGCGAGGGCAAATCATGTTTCTGCCATGCTAATGCCACTTTGCGTTATCAGGAGCGGGGAGAGGTAATACGTGCTGGAGGGAAGGGCAGGACCTGCCCAAGCTCAGGGCTGCATCTTGCGGAGGAGAGAGGAGAGGTGCAGCCCCGTGGTGTGCGCTGACTCTCGGCTTGTCCTCGCCCCTTCACTTCTGCTGCTGCGGGGGCCACTGCACCGGCTGCTTGATCTGCTGCTGCTGCTGGCAGGGAGCGGGGGCCACTGGCACCTGCCCGGGCACGGTGACCACGGGGCACTGGGGAGGGAGGACCACCACCGGCGTCACATCCTGCACGGCGCTCACTTCATGGCAGATGACGGCCTCGGAGCCGTGGCAGGACCTCTCGCTGTCGTGGCAGGAGGAGCCTCCGCTGTGGCAGGAGGAGCTCTCGGTGCTGTGGCAGCCTCTGTCTCCACGGGAGCACATTTTTCAGTTGGTGCAGCAAACCCTGGGAAGGAGAGACCTTTGTCATTAGATGCATGAAGGGCAGCGTGCTTTCCCCACTCTGCTTTGGCTTCAGATTTCCTTGATGTGTTTATGAGCACGCCGGAGCTCGGCAGGATTTGCCTGTCTGCCCATCCCGTTTCCCCAGCCTGGGGCTTCGTTCCCGCAGTGCCAGATCAGCCCTCATCAACTGAACGCCCTCATGAGCCCCCCCAGAAGCCCTGATCTCCATTTCTGCTGGGCTCTGTGAGCCCTTTCCCTGCTCTCCCTTGCTGCATCCCACGAGCACTCATGCAAGACACCCTGGAATTATCTCAGGGCTGTGTAACGGAGGAGCAGACGCGCTGTGGGCTGCCAGTTTATGCTGCACCAGCAAGAGGCATCTTGGCAAGGGTCTGAAAAACCTCGCAGCCTAGAGGGGCCCTGGCACAGCTGGTGAATTTACAGCCAGGGCTGGTGGCATTAGAGMCTCGGCAAAATACACATTCAAAGCCAGGTGCTCAAAATGAAGAGACTCYTGTGCCTTCTTCCCTCCTCATGTCCTCTGCACCCTCCGTGCCCTGCGGACCCTTGGCTGGTCAGTGCCCAATTCCCTGAGGCATGAGGAAAATCCTAGGTGCACATCTAAACCCCCTTCTGAGGACAGTTGAGATTTCAAGGAGACAGAAAGCATCCAGGATRCGGCCAGCTGAGCTGAAGGCTGTTCATGCTACTCCTTCCTCTCACAGTTTACATCTGCCTTCTCAGTTCTTTCCTAAATTTCTTCAAGGACAGCTTAATACTTTCAACTCCTAAAGATTTAGATTTTCCAAAGGAGCTTAGTAAAGGAGTCAGGCTCATGAGCGCAAATAAAATTCCCAGCTTAAACCCAAGGTTTCTTATGAAAGATCAGCCTGCTGTCTCTCATTCATTCCCAAATTGCATTCTTTACTTTTTAATTTCAAGTTTCCTTTGGAAACTAGGAATCCTGAGTACTGAAGTAATCCAAATTTATCTACACGTGATAAGAATGATAAATTTTGCTTCTTAGCATAGGCAGTCTTGAGACCAATTTTGATAGCGCAAAATTGCCCCAGCCACCGAGGCAAGAACTTGGCTCTCAGTAATCCCAGCATCTGCAGACAGACCTGTCTTTGTAAGAGCATAGCTCAGTTCAGTTCAGCAAATTTTGATAGGAATGAAATGTTAGCAGTGTAGTAGCAACTTACCTTGGCTGTGAAGGCTCTGAAGAAGGAGTGGAGCTGAGTGAATGAGCTGCTCTCCTATCCGAGAACTTTTATATGGTTCCTAACTCTCTTCCTGAAAATGCAATAAACCCCTGGGGAAAAATGACCAACGTATTTACAAAACAGCCACACCTCTAATTATCCACCACCTTCAAAAGCTTATTCAACCCGGTTTCTTTGACTGACTTGTCATACAGTAGATTGTCTTCCTTGTGTTACACAGCTTTAATTGCCACCCTGCCCCATGCAGGTTGTAATGCATGAAGAGTGAAAACCGTGGGTGGCTTGACTGTCTCACCGTCATGCCAGGATGAGTTTTATATTGCAAAATGGATGGCAAAGGTGGCACTTTTTTGGGTTTCTATCCTCCTGAAACCTCTCACCCAAAGTCTGGCAGGGAGGAGAGGTCATGATGCCYGGTCACCTCTAACTGCTCTTGGCAGGACCGGGGTCTTGCACAGTGGACRAGAGCCACCACTTTCAGGTCCTTGCCATAAAAAATGGCAAGTTTTTAGAAAGTCCTCATCACATGTCCTCTGAAAGCATCTTTAAAGTCATCTTCACCCCATAAAACATCTGCAGGTGCCAGAAGCTTAGCAGCCGAGGGTCCCCTCTCGATCTCCTCTCTCTGACTGTGTAATTTCCCAGAGCAATAAAACCAGGATAATGAAGCCTGTGGCCACTGTGGCAGGCTCCAAGAGGTACGACTGGAAAGTGACCTGTCAAAGCCAGGTAGCGGTCCAGGCCACTTTTGGAAGTCTTGCTTTATACCTGTGAATACCCCAAAAATGTAGTGTGGTTTCTCTACCTGTGCCCATGTACTTCACGTCTGATTTTATAGCCATTTCACTGATATTGATGTAGTTACCACTAATTTTCATTGCTGACATTTTTCCTGGCCAATACCAAAAAGCCCCAAACAGAATTGCTCTTTTAAAATTTCTGTTTTTCTAATATTTTAATTTTTTTTTATTTGCCTGCCTCTGAAGCAGCCGTTGTCCGTGATGGGAAATGCGTGCCTACAGAAGCCGCTTGGGCAAATCTTGCATTCATGAGTAAGCTGTGAGTAAAGTGCTAGCTCAGAGACCATGTACCCGAGCTCATCACTCATCTCGAGCTCACCCAGCTCTTCCCTGGGGCGGGACGGGTGCACCCTGGGTGCAAAGCAGCGGACTGCTGCAAGCCTGGGGCACTCACCTGGCCCTGGTGCCATCAGCTGTGCAACCGTGGCTTTGCAACAGCCCCGGTTTCTCCTTTTCCCTCCCATTAGCWGCTTGACTGTGCAATTTCAGCAGGGCTCACTCTGTGTTTTTACTCATTTTGCATCTTAACTCCCTCTGCAAACATGGGAGTCACAAGGTTTTGTTGGGCAGAGATCGACTGAACATCTGAAGCAGAGGGGTGGCTCCCACTTGCTATCTCTGAAACAATTCCTTTAGTTTCTATCCAGAGGCGCCAGTTACTGACTTTCATCAGGAAACCAGATTCGTGTTTACCGTTCAGCCTGCCTGTTTACAAACAGCCGAAGCAGAGGGGCCACGGATTTTGCAAGCACCGACATGCTCGTGGACGTGTCCTGCATTATCACAGTTTTCAGCCGTGAAGGATGACTCGTTCCTCCCCAGTTGCACAAYGAGTGAGGAGGAAATCTGCATGTGCAAGTGCGCATGTGTATGCCCGCATGTAAAATCCAGCCTCCRCCTGCTCCCAGCCTCGTGTTGGAGGTGAGCTACAGCTGCTCCAGTGTGCAGAGAAAGGCAGTGGCATGCAGCCCCAGCTCCTCGTGTTCAAGCTCTGGATGCAAGAACATCCTCCTTCTCCCCTGGGTCTATTATACTATTATATCATCTAGCTCGGTAAACATCTAAGCTTGTGTAGTGCTTTTTGATACAAGCCTCAAAGAACCAGCCAGGTGGGACAGTGAATAAGAAATGTACTTTTAAAGTGTTTTCTATTTTCTTTTTTTTTGGGGGGGGGGGGACTGAAATTTTGGGATGGTTTTTGGTCAGTTAGTTGAATAGACAAGAAGTTTTTGAATACTCCAGACTGTAATTGGTTTTCTGGAAGTCTCTTGGAAGTTGTTTGAGCTTTCTGAGTTCTTTTGCTACCTTTGATGCTATCAGAGGAAGTAGGGAAAAGAACAGAAATCAATAATGAAGTGGTAGATTTTAGAAATATAAGTAGGTACAAATGATAACGCTGTCTAATTTTAGGATGGAATTTGACACGGCTGGTGACAAAGCCTTGTGTAATGTTCCCTGTACCACAGTCTTACAACATTTTACATCACGAAAGATACCCGTTGTGGCACCAAACATGGGGCTAGAGCTCAGAGGATTTTGTTTTTTGCAAGCTGTGGTGTTTTACAAACATCAGAGCAAAGTTTTCTGGATTTTTATTGAGCTGAAAGGGTCAAAATCCCCACAGGTGGGTGAAAGCAACAATGGTAAAAAATATTTTACAATGTAATTTTATGCTCTTTTGTCTCCCTTTTAAATGGGCACAGATCTATGGGTGTTTTTTTCCTTCATTACCAATACTTGGAGGAGTCAAAAAACCCCAGAGAACAGTCCTGAAACACTAAGTGTTTGGCAAATACCACGTAACAACCGGCACTGGATGTTCAAGCCTCCCCCGCATTGTCCCATCAGCACAGCACAGAGGAACCATCTCCCTGTGCCTAATTTAGGGCCTGATCCTATCAAAAAATGTCATGAAGCAGGTTACTGCGAAGAAGCAAACGAGCTTGTTCGAGTTGCCTCATGCCACTGGTGCAAGCATAAGGTTTACGTGCTCTGGCTTACAACATCACCTGCAATTTCTCTGAGACAGGASCCTGGCGTGTAATTGTTTCCAAGTAAACAACCTTGCGCTCCCAAGGTCACGCTGTAAATAATAATCAGTTGGAAATCACCTGGGAGTTTTGCATATCTCCTTAACGTAGCTCGCAGAGTCTGGCCTGCGTACCCATGCAGAGGGTCTTGGCAGGGCACAGCGTTTCCATTTGATGGGAAGAGCATGGGGGAAACTCTGACTTGAGCAAGAGCAAAATTAAGAACCTTCTCTTGCTGTTGAAAATGATGTATTTTAATTCTATTAAAATAAATATTACATTTGAGTATGGTTGTAAAATATATATCAAAAATGTTGGAAGATAAATCTTGTGTTGTGAAGTAGACTCCTTGAGTATCTATCTGTATTTTGAGTGAAGGAGCCAGAAATTAAAGAAATCATTCAGATACTGGAATTTCCCACAGACTATGAAGTTTTATTTTCCAACCCATGAGAAAAAGAAGATGGAGAGAAGAATCTTTTCCCGTCACCAAAGCACAAATCACTTTTCCCAGCAGTGCTTGCAGCAACGTTGCTAGCACAGCCCAACATGAGGAATGCAAAGCTCCCTGATTGTAATGACACGGTCGGGGAAAAGCCGCATTGTGGCACATCCAGGGCACTTTTGCTTGAGCAGGGGTGGCTGCTGGGTCAGTCACTTCTTCTGGCTGGGGGGCCAGTGGCTGGTCTGCTTGCTCTGGTTAGCCTCGATGTTGGGAACGACCACGGGGCATTTTTGCTGCATGGCCTGGGAGGACCCACCACCTCCAGAGCTGAGCTCTGGGCCTGAGCTACCCCCTATGCCATAGCCCGAACCTCCGCTATAGTACTCAGATCCACCACTGCCCCCACCTGTTGTTAAGGCCTTTTCTCTTGGTGATGCATCGTATCCGTATCCAGAGCCTCCTCCCGCAGTGATGCCCAATTTCCCACTGTGGCAGCTAGATCCTCCACCACCCCCTGAGCTGCCAATGATGTTCTGGCCTGAGTCCTCACTGCTGCACCCTATTCCCCGCCCCGTGCCGTAGGTTGGGACTGTCCCCCCTGCAATGCCCTGGCCAGACGTCCCCTCGCTGTCACCACAGGTTATTACAAGAGATCCATCACCGCCACATCTGTACCCCCCTGCAATGCCGTAGGTGGATGATGTTGGCATGGGCTGGCAGGATGAAGCTCCCTGGCTGTAGATGACTGAGCCTTCTCCACCACAGAAGAAGGAGCCATGTCCCTGGAGGCCCCCGCTGCTGCTGCAGCATCCTCTGTGGTGCGAGGAGATCTCATTGTTGTAGCCCCTGTTCCGGCAGGCACGTCTCCCTCGGAGACAGTGATAAATCTGAAAGAGGAAAAAAAAAAAAACCTGCACTGTTTTGCTTCATTTTTGCACCATGGCAGGTGGGGAGGCTGCAGGTGATGTGGTCAGAAAGGCAATGCCAGGCTTCAAAACGGGGCACTGCCCAGCTGTTCTTCAAATGCAAGAGTACTTTGACTCTTACTGGGATAGCTTTTCTCTTTCTTATCTCCAGGGTGTATTTCCAGAGAATCAAAATCTGAAATATATTCTTTTAACATCTAATAACCACCATGGTTTTCCCCGCTCAACTTCATGACCGTAACTGCAGAGCTGTAAAAATAGCAAGGATTATCCTTGTTTCTGTTTTTAAACTGCTGCAAGAGCGGTGGATCAAAATTTCCATGCAAGATGACGTTGCTGGCTGTATTATTGCCATCGTTGCGTAGCATCCCCAAAGGTCTTTTACATAAGGTAATTGGCACAGCCATAGAGGTATGTAACCATTATGAAGTACAGCATAGGTTTGTTATTAAATAATATCAAAAATGTGTCCCAYGTTGCAAAGGTGTTCAAAACTGCAAAGACTATGCAGTCACCATGTGCTGGTCCCACTACAGACTCATCTGGGTTTTTAGCTTGCTCAGCCCTATGGCTCCCAGTGCGATGATCTGAATTCACCTTGCTTCCTAGTGATCTGATCCGCACCATAGCAAGAAACTGTACAGATCCCGAGAACTTTGCTATGGATGCTCAGGCAGACTGGGTACCGCTGCAAGCACGTGTTAAGATCTCAAATGAAGCTATATCTCCCATGAATATGAAATAATAAAGTCTCAGAAAAGAGCAGACTTACCCTCCTCAGCCAATGGAAACACATTTAGAAGATATAAGTCGACTGAATGAGGAGCTTTAACAGACAGGAACTTTTATATGGCGTTTAGCATATATGGGAAGTGAGACACCCTAAGGAATGGCAAGGATTTATTTACCAATCAAACTCTGATTTCAGTGTTTGCTTTGACTCATGACATCTGATCGATATCTTTCCTTCACTCTGCTTGTTGCGTTGCATGTGGCAGTAATTGCTACTTCAGCTTAATGATCCTATTCCTGTCCTCCTGCGCTGAGCTACGGAGGACTGCTTCGGCCCCCCGTGAGGTGGCAATGCTGGGGGAGACCAGAGGAGGTGGGTGGGAGCGTGGGTGTAGGGAAATGCTGAGTAAGAGGATGAGCGAGCGTGGGGCAGAGGGTGGTGGTGACCGGGTCCTGCTCAGGAAAGGGGCAGGAAGGCTGCGGTTCAGCGGTGTGGCAGYGCTCGGGGCTCAGGGCATTGCTGTAAGGCTGGGTGTGATCAGCGGGTACCCAGGAGAGGGGAAGGCAAATGCTCAGAAAGCATCTGATGGTCACACAGCACGTTGATCCCTCCAGCATCTTACTGGTGGCTCTGGTGGGAGATTTTCTGAGGAAGACATTTGCATCTGAACCAAAAGCTTGTCAAAAGTGAAGTGCCTCGCTCTGGTATTTTGCAAGAGGAGGCTGAGGGGAGACCTTATTGCCCTCTACAACTCCCTGAAAGTAGGTTGCAGCRAGGTGGGTGTTGGTCTCTTCTGCCAAGCAACTAGCGATAGGACGAGAGGAAATGGCCTCAAGTTGCACCAGGGGAGGTTTAGATTGGACATTAGGGAAAATTTCTTTACTGAAAGAGTGGTTAAACATTGGCACAGGCTGCCCAGGGAAGTGGTGGAGTCACCATCCCTGGAAGTATTTAAAAGACGTGTAGATGAGGCGCTTAGGGACATGGTTTAGTGGGCATGGTGGTGTTGGGTTGACGGTTGGACTCGATGATCTTAGAGGTCTTTTCCAACCTTAATGATTCTATGATTCTATGATTCTAAGGGTGCTAGAGATTCTCTGAGAAAGCTTGGGGACCCTGGAGAGAATTGCGGAGGTGTGAACGTCCTAACACTTAAAACCGCTGTGGCTGGATTACTCCTCTAATGAAGGATTATGCCTCCAAATGCCTTCCTTCTGCATTTTCATATGCTGTGTCCTTCCTCTGGCTTGGAAAGAGCACCAGGGACTCCAGGGAGACTGATCTGGAGGGCTGCAAGGGATATTTGCTGTGACCATGCTGGTAGTGCTGCCTGTCACGATGTCTGCGCTGCAGCCTCTGGTGCTCCAGCTTGGCCYCACAGCACGGCTCTTGCAGGCTGGACTAGGTCTGTTCAGCTCTGAGTAATTTTGCCGTGGGGACAATGAGTCCCAGCTTTGGCAAAACGCCATGTCTACCGGGCAGAAAGCAGTGCACAGGGGTGGTGGTGCTGCCCTCGGCATTTCAAAGCAGATTTCAAAAGGTTGGGCAAGGAGGGATTAAGGCCTGGAGGCACGATTTGGAGTGTATTGAGCTGTCTGAGGGACTTGCTGCTGGTTTTATTTCCTTCTGTCTGGCCCTGGGCTGATTTGGTTGATGCAGCGTGAGATTTACCCTCTGGGTAGGCTGCTGTGAGGTTTGCAAAGCTGGGAGAGAAGTGGAAGGATGGCAGGGACGTGGATGTTGGCATGGTGTTATTGGCCAACCCGGGCAGCAACAGCTGCTATTGAGGGTCAGCCCGAATTGCTGCTCTTCAGGACTGAGCCTGATGGGCTTGGTCATGTCTCCCAGCAGCACTTCATTGCTCCACAGACATGGTCATTGGGTGCTGGTACCTCAGAGGACTTAGAGCCATGAGCTGGGATGGCTGCACCATGCACAGGTGCCAAAGGGATGTTGGGTGCTGTGGGTGCTTGACATTTTAGGCTGTGCTGTTACTCTATCACAGAGCCCATGGGGAAAATGAAGGTGCAAACTCTCCGGGGCTATAAAGTGGGTGGCTTTAGAGCTGCATCTACAGCAATGCGCTATTGAACCCATCATCTTCTTTACAGAGAGAAGTGAAATGTCTCATCAGATAGACTTCTAGCTTCCAAGACCGTGAGATGCTGGTTGAGAATACAAGAAAAAACAAACTTCCAAAAAAGGCAGCTTTGAGATATTATTACATTTATTAGATATAAAAAGTGCTCTTCAGAAAAGCAGCAGAGCCTTATCAAAGGCATCCCAACACCAGCAGCAGGGCACAAGGCTGTTAATCCTGGAGTTCTCAGAACAAGGATGCAGCATCAAGGGAAGAGAAGAGGACACACTGGGAAGAAACACGCAAACAGAGCCAGGTCTGCAGGAAAAAAGGTGACATGGCAGAAGCAGCGCTGTTCTTGCTGAGTGCCGGGGCCACCTGTAGCTGTTACTTCTGGTAGCTGGGGGGCCAGTGGCAGGCCTGCTTGGTCTGATGGGACTCAATATTGGGAATGACAATAGGGCATTTCTGCTGCGTGGAATGGCAGGACCCTCCACTGCCCCCTCCAGAGCTGATGATGATTGCGTGGCCACCACTGCCACCACTGGATCCTCCACTGCAGCATCCAGAGGATCCCCCACTACCTCCACCTCCAATGATGATCTTCCCTCCTGAAGACTCATCACTGGATCCCCCACTGCAGCATCCAGATGAGCCACCTCCTCCACCACCTGAGCTCACAATGATCTTCTGGCCAGATCCCCCACTGCCCGCACTGTATCCTCCTCCCATGCCGTAGCCTGAGGATCCCCCACTGCAGCATCCGGATGATCCTCCACTGCTTCCACCTCCAATGATG
>JAYKAV010000003.1:200082-254200 GCA_035582835.1 Phoebastria nigripes
ACCTCCACCAATGCAGATGGGACCTTGGCCCTGGTGGCCTGAACCGCCTCCTCCTCCTCCTCCTATGCTGCCACCTCCGATGCAGATGGGACCTTGGCTCTGGTGGCTGGACCCACCTCCTCCTCCACCACCACCACCACCAATGCAGATGGGACCATGGCCCTGGTGGCCAGAACCACCTCCTCCTCCTCCTATGCTGCCACCTCCAATGCAGATGGGGCCTTGGCCCTGGTGGCTGGAACCACCTCCACCACCACCACCACCACCACCGCTTCCTCCACCAATACAGATGGGGCCTTGGCTTTGATGACCTGAACCACCACCTCCTCCACCACCACCACCAATGCAGATGGGGCCTTGGCTTTGATATCCTGAACCACCTCCACCACCACCACCACCACCACCGCTTCCTCCACCAATAATGCAGATGGGGCCTTGGCTTTGATGACCTGAACCACCACCTCCTCCCCCTCCCCCTCCTATGCTGCCACCTCCAATGCAGATGGGCACTTGGTCCTGGTGGCCGGACCCACCTCCTCCTCCTCCACCTCCACTAATACAGATGGGCCCTTGGCCCTGGTGGCCTGAACCACCACCCCCACCTCCCCCTCCTCCACCACCACCAATACAGATGGGACCTTGGCTTTGGTGCCCGGAACTACCTCCACCTCCTCCTCCCATGCTACCACCTCCAATGCAGATGGGGCCTTGACTTTGGTGGCCTGAACCACCACCACCTCCACCACTACCACCTCCTCCTCCTCCAATAATGCAGATGGGTCCTTGTCCCTGGTGGCCTGAACCACCACCACCTCCACCACCACCACCTCCTCCACCACCACCACCACCTCCTCCTCCTCCAATAATGCAGATGGGTCCTTGTCCCTGGTGGCCTGAACCACCACCACCTCCTCCACCTCCACTGCTGCCACAGATGGATCCTTGGCTCTGGTGGCCTGAACCTCCTCCTCCTCCAAAGGAGGACGACGATATGTGGGTCTGGTAAACAGCACCACCACTGCCGCCGCAGCCGCCACTGCCTCCTCCATGGCAGGATGATCCTTGGGTCTGGTATCCTAGAGATCCTCCTTCACCACTACTGTGGCAGGATCCTCCTCCACCACCCCCGTGGCATGAACCTCCTCCACCACCACTGCCATGGCATCCACCAGACTGCTCAGAGATCCCTTGGCCGTCGCCCTTCTGCTGATGGGAACCCATCGTCCCAGGTGTCAGGGAGTCCTCCAAGAGAAATAAAAAACAGGGCTTAGCAAACCCAGGGAGAGGAAAGCTTGTGTTACTGTGCCTCCCCATCCCCTTCCAAAGGCAGGCTGATATATGAAAATGTCTTCTGTTCCCTTTTTGCACCCCCATCCACCTCTGATAGCTAATGCAAAAGGGTATTGTCAACCTCAGGAATTTATAAATTAAAACGATTACCAGGAAGGGCCTGGGAAGTTTTCAGCTCATTCCATATCCCTTGGTCAGGTTTCTACAGGACCTCCTCTATCCATATATAACTGGTCTCTTTTTTCTAGGACAGGTGCAACCGTAATCATTCCTTAACAATTCCTTCTTGCAGCAAGTTGTCAGAGTGGCATGCCACTGCAAGAGGTACACAAGGCCGTGGTACACCAGAATTACCCTTATCAAAATGTGGTTTGGGAATTTTGAAAGTGCTGTGATGCTCAGGGGTAGGTATTAGTATTCCATGTCATACAAGAAACAAAGAACACGGGTCATCATTTGCATAACAATAATTTCATTGCACTTACTTTGAAATTCTTCAATCTCGGTTTCAAAAGAACACAGTGACTGTTTTATTTCTTCTTAAAAATTAGAAGAAAGGGGAACAGCCAGTGGAAAAGATATCAGCAATGCAAAAAAAAAAAAAAAAGCAGTTGCACAAAGCTTCAGCAGAATGCTCTAGGTCACCACTTGCAAGGGCTTGATGGGTGCCTGTACCCAAGGCTGAAACCTACAGGGATGCTATGAAGTTTGAGCACTTCTTTGGCACTTAACCCCCACCACAGTCCACATCCTTCTCTGCTGGCAGTAGTAATTTATGTTCCTCTGACAGGCAAGTGACAGATCTACTAATGAAAAGGATCTACACGTCAGCAGGCTGAGGTGTCCAAACATGCCAGAGAAGAAAATTGTTCCTCCAAGAAAAAAGGTGGTCAAAAGAGAACCCTTTCCAATTTAGATGAAAGGCTGGAAAATGAGAATAGACTCCCATGTTGTATTTCAGTTCCTTTGTTTCCCACCCTTTGGTAAGTACCTGCAGAAACTCTTTTTCCTGCCCGTTTTCTTAAGATTTATATTCCAATAGTATTTAGGAGCTGCCTGTATACAGTGGTACCACATGGTGTTGGGCCCAGTGAAATCAAAGGGGCTCCAAAGACCATGTTTTCCATGTCCCAGCTCTCCTCCTTTTCTGTGTGATTAAGTAATCCCACAGACTGAATCATTAGAAAAAAAAATTGACTGTAAATAAGGAGCAATTTTTGGACTATGAGACCCAAAAGCCATATTTACTCCCACCTTTTCCATTTTAGCATTCCAAAACTAATCAGCCAAGTTAGTTTTCATCGGTAGTGTGAAATACCTTACCGTGTCCCACGGCACGAACCAGTAGAAAGAAGTCAAATGGAGTGAGGAAACCTGGTGTGTGACAACTTTTATATAGTATCTAGTCCTCCTCTTGGAAAGAAACAATGATTTATTTATTTACCAGCCAAACCCAACCACAACTACCCACTTACTTGGCATAATCTTGGGCTCGTCATTTCTGATGGATATCTCCCTTCCACCACCTCTTTTGTTTTCAGCTATATTAAAGTCATTGCATGGCTCCACCTACTACAAGTAGAGTGAAGAAATGGGGAAAAGCAGACATGCTCTTGGATTTTCAGAAAAAAMCAAGTTATTTACTTTCACATCCCCCCTACAGAGGGGTCCAACATTCCAGAAAGGAAACGTGAGGGCGGAAAGAGAAACTTTTGTCTTTATAGACATAGATAATTAATCTCTCATTCTAGAAAATGTTTCTGAACACCCAGACGTGGCTCTGGCATGTCATTATATTGTGTTGTAACTGGCAGRTTGGTAGGAGTGTATTATATGTTTCTAATGACACCCACGTTATTGCCGGGGGCTGTAGGGACACACATTGGACTCTGGTCCAATGAGTTTAAGCTTCCCAAAAGGTAACACATGCCTATAGAGCCAGAGGCTGAAGTGATGCAAATCTGGGAGGCTCCAGGTGATTTGACCTACAGAGAAATGGAGGAAAAAAACCCAAACAGCCAAAGCAGCAGTGAAGTGGTCTTCATGTAGACTTGCAGTGGTGTAAAAGCACCTGGTTTAGGACTGTGACCTTTTTATTTTTAACCACGCTGGCCTGCAGAGACCTCAGCACAAGAGCAGAGGGGCCGGTTGTCCTCCCTGACAGTTATGGCAGTGAGCTGGCGGCGCTGCGAGAGCATGGCCACCACATCCCGTCACATCATGGGAGTCATCCACAGCCATGCAAGCACTGGAAGAGCCGTCTTTGCCCGCAGGGTGGTGGACTGTCATAACTTCATTGGTACTTCCTCATGTTTTTGCTTAGACTGTGCCTGATATAGCCAGGGGACATGGTCAGCTTACATAATTTTAGCTTTAAAGAAAGTCCAAAAGCTATTTCATTGCTATGTTCACTGGTAGTTAGATACACAATAGCAGTGAGAGATGCTCGGATGCTCTGGGCATTGACTGCATTGTTATAGGCAGAGTGAACATGACAGAAAAGGAGCAGTTTTGAAAAAAAATCAAGACAAGACTGGGACTTTTATATCCAGTGGGCAGATAAAGATGCAACAGGCTCTGTTTAAACCTCTCAGGATCAAATAAAAATAGGGGAAACCCCTCTTGCTGAGACAGTATCATTTATTGCAGGCTGCACACAGTATTTTGCTACATTTACTCATGGGTTAAGAGATAAAAGGGGTCATCTTTGCCATTCTCTTCTTGTAGCACCTCATCCCTTAACTGTAAGGGCCGCAGGGGAATTCACTCTTTTGCTCACACTTTTCATGTTTGTCTTCTGCCAAACTGGAATTATTACAAACAACAGCAGCAAGTTCTTCCGATAAAACCCTCCAGCTCCAGGCAAGCTTTTAAGTGACAGTGCTGGAAGGATCTATCACTCAGATATAGCTATTGAGGCAACCGTAGCTTGCTTTATTATTTCAGAGCCACGCTTCGCGACAGAGAGACGTAGGCTGTGCCACCCGTAATCTCTGCTAAGTGCCTCTTTCCTTGCTTTGCCCATGTGTGTTTCCTGCCCTGGAGCATGAGACCTGCTCAGCCTTATCTCATCTTTGCACTCGGGCTTCTCAGACAATGCTCCATCAGTGGTGCCCATCAGCCTCGCCGAACCCCCTGCCGCATGGATACCCTCCTGGGAGGAAGGAGGCATCGCCATTGGTGGCGGAGGACAAGGGACCTCTCCCCAGCATGTAGCGCTCTGTTGAAGGCTCTCATCTGAAAGGGATTTCATGGGACAACTGCAGGGTTTCTCCTGTAAGAGGCCCCAAAAGATATTTCCATTGTCTATTAGAAAAACCTTTGGAAGTTTATCAGCCATCCTGAGCTTTCAAAAAGTTGTAAAAACATGCAATTTGCAAAGTCATATCCCGGGTAAAAAATGAGAACTCTTAACTATTCCTGTCACTAGTGTGTTTGCTCTTTCTTTTATCCCAACAAGGAGGCAGACGGTAACTGGATGATGTGTAAAATAAGGAAATTGGACAGCAGCCTGCAACCTTGTGCAGGAACCAAGGAGAGTGACTGAGGCAAAATATCCCCCTATAATTATTGATTTTTATAAAAGGCTTGCCCAAAACACAGTTCCTCGCTGCCAGTCAAGAGGAGCCCAGCAGATGCGGTACCTCAGTACCTGGTGTCCCTTTTGTTGCTCCCAAGTGGTCCTGCACAAGGTACTCATACACATCCATCTGCTTGAGAGTATGTGGATGAGTATCCAAGTGGGTAGAGCCAAATAAAGTTAAATAAAATAAAAATCACCTCCCCTTCCCGCCTGGGTCTTTCACTGAGCTTTGGTGCAGTATTTCCTACAATACAACTGCTATGTTTACATCTAGAAACACCCAGCTGAGACCATACAACCCCTAATGTGATGGAGACACAATCACAGGTAATGTCAAAGCCCCTCGGTGGTGTGTCTGGACCGGGGAGGTAAGTAGGGCAGGGAAGTTAAATGCCAAGGGATTCGCTGTTTGTCTGAAAACCAAATTAAGGGCTGTGGTTGTAGCATGTACTTAGCATATCTAGAACAGCTTGTTTATCTCTGCTGTTAAGATCAAGGGCAGTCAGGATGCAGCAGTAAGAGGTTTAGCATGTTCTGGCACATAAAAGATGAGTCCTGGGATTTTAAGTATGTGTGCTGGGGAGTGGGGCATAACAAAGCTTGATTTGGTTGCTCTAAATGAGGCTTATTAGCTTGGCTGGATAGGTCAGAGCAACACAGAGGTGCTGGCACATGCTGCCACTTTGTTAAAGGACTCATTGCAAGCAGCAAATCAGTAGTATTTGCAAGCTGTTGAGAGAGAGCAAGAAAATCAGAATTTGACACCATATTCCTGCATTTCAACAGCAAAGTTAAATGCTCACATTAACTGAAATTAGCTTTACAGCTAGTCTCAGTCCTGGCTGAGCTAACCGAGGTCTTTCATCTGTTAATTATAGAAGTGTTTTGCTTCCAACCAACCGCTCCTTCCCACTACAGAAGGTCCCTTTTCCCAGGCATATAAATGGGATTTTCAGTACCAAAGACTGGAAATCAGAGAAAGCAGAATTATGTCCCCATTTTATGCACAGGGGAGAGTGATTTGGGAAAGTCTCAAACCTGGGACTTAAACCAGAGCTTTAAAATCTCAGCCTAATGCCTCATCCCCAGCTAAAGCTCTCCTTAATGAAGGAAAATCACATTGCAGAGGCAGAGCTCCCCAGCGTTTGGGGGTCAGAGCTCTCTTTTCTTTAAGCGATTTAATGCAGACATCCCCAAAGAACACTGCGTGCACTGAATATTTTTGTTCACTGTGAAGCACAGTTTGTAGCTACTAAAGCTGTATCAGTAGGGTGGAGTATAATTGCCAGAGAGGCATACGTGTTCTCATGATGCGTTTGCTCGATACCTCCTGATTATATCCTCTGCGTGGGTTATGAAAGAGGTGTGATCCTCACTTCCGTCCTGATTGTAAGAGAGGACCACGCTTCTGCTGGATGACGAGTAGCAGATGGGCTGGATGTCGGTGTGACCAAGGCACGCTGGAGATCTAGCCAGTTTCTGAAGCCCCCAGATTATTTTCTGTTTAATTCTCTATCCAGCTGTGCTTTTTGCACATCGCAGGCTGGTGGGTAAGGATGGGGAGGTAAAGGCAATGTGGCTGGTGGGATGCAGGATCATCTTCTGTTCCTTGATGGAAACCATCTCTCCCTAAGACTTCAGTTTCTCCCTCAGCAGGTTAATATGGCAAAACATTTAATAAAATGGCCTAATGCACAAAATACCTGTGATGTCCATCATCCCCGTATGACATACATCGAGGCACTGTGGGACACTTGTGTCAGCAAGGTGGACACAGAGCTGGGCACACCCTGGGCAACTCTCAGGGCTATGGGAGCATGACCTCTCCCTTGTGCCCCATCTGCTCTGAGTGTTTAGGGACTGGGCTCAGTGGTCCTCGAGAAGGGCAATGGTTCATGAAGAATATTCAGAACAGCTTTATCTCTTCATCAGCTCACTGCCACCAAAGCAAGATCTACCCACTCTCCCCCGACAGGCAGCCTGCCCTTGCTGCCAGACGACTTGGTGATGCAAGACTTGCTGCTGGGTACGACAGACACCCAGACAGTAGCTGCAACATGTGTAATCGATGGCTGACAGTCCTCGGCAGTGGCCAGTATTGATGCCATGCTTTGTTCGGGGTGGTGGCCCCTGCTCTGGTGCTGTCAGCACCCTCGTCCTGAGGACATGGATCCACCTCTACTGAGCAGAAATCGCTTTTCTTCTTCCCACAGTATCGCTTCCTTTTCACACCTGTTTCCTCACTCCCCATCTCTTCAGACAAGGCACAACCTGCCTCTCTACCCATTTAATCCTTGGTGTCAGATGGGTGCAGGAACTGGAAGTGAAGGATTATTTTTAATCTGGAAGTGTTTCTGCCTCCACCCCTCAGGTTCTGCTTCTATTTTGGGGATCAAAGCTTTCAATCCTTTCCTTTCCTCAGTGCCAGCTCTTCCCCCAGGTATGTCCGCTGAGAAATTGTCCTTTTGCCCTTACTATGATACTTAACCATCTATGATCTTGGCTAGGGCGCTTTCTGTGAGTATTTCTCCTAATTTCAACATGTGGCATGATTTGTATCTCTCTGCCAAGGAATGTGGACACAGTGATGATGACGTTTGTGTACCCCAACAAGAAAAACTTTCCCTAATAATTAATATATATTGGCTTTGGCAGTTGAACAGTCAGTTGTCCAGCTGTGGATTCCTTTCCTGGTTTCACTTTTATCTGGTCCCTGCTGTTTGCCACATGTATTAAAGCCATGGACACACCCTGTTTTCGATTTTCTTCTTTCCCCCGTCTTGGTTCCTCATTCTTCCAAAGCTCATTGGGAAATTATGCACTACAATGGGAATTTAGGAGGTATGAAATAGGATGACTTGGGCCTGTCCTACCGGTAGCAGCAACACCTGCCCAGCACTGCAGCTTTGCGATGGCATGAAGCAAAGCTCACGCTAACACGACTTTGTCTGGCTTTAAATCGCAGCATATCACAGAAGCTACATCAAAGAAATGTCCTTGAGATCAAAATGTTTCCAACTGCTCTATTTAATACCTGACAAAATTTGGTGGTGGGCGTGCTTGGATGCTACACTGCACCTGGAGTCTGCTGGATACCAAAAAGCTGATCACCTCAAATGGTTTTTAGCTCTCGAGGTTATGTATGGAAGTGGTGTACTTTGCCTCATACCTATATGAAACTTAGATCACAGGATAAATGCTCTACCAAACAAAAGAGGGAAAATATTTTTTCAGTTATTTCACTGTTTTCGACCAATGTTTGCTGAATGTGATAAGAAATGGCAACGTAGGCAAACAGAAATGATTACTTTTAAATAACTGAAATGTCTAACATTTCTGAAAAAGTGGAAGAACATTTTGAAAAAAAAATATACATGGGTCTTTATTGTTTTCTCTGGCATACCTCAACCTAGAGAGAAGTCTTACCAAGTAAGATAGCAACAGGCAGATAAAGCAAAAAGGAGGATAAATCAAAATTGAGCAACAGCCCTGCTACATTAAATATGCAGATCTCTTATCACACCCACAGTCTCATCACTGAGAGATTTTGTAATGACAGCAAAGATTGAAGCATGAAGGGAATGTGATGAAAGGCACCGCGGTGCTGCGGGCACGGTGCCCACTGACACCATGGTTGCCCTTCCCCTCCACGGCTCTGGTGCTGGCAGCCATGGGGTGAGATGGACCCAGGCACGAGCTTCACGGCGGAGAGCAATGAGGAAAGCAATGGCTCATCCTGCACGAGAGCCTGCGTCACGGGAAGCACCCGGTTTCTGAAAGCTCGTTCTTGGTTTGCTTGCACACGCACAGCACCCAGCAGAGCCTGGGCATAAAGCAACCTAAATGCCACAGTAAAAAGCCGCTACCTTCCTTCAAACGTCAATCTTTGGCCCATATTGTCTGTATAATTCGAGTTCCAGTCAAATGAGCCCATTATCTCTGGTATTAGACTTCCCACATGTTAGATGGTGACCAGAGAGAGAGCCCCAAGACCATCGCCACCTCATTAGGTGGGAGAAGACCATTTCCTTCTGTTTACAGAATGAGATACAGAAGGGACCACCAGCCCGCACCCACCCCAGAGTCCTGTGGGGTGGCTGAACCCAAAGACATCACCTCCCAAGCCAGACTTCCTGCCCTGATAAGGGAAAATGTGGTTTGCCAGGCAATTACAGGACATTCAGGCTGGAGATGACTAATTCATTCAGCTCAGGGCTGTGGCTCAGAGACATCCATGTTTTTGGAAATGGGACATGTGACAGGACATTCATGGGAAGCATCTGGCATCTGCCCGCTGTCCAACCCACTGGCATTGGGTGCAAGCACTATTTTAAAGTCCTTTGGCTTTAATGAAGCTATTCCTGGGTTGTGGCAGTGTGAGAAGAGCCAGACCTTTCATTTGTTCACAGCTTATTTACGTAGCAGGCTCTCCTCATAGAAGGTAATTCTGCTGTCTCCCAGTAAGCCCAAGCAGGCAGATCATGCCCTCATGAACTCAACATTTCAAGATCTTCCAAAAGGGAACAGCATCCGCTGCAAAGGGGGGCAAGAAACCCATGTGTTTTTGTCTTGTTTCACTCTCTGCAGCACTAAATATTGGAGCAAGTCTTTATTTTATCCTGCTTTGCACCAAGCTGTTTATCTTCACGTGCAGGAGTTTTGCAGAGCCCATGCACAGCACCCCATGGGACTGGGTTACAGAGGGGACTGGGGTGGTGATGAGGTGACGGCCACTGCCTCAGCACCTCATTCCCCAGCAGAACCTCTTCAGCAGTGGGCATTTTTCTCATTCTCTCCTCTCCAACAGGGAATAGGAGCATTTCTGAGATGCCAGGAGAGCTTGCTTGAAGAACATGTCATTTGTCACCTAGGCATCAGCAGCACTCAAAATGCGTCATGGCCAACCTTATTTTAGTGTCCAGTATGGATCCATGGTGACAAGAGCAGTGCACAGGACAAACTCCTTGGGAATACAGTTGGAGCTGCTCATCACCTGGCAAGTTTAACTGCATAGCTTCCTATTTTTATGATCCACCCAGCTGTTTAGTGGGTCATCTGCCCAGTTTTTACCTATGACACTGATGCAGCTTCCTTCCCATATTATTCAGCTGGTTTGCACCATCCCATTAAAATTACAGTCATCAAATGGAAAGTCTTAATTGCTCCATTCATTATCATCAGTGGTCATATCCGACAGTTAATTTATTTGCCTGGGAACTCCCCACAGGCTTCACAAGACAGCTTTTAGACTAAATCAAGATTAGCTGGTCTGACAGTAAGGTGGGGACGGTTGGAGTAAGGAATGCCACCAACACAGGGGACCCCTTCCAATGACCCCAGCTCATGGCACCATTTGGGCATTTATTGACCATGCAGCTACCCTGAATTAGGACACAGGGGCCATCAGAACCAACACTGATTTTAAGTTGACAACTTTGGAGCAGGAGGAACTCTCATGGCTCCAGGGCATCATGATTTTTAAGGATTATGGAGAATTTCCCCTTCACCAACAGTTGATTCTTATTACTTACATGAGGATATCAGTAGAGGACAGCAAAACCATGACCTGTTTTATAGGACAGAATAGGACACATCAGAAACATGATGTTCTGCATGGGGTAGGGATACCTGAAGAAGGTCTCCTTATGACTCACATTTCAGGGGCAGATTCCCCCCAGATTTTCTTCCTAGAATTACACGTACAGCACAGCTGTATGGCAACGCAGGTCAGCCCTCCGCACTCTTCTCAGCCTCATCCTATCAGCACCCAGAGAAAGCTAAAGGGAGTTGGGGTGGAGAGGGAGAAATGCAGTCTCTTCAGACTGCAGGAAACCTTATTTCTTCCTGCAGTGAAAAGACTTGATAAACAAGAGCAAGTGCAGCAATGAAACAGGATTTTCTCCTTTCAAAGCCTCCAGCTGCTGGTAACATAGGATATGAGCAGGGCAATGATAAGAAAGTTTATGCACATGCATAAACTGATGGTATGGACAGCCATGTATAAACTCCCAGAAACTCAAGTCAAATAGCAAGTCCGTCAGGAGCGGAAAGGAGTTGGCACATTTGGATCAGGGATCTTGCAAGGTCTGTGACCTCCACAGCCAAGGAAGATTTAGAATTTGGCCTTTGCAGCTGAAACCCTTTGTTTCTCACAGTAATCTGATATTAACATTTACCAGGTTTACCACTTCTTTCCTTTTAAACCTGGCCCATTTCTCCACCACTTTGCTTAGTCACGGGCAAGCCAGTACCACCACATAGGAGTCCCTAGCATCATATACCTGCTTTTCTACATCTCCATAGCCAGTGTTGCATCACTTTATCACTGACTTTACAGCCAGAAGTTTGTCATCAGTGCAGCAACTTGCAATTTCAACAGCAAGGCACACCATTCCTGTGCTGCTTTGCCTTCCCACACCCACATTCATTCTTTACCTGCCAAAACCACCTTATGCAACACCTCAGATTCTCCCTTCAAAGTGAAGAACAAAAACTGACAAAGCTGCAGGTGAAATATTGCCTCTTTTACTGATACAAGGCAGGGGCTGGGCCCTACAGAGGTCCCTGGAGAACACCAGACCTTCCACAAGTGTTGTGCAAATAACTCATCTGCTTGTCTCACTCCCCACYGGTTTGGATCCACAGCAGTATCTGGGCTGGGGATCAGCTGAGCTCTGGTTATACATCAGCTAGTTATGACAAACACCTGCAGCTCTACCAGGAAGGAGGGGTGGTGAGTCGGGAGGGAGCACATTCCTCCAGCTCAGCACCTGCACTGCCACAGGATGGTGCTCTAGGACCATCTAGCTCATTCTCTTTGCTTTGAAGAAGATTTTATATCACTTTTCTCAAAAAGCAGGACCTCTCCAATCCCACAGAGTTAAGAAGTTCCCACACTTGCTAGAGTGATCAGGAATTTAAAAGAATTACATGAAGAGACTTTCCGCTAAAAGCTATTCTCAGCCAACTTTTACCATTTCTCCCAAACCTAGCAAAACCAATAGATGTTTTTCAAAGCACAGTAGCCCTGCTCCAAAACACCTGCCTTTTGTAGCACATGCATCACAACAGGAAAAAACCCCAGAGCCTACAGTTAACTCAGCTTCTAGGATGCTCTGATTTTCTGAAAGTTTTGAGCAGAAAAGAGCCCTATGTTAAGATGTGGTTTTAGATTTGTAAACAGCTTCTGAAGTAGTGGGAGCTGTGAACAGGTTTCTATGCTAGAGGGAAACTAGCAACAGAACTCTCCCCAAACCCAGTGCATCAAAGATTTGACAGGCCCTRTTTCAATACTATCCAAGGTGCTCAATAAGCTACTAAAGCCAGACCACAAGTCTCACTTCAACAACCAAAAAGAAAGCCTACACAGARTATCTGTCCATGAAAGAAAAGCCCCTCAAGAAGTAAATCCAACAGCAACAAATGATGTTGCTCCAGCACTCCCCACCTATAAGCTGACATGTAACAAGGAGTTGCTGCCCCAACCCGTGCCCCCTTTATGTCTGCTTGGAGCCAGATTGCCCTCAGCTGCCCCATGCTTGTTAACCAATGACCCAGGCACCCACTAAATGTGACTGTCCCCCCTTGAGCCTTTGCTTTTTTCTGATGCAGGAAGGCTTTTGAAGGAGCTATTGGTATAGGGTTTACTTACTAGTAGGGTGCTTTATTTGAGCTAGTATTATGAAGCTAGCAGAGATATCTGAAGCTTAGGAACAGGAAAACATGTTCTGAATACAGCAAAAGCCTCTCTCCTGCTTCCCTGTTCCTCTCTGTAATGGATTGAGAGAGTGTTGGCAATTGTACTGGCTGAATGGTGGAGAAAACTCTGCTTTGACTCCTTTTCCAGAAAGGGCTTCATATTTCTGTCAGTTTATTTATCTGCAAGCTACTTCTCTACTGAAACCCACCCAGAGTTGCCTTTCTTAGTAAGGGGGAGACTTCTCCAAGCAAAACACTTATGAGTGAAGAAGAGCCTGCAAGTCTGTAGCCAGCTCTGCTCTGCAGCCCTGCTGTGAGACCACCACAGGTACTTAGTTCCCATATCAAGAGCTGGGGTGAAAAATGGTTTCAGATGGTTTTAACCTGTGTGCTATTATGGAGGACTGTGCTTCACTGCTGCTGTCTCTAGCTGGAATAGTCTTGGGGCTGCTTTAGCACTTTTTTTTCCCTACTGGCTGTTTCTGTAGTTTCTCAAGGAGTTAAAGCCTTGGCTTGCAGGATCCTGTCTGATACCTGGGCTATAGACTGCAGGGAGAAAGTCTGAGAGGCTTCTACTTTTTAACCAGTGCATCAAAGATTTGACAGGCCCTATTTCAATACTATCCAAGGTGCTCAATAAGCTACTAAAGCCAGACCACAAGTCTCACTTCAACAACCAAAAAGAAAGCCTACACAGARTATCTGTCCATGAAAGAAAAGCCCCTCAAGAAGTAAATCCAACAGCAACAAATGATGTTGCTCCAGYACTCCCCACCTACAAGCTGACATGTAGGCTACTGCTTTTTAACCCCTCTGTGGCATCAAAGCACCTTCCTAACATTTTGGAGAACAACATCTTAACCTTTTGCTTGCTCTCCTCTATCATCAGGATTTTGGGTGCTGAGCAGCTGTGCACCAGTGGTCTCTGCTGGGCAGCTGCTCAGTTCTGGGCTGTCAGCACTGAAGCGTGTCCTTGGTCTGGCCCATTTCGAGGAGGGAAGGAGCTGCTGTATGTGCTCCAGAAGAAAATGCAGCTTGGCTAATTGCAAGAGAGCAGCTGATGGCTTCATTGCTGCTGGAGATCCTGTAAAAATCAGGGACTGTGTAAGCTGGTAGTGCCCAGAGGAGGGTATAGCTAAACTGCATTAACCAGGCTGTGATTGCAGATATGTTGGGATAGCTGGGATGCTCTCTGGGCTGTTGGAAATCCTGAGCCTTCTTTCTAGTGCAAGTGGCTGAAGTACAGATACACAACCACCAGGTGACAGCTGTGAACATGTCAAGGAGGTGCTCCAGGGTAAATTACTGTCTGCAGCAAGATGGGCTTTTAAAATAAGGAACAGCCTGGTAATGCACTAAAATAAACGCAGCTACTGTGCTCTGTAAGGTTAGCTAACACAAAGCTGGCTCCAAGTATAATATAAAAAAAGTTTGAAAAGTAGTAATAAACTCCGAGTGCCACATGTGAAACAGCAGTAAATGAAAGGCTTTGAGCAGCAGGTGCTGGTTGATTTTGGTCAGGTGCTGGCAATGAGGAGAGCAGATGGGCTGCAGCTGCAGAGCTGGTGCTTGCCTGGGGTCAGGGAATGCAGCTCTGGGGGACATGCAGGGAACTGCCTTCCTGTGGATGTCTCCTCTGATCCTTTCTGATGCAATGGGTGGTTTTGGTCATGCACGGAAAGCACTTTCCATCATGTCAGGGCTGGAAGAGCAGCCTGTGGGTCTGCTCTCCTATGAATTGTTGGCTGCTGTGTGCTAGAATTGGCTTTGGCTGCTTTACTGCTGATGTTGGAGGCAGGATGTTTTTTATGGTATGGGGGTAAAACCATCAACTACTATGCTATTGAATTGCGCCAGAAATAAGGGACTAAACAGCAAATCCCTAGCTATGAAATGCTCCTGGTGGCTTCAGCTCTTACCTGGTAGAGATGATGCACTAAATCACACTTCTGCCCTTCTCTTCGCAGCCCTTCTCTTGCTCTTCCTGCTAGGTTTTGAACTGTGGGTATGTGGTAAGCCAAAGCTGATCAGGAAAGAACAAATTCACCCTGTGAAGGCAGCTTCAGACTGCAAATGCTTGAGGTCCTGCTGACTCTTGTTGAGAACTCGATGTGTCATCTGAGAAGCCCCAGAGTTGTCAGGGGGCTCCCTCCTCCTGTGGGACAGTGGCTGGGGACAAGTACACTGAGTAAGACGTAAATCTGGGATAGGACAAAGGTTTCTAATGTGTTCCTAAGCTCTCCCACCTGAAACCGGAAAGATCTTGGTCTTAATTATTTTCACAATATTTTTATTGGAGTTTTCATTTGAATTATTCTTCATGATGCTGCTGAGTTAAAACTGCTGGTTATCAGCTATTGGTGAAAGCACTCTCATTTTGAAATATTATTTTAATTCTAAAATCTTTAGTTATAGAGGACATAATGTGTCATTGTCAAGGGCAAATTTTGTGTTAGGTGACTGAGTTGCTGTTTGCTTTCAGCCTACAAGCATCCAAGGGCAGGGCTGGGTGGCTGGTGCAGACCAGGCTGAGCCCCTTGGGGCAGGTTGGCCTTGCTGCTGGGCTGTGGTGCTTGCAGTATAGCTCTGACCTAATGTTTCTTGTCTCCCTGGGCTGGGCTGACTTGACTGCATGACATTTTGAATTTAACCACATTGATGCATCTTTCTGCCTCTGTAGACAGTTTTGAAAGTGTGGTAGAGGTTTCTGAATGGCAGAGACACTTTAAATGCCTTCCTAATTTCTCACCCTTTTTGTTTTTAATTAGGAATAATAAAAATGTGGCAGTTGCTGCCCAGCTTGTTGAAAGACCAGGCAGCTGTATTGCACAGATGCATTTAAATACAAACCACATGCATTTTTGTTGCAATACTATTGTCCAGAAGTGGTGGAGCTCAGCAGAGTTGGGCAAATGGGAAGCGTTTGCAGGCAAGTGATGTAGAGAGCATGATGAACTGAGGCAGTGAGCTCTTAAACAGGGAAGTTCCCCAGATGGACATGCAGTACTGAAACCTCTGACTACCTAGGACCTCCTAAAGCCCGGGTGTAGCACAAAGGTATGCATGAAAAACCATGAAGGGAGATGCAGAAAGGCTTCTTTGTTCATGTTGCTGCTGTAACCTCAGTCTGCTGATGTGCCGCATTCACAGGCTGTAGTGTAGCATCCAGGAGAGGGAATGGGAGAGCGCTCCCCTTGCTGGGTATAGCCAAACAGCTTCACCCTCCTTTGAACGCGACCACATTAGAGGTGTGCCCTTTGGCTTCTTGGTGGAGAGCACAACTTTATTACTTCTCTCCTAGTAGGCAGATCTGGAGCAGGTGTAAGTCATCTCACCTCTGCTGACTCCAATGAAGTTGTGCCACTTCAGAGCTGCTGTCTCTGATTTTTTTTTTTTTTTTTTTTTGGGCTTCCTTGCTGTGCAAATCAAACTGAATTTGGAGTCCTGTAGCCTGCCTAACCTTGTCACAAGTGACATATTTGGGAGTATCAATTTCAATGCAAGTCATGGCTGATAGGAAAAAAAAAAAAAAAAATCACTGCAAATCTAACAATTCTGCTATGCCTTGTTCTGATACTGATGCTTTACTCTGAATGGCTGGGTGTTTGTGGCACTGTGGGTCCTTGATAGCTTGGGATTTTTGTGCTGAGCCCTGGGCTGCTGTGCTGTGAGGGAGTGTCTGCCTGCCTGGGGCTYGCCTTGCTGTGACTCCCTCATGCTCCCTGAAGCCATTGGCCACRTGACGGAGCACAAGGGATTGCTGGGGTACAGTTTACAAATGCACAAGGAATGATTTGGGGTAAATTTAATTGGGATTTATTGGTGGATGGGGTCATAACACCTCAATTTRTGAATGGCTTAATGTCCTACCGCATACAGCAGTGTGGTCTAGGGGTTAGAGCACTGCCCTGACAATTCCAGTGTTTGCTGGTAGCTTATTGATTCACTGTGTTAGTCATTTTACAGCAGTCTCAGCTTTTCTGTAAGTTGTTTTGAGATCCACTGTGGGGAGCTGGGTATTTGTTACCAGCACAGGTGGAAGCACTGCTTGTCTTTCCATGGCTGCTGCACAACTGGGGATTTTCGGCTCCGAGTCAAGTGTGAATGCGGATGGAGGGAAAAAGAAAGCAAAATAGAAAGCAGGTAGTTTGATACAGTAGAGGCTTTATTATGTGAGATGTTGGTTATATACCATAGGGAATAAAGTAATGCAGACTATAGAGCAAGTACTCTCTGGCTTCCAGCTGGTACATCAGAGGTGGATATTTTAGTAGTAAGTGCTTCCAGAGTGAGTTACTTCACGCAGTAGACCCCCTTGACTTGACTTTCAAGTCCTGTTTTCCACCATTTTACATTTACTTGTCTTATTTCTGTTGGTTGCATATAGAACAAAGCACAGAATTAAAAACCGGTTTCTTTACAAAATCTCCTCCAGAACAAAGTTGAAAGCAGAAAGAAATGTGTATTCTTAGCAGTATTAGCATGGAAGGACCTAGTTTTTGTTGGAACTGGGCTAGCTGAGGCCACTTTGACAATGCAATGTCATCCATGTGAGTGATTATGCCCATGGTAAAACTCACATATCCTTTACACTAGCAGTCATGGAAAAACTGTCTTCTTGCAGTCAAGATCTGAGCCCGTTGTAGATGATAGGAGACTGTAGCTATGAAGCTACGAGACCTCTAAATCTAAAGCAGAGTATAACATGGAGAGCATTAAATAAGGACTGGTTTGTAAAGGTGTCGGGTTGTCCGCAAGCCCCAGTGATTGCAGCAGGAGAAGAGTCGTGCTTCTGAAAGCCGTGCCTGTGAACTCAGCTATGGGTGTGCATCTTGCTCTTCATTGCCTGCTTGTTCTGTGGGCACCTCCATGGATCTTATTGTTGCCCACAGTTATAGTGGTAGCTGTTGGACCACTGGTATGAATAAGGATATGAGCTGTGTTGGTACATGTGAGCTGGAGCGCACATCTGAGGGCATGCCGTAATACCTGGCTGTCCACAGTGTGGCACGCAGAGATGTTCCCTGCCCTGCACGTGGGGCTGAGGGAATACCATGGTGCATGGACCACGAGACTTGGGGTTACAGGAGGAAGAGTGGCCTTCCACAACATGTGTCTCAACACACTGTGATGAACATGGTGTGGAGCACCTGGGACTGCTCTGCACAGTCTTCCTCACAGCACACAGCTTGGCGCCTTTGGAAGCACATGGTGTGCATGACACGCACTTCACTGCACCGGGGTTGTGGCACTGCGTGAAGACCGGTGTGGCATGCTTCACTCCACCTGGAATATAGCACTGCTGTTTGTACTGGTACCCATAATAAGCCATTGTTCTGGGATGGAGATGAGCCTAAAAAACAAAGTAGGGAAGAAAGAGAAATGAATTCCCTGCAGATCACTGCTTGTTATCTGACAAGTTGCCTTTCTGCTGTTTCAGCTTGCTGCTCTGACTCTCAGCCCTCCTCTCTGTAGCAGAAACTGCACAGCATTGCATTTAACTAACGATCTCTTTCATAGCTTCAGATGTCATGTGAAGCAGGTAGCTATTATCCCTAGGAGAAAGGGAGTTTCAGGCATAGCTGCAAAGTGACCTGCATGCTTCAGCTAGTGAGGCAATGGTGTATCTGTGATTAGTGCTGAGGTTCTCATCTTTTTGTGGCAAGGGCTATCATTTATTTGCTTTCCAGACGCTTCAGTTGAAACTGGAATTACCTTCTGCTAGCAATAGGTAAAGCAAAAGAATGTATTGCCCTTTATGCTAATTTAAATTGCAGAACAGAGGATTGTTATCTTTGTAATTGGCAGGGTGATGTGGCAGAGCTCTATTTTTAAAAGCCTTATGTTCATTAAGGACGGAGCAACTTTTGAAAGTCTGTCTCAAGCTGACGGTGTCTCATATGAGTAGAAGAAGTCCAGTGTAACTCTCTGCATCTCGGGATGCAGCTGTGTAGTTGCTTTACTGGCTACTCTGTACTCTGCTGTCTCTTGCTCTTTCTCTTCTGAGTTTGCTCCAGTAGAAGCTGGGGACCAAAGGGCTGCAAGAATCACAGGAGGTATCTCCTCACATCTGTACCTCAGCTGCCTGAATTAGCCTGTGGAACACTCTGTACTGCCAGGGCTGAACTGCTCCTGGCAGGGAGAAGGCAGGAGGGTGCAGGGTCTGTGCCAGCTGCTGGGAAGAGGCATTGCCTAGCTGTGGGATGTCAGAGCTGTCTCTGCCATACTTGGAAGACATGAGGTGTCCATTCCAAAGATGTGATTGAGCATGGAGAATTGCTGAGACCTTGGGTTTCCTAATTAAAATGTAAAATCCGACTGCAAATCAGCTTTGCTCAGCATTAGCAAATGGCACTTGGGCGTCTGTACTCTTCAATTTGGTGGCAGTTGCTTTTGCAGATATACAGGACTACTCTAAGAACAAGCTCTCAAGGGTCAGGTCCCAGCTACTGTAGATCAACAGGATTTGTTTACAAAGATGTCATCTCACAATCACTGCAGACACAGCAGAAATGCCAGGCAGGATTGGATCAGGGTTTTCTTTCTATGTTTTGAAAGTGGGAAGGCAATATTAGCTCTTGTAAAGAAGAATCCCCAAAAAAGCGTGTATAAAAGAGGTCTCGAATATGCAGAAGCCAAACTTTCCTTCAGTTATTCCAAATAAAAATTAGCCTCTGTGGTATAATAGAAGTAATGTACATCAGTCTCTGATTAGGATGGTAAAGGTCAGCTGCCAACAGAAATAGTTACTTGAACTACTAAAATAAGTGGCCTCTAATATAGGAGAAATCTAGAATTCATTTTTTTTCAAAGCAAATTAAAGATATGGGTACCTAAATGGCCAGATCAAAGCAGAAATATCACATCCCAAATTGGGTGAGGTTCTGTAAATCTCGAGCTCAACTTTAAAAGCCTGTATCTGTCTATGCCTGTAAAAAAAAAAAAAAACCAAACCCAAGAAAGATCCTTTAAAAGAAAGAACCCCCTTAATTCACAGTGTCAGAGCATTTCTGCAGGATCTAGATTCAAGTTCAAAGTACCAACAAAAGAATATTTTGCTAGTTAGAAATAGAAATAGGCAAATAACTTACCGAGCTCACAGCGGAGAGTAAGAACTGGATTGAAAGCTTGGAAATGCTTGTTTTTATATGGTCTTTTAGACTGTATGGAAAACCTGAGCCAGTGTGTATCAAATCCTAATTAGATACAGGAGAGAATTTGTTCATGTGCAACTTTTTCATTGGCTGTAATTATTTTACTCACTTGTGATTATTAGTATATTGTTATCCCCAAATACCATGAAATGCACCTCACACCCTGCGTGTTCTTTCCATTTTAAATCTTTATGGGAGAAGTAAAAGCTGCCTTTTGTTCCATTGACCTCATTAGTTATGTAAAGAAATCTATCCCTCTCAAAGCTTCTTTTAGCAGATTGACAATCAGGAAGCAGCAGGGGGGAGTGGGCAATGATCATCCTTACTCCATTTTCCCTTTTGTTCGTTTAAACGCATGTAGGCAGCTGGGGGTATTGAGGAATCTGGCTTTGCAAAGCAAGGCTGGGAGAGATGTACCCAAAGCTTGGCACGCAGCTACTCATTGTATGGCTGATCTAGTGCTCTTCAAACTTAATAAGAGTCATTCTCTGATTTTATTAGGCTTCGCGTTTGGTTGCTTTTTATGGCTGGAAACAAGGCCAGTGGAATGTGTGCAGGCAAGCCGATACTGCCTTTTGGTGGGGTGTAAAACTCAGGGCTGTGTCCAGGGCTTGTCCTGTGACAAACTGAAATCTGCTTGGAAACTGGCATAGCTAAACTTGCAAAAAAGAATCATAACTTTGCCAAGGATTTAGAAGCTGGCGATAGGGGCAGTGCTTTATACAGGCAGCTGTGGTCCTACATGCACTCTGATCTGATCAGACTTGATTAGCAATTGTGCTTGTGACATCTGGTTGTGTTCCTTGGGTGAGAAACAAGGAATTACCAGGTTGGACTGGATTATGGCATCCCAGTGATAGCAAAGGGGGGAGTGCTTTTCTAATGACCCCATTATCTTACTCTGTGACCATCCCAACAGCTGCTGGTTTGCACCTAGACCTCAGCTGTGCCTGTGCGGATGCTGCATGTATGTGTGCCTTGTGCTTGTCCTTCAGAAGGTAAACTGCTCCCTACACGTGATGTAATTAGTAGCCTTTGACGTCTTGAGACGCATCCTTTAAATTGGATATGTGCTGGCGTTCATTATAAAGGAGTCGAGCTTGCAGAGCTTTGCKCATGTAAAACATTAATGAGCATTTGTAAGGAGTTTTAAGAGGTCCTGTTATGAAGATGCCATTTAATAGCCTCTGTCGGTGCTATTCTTGTTTTATGTAGGGATAAACACAGGTCTGCGCAAGCATGGTACCTGGAAAGACCATCTTAATTTATCAGTAGAGCAAAGCTGAGGTGTGGGGTAAGAATAGGCTCTGAGATGGATCATGCCACAAGTCATGACTGTGGTTCAATAAAGTTCAATGCTGTCATTTTTTCCTTTTTCCAGCTCAGAGTATCTCTTTAGAAAGAGGCCAGCTGATTTTAGTCATTTAGCTCCCTGATTTTACATAACTAGTAAATATAATACAAGTTTGTCTACTATGAAGGGGAATACAGTTATAACCCTGAATACTGACTCTTGTTGCAATCCCTTGTTTTGGACAAAATGCTGGATGCAGGCAGTAAGGCCAGTGCTTTGTCTTGATATCACATGTTAAGCAATAGCCAATGCCATCTGCTTCAAGGGAAAACATTTTTCCCAGTGGGCATGCAGATAAACTTAGTTAACTGGACATTGCATTATCTCGCAGGTAATGATCAGAGGCAGGAGCCTTTATTAGCATTTCCATCTCTGCATTTACCTTGGTGTAGTACCAGAGCGTAGCAGATCATTCTCTTTACCTTTCCATTGCATAGCTCATAACACAGCATGGAGAGCCTCAACTGCTGGCTAATAACCCTTGGTAATGGAAAAATGGGTATCTCTTCTCCGGTTCTCAACCTTCCTGGTGAATTTATGGCTCATGGCTTAATGTTAATGCATGAGCTATCAGATGGAGCAATGAAGAAGTATCAGGACCAGCTGATAAGATTGAGAGCCCCTTGTAGTGGTGCACCGTGTAGTGGAGGATATGTCTGGGTGGGAAATTCCCCATTTCCCATTTGCTGGCAGCAGTTACAAATCTTCTTGTGATGCTGAGCCCAGTGATGGCTTTCTTCGAAGCATGTTGTCTCTGTAGCTGTTTACATCTATAAAATTCGAAGCACCTAATGGAAGGCTAAGTTATGGGAAAGTGTGTCATTCTCTGCAGAATAATGTAGTGAGGCTGGGCCAGTGGTTAAGTGATAGGTTTGGTTAAGCGTATAGGGCAACAGTTTTGGAGCTGTTCTGTGCAGCGGAGAGCTGGCATCAAGGCTGTCTTTGGGATGTTTGCAGCAACACCTCCAAGCCTGTCCTGTTTTTTTAAGCTGGGCATCAAGCTGCATGGCTGGTCATTCAGAAGTAGAATAGCTCTGGACTTTTATTCATGGGATATCTAAAGCCTTGTTTGTAAGAAAGGTTTATTTCCATTAAGAGAAACACAGCATGAAACGCAACAGTAAAATGCAATCTTTTAATGCAGCGGAGAAGTGGAGTGCACAACTGCTGTCTGAAGTGAAGCAAATTAAGATAAACGTAATTCCAGGGTTTCAGTAGGTTTTCTTTCTAAAAATTACACACTATACATTCCACACTTTCATAGTCACAAACAAGTTCAGCTCCCCCTGCAACTGCTGTGTCTTCACAGCCTTTACAGTATTGCTAACGTTAACACAAAGTGGAAAAAAACCTCAGTGGCTTCTCACAACTGTTATGAAATTAAATGTGCTAATCCTCTCAAGGTTACAGTCTATTTAGCTGTAGTATGGTAGCTATAAAGCAGTTGAGCTGATCACACATACCTGGTTTGAGGAGGAGAAACCAAGAGAAATGGATGAAGCTCTGAGCCTCAAATTACTTTTATATACTTTCCTAGTCAGCCTGGTGGAGAGGACACCTTTTTGGGCACAAAGTCCTTATTAGCCAAAGCCAACATGTAATTGATATAATTATTTCTAAGGTTTCTGCCTCACCTGTTGTGGTGTGCACACTAAACCACACACACTTTTTGAGTTTTAAACTTCATAAATCTACTTGTTGTGGTGTTTCACTGGTCTCGGGGATGGATTTGATTCTTGATATCCTGCTCCTTTTGAACAGTATAATCAAATGGATGTCTTCAGAGAGCTCCCTGCTCTTGTGGTGAGCTCTAGCTTGGTCCTTTAAGGTTTTATACATCTTTTCTGCATATCCTTACACATAGAGGACTATTAAAGTCTTTTGAAGAATCGTAACATTTCAGTTAAATACAGAATAAATGTGTCCTGTCAGCACTTTCTGAGTGCTTGAAGGTGTTGGTGGCTTGTCTGCAGCGCAGGTGTTTTTTCTGTCTCCTGATGGATACAAAGATGATGATTTTTGTGTTTAGTATCTTTAGTTTTTAAGGTGTTGGAATTTGATTCTTAAGCTTGTTTTTACTGGTAAATTGAGTTGACATGTGCACTGTTTTGTTGCATTACTTCCTCATGGACGCACTCTTTAGGTACTGAGTTTTGGCTGTGGTTCACCAGTTGACTCATCACTTTTATTTCCTTGTCTTCTCTGGCAGTGCTTAAGCTGGCAGTTGTAATACTCTTGTTAAAAAAAAGAATACATATGACAACATCAGTTGTGTAGAACATTAATGAGCTTTTACGATGTGCTTTGAAAATGCTTTCGGAAAGCATTGGCATGCCTACTGTCAATGTTGTTAACCTTTATGTTCAGATAAATGGACCCTGCAGTGACATTAACCCCAAGCAGTCTGCAGCAGAAAAGGAAACAAGTCCCAGCAGTGTGGATTCCTATCACATTGGAATGAAGATCTTGACTTTTCAAGGCAGAATTATTAATACATTTCTAAAATAAGACTGAACATTTAGTTTTATCTTCCGTTGGCTAACTTGAAAATAGTAATTAGATATCTAATTCCAATGTTTTTGAGGAATCGCTTTAGGGATAAATTGCTGCCCAATCTAAGCTGAGATAAAGACATATGTTGCAATTCATATGGTTATCTTCAATTATAGAAAAGTCAGAGCCAATTTTCCAAAGGAATTACAAGTATCTTATGTCATCCTCAAACATTATGACACTATGACGATACATCTCAGTATGCAATTAAAGTAGGAAAGCATTTGCCATTGTTGTGGAAATCTTGATTGAGGTTCCTACTCCACAGTAGCATATAATGCAATGAGGTCTAGTCCTGCCCTTCAAAGTCCTTTTGCTGCCAATCTGATGATATACAAGATATTTTCCTGAGATTCCTTGAAAGGGGGGAACTTTGTTCTGCAGTGTTACCACATCCACCTCTAACTCCACCAAAGGAAGGCTTTTCCTTGCAAGAACATGCTGCTGCTGGGAGAAAGGGAGAAGGCTTTGAGGTGAGGTTTACTATAATAGAACGGCCCAAACAAGTCCTCTCTATTACTACAGAAGTAGCAAAATATCTTTGTTTTTAAGGAAAATGAAGTRTAAATCAGAATGGACAAGTTGCTATCCCCTGTGGCCCGGTGGGAGTGTCTGTATGGCACACACCATTGCCATCCTTGGCATCTGTTGCTGACTACTGCCGAGAGTCAGAAAGCCTCCTCCTCATGCTGCTGTTTAACATGGATGATAACCCCACACTGGCAGCTGCAATTCATCAGCAGCTGGGATTCCAAAAGGCATCTTCCACTCGTTGTTCTATGTGCAACATGCATTATTATTGTTACAATGGCTTTAGGTGCCCTTTTATTGAAGAAGCGACTCACTGGAAAAAATGCCTGACAAGGTCTTGCCTAAGCCACACTATTTATTGTCTTTTTGCCATTCCCCTAATCAGGTCGTGATTTATAGCTTCACTGTATGGGACATTTAATTTCATATAAAATATGGCCTTACCCTTTTTTCCTTTTTTATTGTTAAAGCTTGCATGTTTAAAGAAACGCATGCTTGGTGTCTAATTGGAAGAGCTGCACTGACTTATTTGGATATACAACTCTATAAAATTCAGGATTTCTACAGTGTGCCAGAGCTTTGACCAGACTTTGTATTAGCCTAATTTCATCACAGAACCAYGAACCTGGCTACCCCTAGGCCAAGAACACAGGTTATCCCTCACTTTTGCAACTCTTCTGGGCTGAGTCAAGTACTGTTTCTTCCAAGCAAATGGCTGTTTACCACCTGCCCAGGAACAAGTTCATTCATGGAGGACATCAGGCATGAACCATATAAACATTTTGTCTTTCTCCAACATGCAGAGTATCCCCTCTATATAAAGTTTTGAAATAGCAGAGACTGGAAGGCAGTAAAGTACAGGTCATACGGGGTAGAAGGACAAACTAATAATTACAAAGAGTGATTTATTTAGAACAATTGACATTCATTAACAAAGTTTAGTCTTGAAAGAAATGTGTTTAGTAATTGATTAGGATGTTATGCACGTAGGTGATTCATGCTTTGGGCAGTCTAAGGGCGAGTATAAAAGTGCTCAACATCAGATCTTGTATGATCATTTCTCTTGTCTTATTTCTCTTGTGAAGTAGGTAAGTTTCATCTGAATTCCTCTTTCTAACAAAGCCTTTGTTTGTAGTTTTAAGTCAAGGTGAATCCTGTGCAAATACTCTGATATCAGCCTGAAGCTTTCTTGATGTAAATTAATAAATTTGTGACTGTTCAGCTATCGGTTTTGGTAAATGCAGATCTGGATGATGAGCTCCAACTAATTTTTCATGAAAACTCATTTCCAGATGTTATTGTGTTCAATACAAGGTTTAAAGGCATCTTCTAGGAACTGAGCTATGAAAATTCTGCCTTTCCCTCTAGCCTGTTGGTAGTCTTTTGTTATGATGTTTGATTGTGAAACTTGTAAGAATTTGTGCCTTATTTTTATACTATTCCCTTGCGCTTCAGATTAACCATCCCTGAAAAATGGTGCACTCTTTAAGCCCATGCACTGATGGCAGTGCCTCCCCGTGTGGGGTGGCTGTGCCACAGCCCATTGCTGACAGCTGCAACGAGCCCTGTGTTCGCCAGTGTCCTGACTCCAGGGTGGTGATCTACCCTCCGCCGGTGGTTGTGACCTTCCCTGGACCGATCCTCAGCACCTTCCCACAGCAGAGCGTCGTGGGATCTGCAGGAGCCCCTGAAGTTGGAACTGGCTTTAGTGCTGCCCGTGCTCCTGGGGGCTCACATGTTTATGGTGGTGCCAGATGGGGACGGGGATACCCGATTGGAAGCTGTAGACCATGCTAAACTTAGTGAGAGTTGCTGCTGAAAGAAGAATGTCCAGGAGATGACAAGCAGGATGTGGATATACGGCTGAGCTCCTGGGCACAGCATTTAGGAAGGGTTGAGCATTTGGGGCTGCCATTAAATGCATCTGTAGATGCTCAGATCCTCTGAAAAATCCATTTACATCATCCCCAGATTACCCTTCCTGATTTTCTTTTTCTAATGCCTTCCTATCTTTCTAAGTGCTCTGTTCTCGATGCTATGGATTATATTGCTAATTCCTTGGGGGCTTGTAGGTATCATTGTGGCAAGGTAAAGGGATCTGATATGACATCCATTTTAGATCCCTTTGTAGGCTCTTTCTGTGGCTACTGATGCATAAACAAGGGTCGTGGAGTCAACTAGCCTATGCTCTGTTTCTGTGCTGTATGTGTCTTGCTATCATCAGGGCTGAGTATCAACACAGAGCTGCAATAGGGAAGCAACATCAGTTATTATATGAATCATCTTGCATCAAACCACAGGTTGTGGGCAATTTGTAATCTGTACTGTATAATCCTGCCTCTGTATGATCTGCTTCTTTCTCATTAAACATGACATTGCAACATGTTATTGGCCTCTATGCGTGTGTGCATGTCTGTGTGTTCCCCTCTGCTCCTCCTAATTCAGGTGCCTTTGTCCTGCTGCACCAAGCTGATTGTATCGGTCCGCTTCAGGACAATGATATTCTTGAGAGATTTGGCAGTGGGTTGCGTGTGCATCTCCTTTCCACAGCAACCTCTATGCTGTAGCTATCCCTTCATGAAACTGCTGCCCACAGCTTTGCTTTCATTGTTCCTGGTCTTGCTTAGCTCTGTGGAGCTCTTTCCTCAATATTGGCTTTTCTGGCACAGCGTGTGTTACCTGGTGTCCTCAGGCTCTACCTCTCCATCTAGCAGTGATACAATGCATCAGAGCAGAGATGCATGGAGAGTCAGTATTACTAAGAAGAATCTGAAGCCAAGTGTTACACAAGAGCAGCTATTTTTGAGTGTAAAAATTAAATTTCTGGCTTTACTGCTCTGCTCAATGTTTTACAACAATGTAACCTATGCGTGTGAAAATGGATGGTGAAGTTAATTCATGGAATTTTGAATTTCTTTGGGAATATATTGATAATAAACATTTCACAAGCTTTCCATGCTGCTGTACGTGTTTAAAATGTTATATAGCGTATTAATACTTTGTTACAGAAACAGTATAATTCAGTATTGCAAGCTGATGTGAGAATGCTGGATTATTTCCTTGTAGTCACTCTTTGGAGAATTATTATCCTTATGTGTAAGGAAAACAAAGTTGACCAGGCATTGTAATAGCGTGTAATTGACTGTTGGTGAGCCTCAGACGAGGTGATTAAACCAGATTCTCATCAACCACATAAATCCTTCCCTACAAAAGAGAAATCCCCCAAACCTCAAAAGCCAGATGAAGGAATCTTTATTGTTATGCTAATGGTGTATTTGCAAATGAACTGAAGTTTATTATTGAGGCCTCTCAGGTTGCACTTTCCATGTAATAAGTTGAGACTTGCAGTTACCGCAAAACACCAAGTGTCAGTAAAATTAGGAAATTTTGCCAGTGGATTTCTATGGAACTATTTATAATACACCTTTTATTCATTTTGATATAAAAGCTACTCATGTGAAATGCTCTGAGGACTAAAGATATCAAGTATCTTACTAAGAAGCTACCAATGTCTTTTTAGGATAGTAGAAGCATTTGTTGATGTCTCTTCGGTTCATTATTGCATTACGGGATAAGAATACTCCTCTAAATATGGTGAATTTTGAAATGCTTCTTGTTTCTCTCGTTGCTTCCAGTAAGGCCATTTTTCCTATACCATGGTCCACTTCTCTTAAAAGAGAATGTTGTGATATTGCACTCTTTAAGGAATATTTTGAAAAAGGTTCTAGTCCAGTTTGTGCAGTAGTCGGGGGCCCAATTTCTCATTTGGGATAAGTTTACTCTTTAAAAATGATTCTTGCTCTTGCAGTGAATCTTTGTGCTGGAGGCATGTCCTGCAGCATGCCTCCTGTGGGTTGTTCACAAGGTGCATTTAAATTGGTAATTTCCCAAATGCATGCAGTAAATACGTCCTGCTTCAGACTGGCATTCAGAAGTTTAAATGAAATTACAGGAGTTAGTTTTCTGTTAGCTAAATTAGCCATCTGTCATCTATTATGATAATATCTCTTAGGCAGGCACAAAGTTCCTCTAATCATCCAACTTTTCTTAAGCCTTAGGTCAAAAAACCCTATGAAACAGGGAAAACGCTCTTCAAACACCACTGAACAGGTGTATGAGAAACTCAGAGCTTCCTGCGATGTTAGGATGGATCCATGGGAAATGAGCATCAGTGCTATTGACTGATGCTTGGGGGGCCAGGGAATGGTCTGGACTCCAATTCTGCAATGATTTGGGACTACTTGAATCACCCTGATCTTCTTGAATGAATAGGCAATAAAATGATCCAGTCCCTGTTTGGTAAATAAAGGCTGAGAGCCCTGGGGTAGGGGCTCCTGGGGTGAGAAATTGGTTTCCTTCCCTGTGTGGTGGTTGGGCTCCAGTGTTTGCATAAGGCTGACCTGCAGCAGGGCAGGAGAATCCTGGCTGTGCCCCAGATCCCTGGAGCCGGGGGGAGAGCAAGGGAGGGCTGAGGTTGCTTAGTTGGGAGGCAGCAGCGAGGTGCATCGGGACACCCCCGGTGCTGTGCACAGAGCTGGAGTTGCAACTAGAGCAGTGGCATCTTCAAAGCAAAAAGGGAAGGGAGGTGGTGCCCAGGCGGCTCTGAGGCAGTGCGGTGGAGGCAGGTGACAGGTCTGGGAAGTCTGGGGTTGGCAGGCAATTACAGGCTGTGGGCCATGTTCCCCAGGCATAGGGTGGTGATTGCACCCGCTGTCGGAAGTGATAGTGCCTCTGGTAATGAACTGAGTAGTATGTGGTGAAGGGAAGAAACATCATAAATACTGCTGCGTTGGCAAAAGTGGACAGGGACCTGATGTTAAGTTGGGGCCAAAGGACCCTGGGCAGGCTGAGAATTTCACCTGGATCTTTGGCTTTCCATGTTTTATTCTGTCTTTCTTCCTGTGCATCTCTGTGTAAGCCCTCCTGCACTGTACGTGCAGGTAGGAAAAGCCTTGTGTGCCAGAGGGCATCCAAGGAAGATAAGCTGAATTTATTGTGGTGGGAGACTTTACCATTTCTTAATGTTTTCCTTGGGGAACCCAGCCCTTTTTGCTGCTGACAGCAGCTAGCAGAAGGATTACAAACGATGTCTTAATAGCTTTGCCAGTTTCAAAGGGTTATACTGATTTACTGCTGACGTGCCCTGCTAGGAGGCTAGGGTGGAGGTTGCTGCCCTTACCCTCTTCCTGGGGCATCCTCATCTGGCTCCGTCTCGCTCAAACTAGGACACAAAGAGGTGAGCTCCGAGCAATGAGGCAGCAGATCAGGCCCATCTCTTGGCTGTGGCTGCTCCTTCCCAGACAAGGAAATGGATCTGTGGGGCTCATCTTCTGCTATGGTCCAGTTCAAGGTCAAATGGTTTAAGCAAAAGCAATGACATGGATGTAAAGAAATGGACTTTGGACTGGAGGAACAGCATTTACAGCTCGGGTACTATTCTGCTAACTATCGCCATTTTTCTGCCTATGAAAGTGCCTCTCCAATCTGCTCTGCAAGTTATTTTCTTGACTCTTTCCTCCACTTTGGTCTGTCAGCTGAGGAATGCAGAAATGCTTGTGTAGGTGGCCACCATGAGAAGAGAAGGGGTAGCCATGTTAGGGTGTCTCTTGAAAATCAGCCCAGAGGTGCCCCCTCACAGTCACTTCTGCAACAAGATTTTTGACTGCTGGTGATGTCTTTGATGTATAACTGGGCTTGCATGGGATCCATGCAGTTTTGTCTAGGCTATGCTTGTTGAACAACCTTGTTCTGTGCCAGGTTATAATTTCAATATTATAAATCTAAATCAAAACTACTCAATCTCCTAAGGTGACATGGTAGAGGCTGACAGGAACTCCCTGAATAACCTGGCTGTTCAGTTTGCAAAGGAGATGATCTCTCCAGCAGATGGTCGTGGCTTGGTTGCCTTTGGTCTTTTCTCTTAGATGTCTTTAACCTTGAGTGTCATTGCTGTCTTTCCTGGGCAGACCACAAGACTTCCACTCAATCTCTTCCTTTTCAAAGTTATTTTTTAAGCACAAAACACAGCTTGCTCCAGGAGTGTGTGTGTTTGGTAATACAGACATTCAGGTGATGCTCTTTTCTGGAGAAGTATTTGTGTAAAGCCAGGGTCACAGGTTAGTTAAAATAAGGTAGAACTTCTTCCTACTCTGGGAAACGAGTTGGGGCTGGAGCATTTCAGATGGATATGTGGTGATACTCTCTAACATCTGGAGTCTAGACCTCCCTCATGGTTGGTTAGAGTGGCAGTGCTGCTGGTTACAGTGGCACATAAGCACAGACAAAAAGAGAAGACTGGACATCTGATACTATTCAGCAGAGTAATTTTAATGGAAATGAGAAACAGTGAGTAACAGAAAGAAGTTCGCAGTTTTACAAAAGGGTCTTCAGCAAGCAGAGTGTGTCCGACGCTGGATGATGCTCAGTCTTTGTGGAAATGGTGGAATTTGACAGTCCAGACATTTTTCTTGCTCGCAGAGTTGCTTGTAGATCATGTTCACTGCCAGATGAGGCACAGCATGGATATATAACAGGAGCTTCTCTACTAGATGTCATCTTTGGTGAAGTTTATAGCTGAGCAAAGTGGACTTGTTCATGGTGGTTGCAGAAATTCCTATTACTATGGCAATACAAAGTGGCTGTGAATTAACTTAAAAGGCACTTTACTCACACCTGAAAGTCTTGCTTTACTCCATCAACATGCTGTAAAGATGCCTCAGTACTTGCTGTAATTCAAGTTGCCCTTTAGAGTAATAGTTGAAGAAACAGGAGATATTAGAGAGGGTTACCTATGGGGTAGTCTTATGCAGCCTGGCACCCACATGTCCCACTGAACTCAGCCAGAGGCATGGGTGCTTGGCGTTTCTCAGCACCATAACCTTAGCCATGAATCCGTGTCCTGCATTTCATTTCTTGGTTGCTATTTCTGCTGGTGCAGCATGGATAGCAGTTTCAATAGATGTATCTGTTGCCAAAACGAGAAGAGAAGGGGTAGCCGTACCCAAATCCATACAGGTCCCCATACCCATAATAGCCCCCGTAACCAATCAAGCCTCTGTTCCCATACAGGCTCCCAAAGCTTCTGTAGCCGTATGGGCTCCCATATCGGTACAGGTCCCGGTAGTAGCCATACGGGCTCCCAAATCGGTAGCCATTCAGGCCCCCAAAACCGTAGAGGTCTTCGTAGCCAAGTGGTGAGTAGTACCCATCATAATAGAGGTCCCTGTAGAAAGTCATTGTTCGTTGATGCAGGTAAACCTGAAACACACACCCAGAAGCGTGATGAGTTTATGGGCTGCTGACAGCAGGAGGAAAGGCTCAAAGCTTGGACAGAGCTGAGGAAATGCAACTTGCTCCCTCCTGCAGGTCTTTTTCATCCTCTTAACCATCTCGTTTATTTTTCTAATCTCCTGAATCCCAAGAAACTTTTCTTTTTTTTTTTTCCCCTCAACTTTTGAAAATGGCTGACTATACATAGAAAATACGTTTTTTACCAACTGAGAACTGAACTATCCTGCCCCAGAAGTTAGAGAAATTTGAATAAATTAAAGAAAAATATGCCAGTTCAGATACTGATGCTTATTCAGATGAGCCTATCACATGCATCCCCTTATCTCCCGTAGTGCTGCATGCCACTCAGTGTGGGATAAACTCAAAGAATGCAATGAAATGGAGGAATTTCCTTCCAGGATGTCTACTTAAAGTAGTAAATGTTTCATAAATTTTTTATCTAGGGATTTGAATTCCCAACACCTAATGAAAGTAATCTGGAACTGGAAATTACTTATGACTTCAAAATTGTGGCACTAAACTTCAAATGTTCAGTGCTTTAAAGCCTGCTATTAAATAAGCACAGGAAGAGCAAAAAAGTTTCAGTGAAGGAATTACTTGATGTTGCAGAGAATTTTGTTTGCAGTTAGCTCCAAAATTACAAAAAATTGCTTACAGAATGTCTGTACATATACATAGACACATATTACATGTCATATATATGTTCACACCAGTGCCTTTTTTATATGTATGTCCATGCGCACACACACAGATATTTATATGAACATACAGACATACATACACGCAAATATACGTATATCAGAAAGAGAGTAGAGTCAGTATTGACTTACCTGGTTCACTGAGAGGAGTAGCTCGAGAGAAGTGAATAAAATTTCGGAGTTGTACGCTGTTTATATACCTTCTTCAACTTAGGTGTTAGTTATACAACATATCTTGTTGCATGCATTATTCCTTCAATTGATGTAATTGGAGTCAGTGATTTTCATATTTTCAAAGTTTGATGTTATGACACACATGTAATACCTTTAGAATTTCTTTCATCTTAAAACAAGAAGAAATGGGCTCAGCACATTTCGAGTAAAATTGCACGGAATTCTTTGTAGTTGGATGGATAGGAATAATTTTGGGAGATGTTTAGACCATTACTGGTTGCGCAATCTGCTTGTAGGTACTCCATTCGCTTGGCTTTTGCATCTATGGTGCAACACGTAGGGGAGAAAAAGAGTAGGCTCGTCTTCGGTGTGCCGAAACGTAGTAGTGCTTCTATTTAGCATCATCATGACCTGTACATACTGCCCAGTGATACTGGCGGGGATCTCTTGCTAGCAGCTTTTTTTGATTTTTTTTTTTTTTTTTTTGTTTTTAATTTTTTTTGTCTTAGGTTCTACAACAGTGATTTTGAAGAAATTTTTCAGCTGCCTTATGAATGTTTCCAAATATTTCTTTCTATCTTAGAGGAGTTTTTTAATAGTTTTTTTGACTTTCATAAAACATATAATGCATCACCTTATTAGGACTTAGAAACAAGAGACCTTGATGTGTCTTGTAAGTGACCATATTATTAAATCTGGGGGTGTCTTTTGGTGACAAACTATTAATATTTAAATACTGCAACACTTTGCAAATTGAAAACATTAATGAGTGTTTATGAAGTGCTTTGGTATTCAAAATTCTGAGGAAGCCTCAACATCCTGCTTGCTCATTATTACCCTTATTATATATTCAAATTAATGCCAGAAATTAGGTGAAGGTCATACAAGGAGTTCTGCAGTAAACTCCAGCATTACTCACTATTGTACTGTATTTGATACATGTGGTTGATTCTTTGCGAAGAAAATATTAACATGGTTCCTTGGAAAACAGCATTTAGCACATCTCACAAAATCCRTATCATTTATTATTTTCTAGACCAAGTTCATACTTGCATCTTCCACTTTGTTCTGCTGAACTTGTGATCTAGCCCTCTAGTGAACTAAACTGCAAACAATGCCGTACTTGTATTTCTGGTGAAAACATTCTTTCTGCTCATGCAGCAGCATGACTTTTATTCACCATGAACACTTTGGAGGAATGCAATTAAGATTTATTTGTAGTTTGCGCTGGTCCTGTTTCCTGAAGTTGCTATGTAGTTTAATATAAAATACCTAAATGTACGTTTACATTTCCTTTAAACAGGAAGCCCGTGCCATGGTGCATCAGAGTTTCTGGTGAACAAGAGATATTTTCAAACATCTGGGAAGGTTTTCCTTTTTTACTGAAAATTTCTCTCCCTCCAATGGCTTTGGGAACTTATAAATGCTTTTATATTATATAAAAATAAACTTCAGTTTTGACAGTGAAGACAAAAAAATGGTATCAGGAATGCAGTTGGCCTAGAAAATTCTAAGATGAAAGAAACCTGTAATATATGTGGCATATGGGAGGCTAGGAACACACTAATAATCCCAAACAATGAAGAAAATTATATTAATTGAAGATATGACGTGTACAGGCACATTTGTTTTCCAACCAATAGGGCTACAAATCTTTTGAATACACAGGGCGTCTTAGATAAGCCAGGCGGGCAAAGAAACAGTATAAAAAGGGCTCACAGCTCTAGGCTCCTCATCAGCTCTCTTGCCTTCCTCCTCCTGGTGAACTCGGTAAGCCTTTTCTCCATTTAGTCTCTTCATAAGGATTAGAAATTTCGGTTTGATAATTTATGTTAGGATTGTGGCTTCTCTGTAATTTAAGATTTCTCTGTACCTTGTACCTGTGCTTACTGCGTTGCAGGAACTGGTGGGTTCAAGTTTTAAAGCTGAGGCTGAAACTTTCCTGGTCCTGTTGGTGCCTGGGGTATCTGGCTCCCTGATAAGATCACAGCTATTAGTTCTGCAGAGCTGCCTCCAGCAGTTAGAGAAGGGTTTCCCCACCGTGGCCCTCAGTGGATTCTTCCATAAATCTTCTGGTTTATTTTAAGGGAGGTCTTCAGGTCTGTTTGACAAGACAGCAGATGTTCTCAGTGTGCTAACGCTCCATAGTTTCTTGCTTGTGCTGTCAGCGTTTCCAGATGCCAATCCAAAATTGGTGTAAATTATTAAAATGGGACTTGGAGCAATGGACCCAAAAGCTGAAGTGTGTTATCATGGCAAACATCAGATGCATTAAGCTTTCTTGAAGACTTTCTTGAAGGATTTGGGAATGTAAAGCTCTATGCAAAGCTGATATCCTGAAAGAAATTTAGGATTGTTAACTCCTAACAATATTCTCTAAGAAAAATCCTGAAACAGCAGCAAGGAGGTTTTGATCTGTAACAGGTATATTCCATAGTCAGTGCTTTCACCAATCTCAGTAAGCAAGAAAAGAAATAAAATGGTTTAAAAACAGTGTGTAAATGAGAAAATGATAGAAATGGGATGTAATAAGGAGCTGAGGAATTTGGTCATAATTTTGCTTAGTTTCATGGGGCCAGTGAAGAAGTCTTTGGGCTCTGAGACTGTTACTGCCACTGGAAGTATTTATTACTTTTGCTTTCCTCCCTGCTGCTGTGTTTCAGGTTTGCCTCCATTGCAGAAAGATGACTTTCCTCCAAGGCCAGTGCGAGGATGACTGCTATTCTCCCTGCAATTATGGGAGCCTGTACGGCTACAGGGGCTATGGGGGCCTCTACGGCTACCGCGGTCTCTACGGCTTTGGGGACCGGTACGGCTATGGCGGTCTGTACGGTTACCGGGGCATTTATGGCTCTGGGGACTGCTACGGCTATGGGGGTCTGTATGGTGGCTATAGGGGCTTCTATGGCTCTGGGGACTACTATGGCTACCCAGGCTTTTACTACGGCCGCTACGGCTACCCCTTCGGTTCACGATACGGCCAAAGGTTCGGCTACGGGAGCTGCTACTCCTGCTAAACCCAGAGCGAACGTCCCTGAAATGAAGATCAACCCAGGCCTGGCAAACACAGACTGACAGCGAATCTTGGCAGCAGCGGTCCCTGGTGTGCAGAGCCCTGGTGACAGCAGCCATGGAGGCTTTGAGTGCTCTGCGCTGCTGTTGAAGTGCTTGCGATGATTTATCTTTATTCTGCTCTGTGTCTGCTTGCTCTCTTGCCACCCGAACTCTCCTCTTGCTTCTCCTTGATACTGCAGTTCTTTGTAAACTGGCTTTTATGTTTGTTGCAGTGATGTACAAAACATTAAGTCTGAACGAATGGTATAGGCAGGGTGTAACGTGTCTTTGGGAATGTAGTCTTTCGGTTTTCGGTTCTGTATCCCTTTAAAAGTATATCTGCCTTTCACTCATTAAAAATTATGCTGCATCAATACTGTATTTCTGGTTTTATTTTTCACTTGCATTTCTTAAATATCTTGAAATCAATAGCATCACACAGATTGGGCGACAAAGTTATTAACTTTGTGTACTCAAGCGTTTGCTTGTAGAGACTTGCTTTCCTCAAGCTGAGAAACATGGACTTTTGTAGCTGCAAGAAACTTCAGCTGTATCTCTGGTTATGCATGTTTCTACAACTCCGGGTTTTCACTTTGGGTATTCCAAATAAATGGTTCATTTAAAATACTTCAGTGCTGCTGCTGGGCTAATGTGATGTGATTAGGACATGATCCATCACTGGCTGTGATCTGATATTGAAGAGGTCATAGGTAACTGCAAATGTGTGGACTCATCAGGTTTCTAATTTTGAAAGTTTTTCATGTTTTATATATTATCATAGAATCATTAAACAGCCCTGGTTGGAAGGGACCTGGAAAGATCAGGATTGAAAGATTAGGGGTTCCCTGATGGGGAAGTGGGAGGAATTTGCCCTTTGAAGTGTAAATAATTTGGTAGGAGAAATGGATATCCAGTGGCCAGCCCCTCTGAGGCATGGCAGCGGGGTGTTTTTGTCTGTCAGTTCAGGGAAGCGTACTCAGAGCCCACATTTTGGAAGGAAATCATGACTGATTTTTACTGACACTTTTTTTCTCCCACTGAGTGTTATGGGCAGAGGCTGTAGAACCTCTTGGTTCTACAACCGAGAGGCTGTGGCTGTATGAGGAGGAAGATGATGGTACCTTCTCACTGCTTCCATGGCCAGAGGCAGCTGGCAGACAAGAGCCACCAAAATGCCCCAGGGAGATTGGGTACTGTTTCACTTGTAATTTTTTTTTTTTTTTACGGACTATTTGCCTCTTCTTTTTTTCCACTTTTCATTCTGTCTTCTAGCTTTTAGTCCCCGGATTTAGTGAATTATTGTAACTGCACCTGTCGCAATGGATTTTGTTCTACCCAGTGTCTGTGTGGAAGATCAAAGCAGGGTTTGGATTTTCAAGGCCAGAGTCAAGACAGGAAAAGCCACCACTTCCTCCCTGACACTTTCACCGTTGATTTTAATATAGGTTTTTATTTTTTCTTATGTTCCACTGGCTAGTAATGAAATTTGTCTGTTAAATTGGAATGTGATAGGAAATTGTGACTCTGGAACAAGAACATTTGAATTTGGTTTCCAGGAATAGGACAATATTCCACTCACTTGAACATTTTTATATACTCTCCATAGAGACTGGGACTAACTCTTCTCCATTTTAAAACGTTATTATAAAGACTATTACAGCCCTATTATGCTGAAATATATTAACCATAAATCTGGTAATAGTTTCAATTAAGTAAAGGAAAGGGAAAAATTGTGGCATTTCTTGAATTTCTGAGGGGTAGAAGGGAGGAAAAGAGTGTGTTTACTGGGACCAGCTGCTCTGAACATGGAGGGGTATGAAGTGCTTTGCCAGCACTAGGGACAGAAAGTCGCTTCAGGATGCCACCACTCTCAGTATATTCATGTAAACTAGGGACAGAGGAAAGAAGATGACTGGAACTCCAATTTTTTTTTTTCATGCAGAACAATTTTAATGCAATAAGAAAAGGAGTTGGCACAGATACAGAAAGATTATAGTTTTGGGATACAGGAAAGAGCTACAGAAGATGAGTCATTGCACCATGCTGCACAGAACATTCCTTTTTGTTGAAGCTGTGTTGTTCATCCTTTAGGTACTTGTAAATCCAGATCAAAGCAGATACAGCCATAATACTTCTCCATTACATAGTACTGCAGCATCTTACTGGAAATAGTTATTGAAAATGCAGATGACACAAAAGCTAATTTTGCAGAAGTCCTTTAACACCACTGCAGCAACTGTAAGAAGCTTCAAATGAACTGCAGATCATTGTTCCCGTTGCTGAAGGGGTGTAAAGGGATTTAAATGCAGGAGAATATCAAGAGAGAACTCATAGTTGAGACACACAGGAAGAAGCAGACAGAAAGAACAACAAAAATACAAATGCGAAGAAATTTTAGASAGCAGCCGAGCTCCCCATTCTCAGTAACTTCAGTTGCTGTCACAGGGGCTCAGCGCTTCTGTAAACATTGCCTCTGAGATTAGCCATTCATCTTTGCTTGCCAGGTCGGGGTTCATTCTTGTTGCAGGGATATTGCCACTGGGTTTAGCAACAAGGGTAGCAGCACCTATAGCTGTAACTGCAGCAGGAAGGGTAGTAGTATCGGGTTGTGTATGTGGTCCCGTAGCTACAGCAGTCTCCGCAGCGGTAGTTGCACACACTCCGGTAGTTGCAGGGGTTGCAGCAGTTGTAGGTCCGGTAGCAGCACACGGTCCTGTAGCAGGGGGAGCAGCAGACGCTGTAGCATGGGTACCTGTAGCAGCAAGACATCTTGGTGTGGTGGAGGGAGGCAGGCAAACCTGAAACAAAGCAGCAGGGAAAGGGTAGGCTCAGCTTGCAGGGAGCAGCAGTGACTTAGTGGCATGAGTATGGTGGATTCGGAAAGAAATATTGAACAAATCCCTCAGTCTTTGGATGTGAWTTTGGTTTCCATTTTATCCAGCCCCTTTCTGTGCTCCCTTCTTGCTACATTCGACCRTGAGACACAGTTTCTATTCTTTAGCTTCTCCTCTTAAAAGTGAACATAATACCCTGTATTTTTGGACTTTGGATACAGGGGGTTCAGCTTGCAGATATACATCCAAATGTATGTGTTCGTGAGTGTTTGGTGTCCGAGCTCCCAGCACAGGCAGCTGAGGTCAATCCTGACAGCTAGTCTGCAGCTCAGGACATGCATGCGTAGGTGTCCTAATGTCTGACCTGAATCCCACACAACATTTTCAAAAGTTTTCAGAAGCATTCATACACACCATGACAAGTTCATTAAAGTCAGCCTCCTTGTCTGGTTTTAATCTTGGCATGTAAACTATTCCTTTTCCTGTTTAACATTGGTTCACATGCTTTGTTAGTGCCAGTTCTAGCAAGGATACTGAAAATACTCTGCTGCACAGCACGGAGCTGAGGTTTAAATCCTCTATTGCTGCAGATCAGAGCTGCTCCAGTGACTTCAGAGAGACTAAAGCAATTGATGTGACCTGTCCATATAAATTATTGCAACATCTTTCCATCAAAAAGCCATTTCCACTTTGCGTAATATGCAATTCTGCCCATGAACCAAAATTTCAGTGTTAAGTATCACCAAGTAAAAAAAGAAAATTTCTGTTCCATTTAAAAAGCCAAAGAAGTAGAGCTGTTGCTTTCTCTTATGTGAAGACAAAACTTCTTACTAGGCTTCACATCTTACCAATGATATCTGAATGTTCATTCATCAATGTCCCCACTTATTTTACTATACAGATTAAAAGCATACAGGGTAAAATACTTCTACCATTGTTAAGAATCAGAGAATGCTAGTAAAGGACTTATTCCCAAGTTAAAGGAACCTCTGTGAGAACGGGATCTGAACTTACCAAGTTCACCGAGGAGAGTAAACCAAAAGGAGCGATGTGAGGAGTGTGGGGTTGTGAGCGCTTTTATACGGTTTCTTAGACCTGTGGAAGTCAGTGCAATTCTTCATGTGCTTCCATTGCCTGTTAGTCACAAAACAAATTTCGGAAGTACATCACCAGTCCAATTGCTATAATTGTTTTCCTCCACATTTAGGACAATTTTTAAATTCCTCTGGTAACACATTGTGATTACACCCTGTGAGATTCTTTCATCTTAAGACTTTTCAGGACAAATGGCTTTCTGGGAATTCACCCAAAGGACAACTGGGAATGAAACTGGAAGGTACACAGAACAGTTCCAGCTACACTGCCTGCCTAGCTGGGGAGTCCATAGACTGTTTCTTTATGTTATGCCCCTACAAGGGAGGTAGATACTGCACACTGTGGGGTGATGTAAAATACCTGAAGAGCAAAGAGGCATTATACCACATCCTTAGGGCTTTTAGCAACCATTTTGATTCACTTCCGTCGCAATTAATGACAGGCGTTCCATTGATTCCTTTAGGTTCTTATACTGTCTATAATTTGGCATACGTCCTATGAGAAGTTCAGGCCAAGGCACAGGATCAATTAAATGAGCATCTGAGCAATGTGTCTAAGAATTACGGTGTGTTTTTTTTCTTTTTTTCTCTCTCTTTTCTGGATGAAATTCTTAGAAAATCTTGCTCAAATCAATGTCTTGTGATATCACACACACATATGATTTATTTATATGAGAGAGAGATATATATGGGATACATATATGCATATATAATACTGGGGCAAGTATCACTGAAGGATCTAGTAGTGCAGAAGAAATCTGGGTTTCCTGTCGGTCTACCACAGGGACTGCAGTAGAGAAAAGGGGGAGAGCAGTCTTTTAGGAAGGCTGTGAAAGCCAGTAGGATGGAGACCACGCGTTCCTGACTGGTGGGAAGCATTTTCTGGGGAGAGTAGCTGGAGACTCTGCTAGCAGTGAGGTGTCCTACAAAGTCCCTTGCTTTGCAATGGGCTTTAGCAGAATAAAAAGGCTGGTGAAGTGCTATAAGTTGCCTACTGCAGAAGGGATTTTTCTAAGCCGGGAAAGGAAAAATCACTTCTCTGATTTTTCATGGTGGTGTTATCCAGTGAGATACGGCTGTATCTCCGCCAGTCTACACCATGTGAGGATGATGACTGTAATGCCTTAGTTTTAATAAAGAGAAACATTGCTTAGCCCAGGGGTTCCCTTCCCCATTCTGTTGTTTATTATACAACATCGAGGCACCTTTCAGTAACAAACCATTAATATTTAAATAATACAAACATTGCTAAAGTAAGTCTTTAATGACTGTTTCGGAAGAGCATTGATACCATAAATTCTGATGAGGCTCAGCACTTCTAGAATGTCTGTTATTATCCTCATTTAATATGTAAATGAGGAATGGCTCACTGCAGTGAAGGTCATATAAGGAGGTATTTGTTGAGGGGAAAAAAAAAAGAAGACTCTTGACTTCATGTGTTGTGCTCTGCTTCCTTTGGGAAGCCAGTGTTAGATGAGGTTGAAAACCAGCATCAATAAGATTTGCTGTAAAATAATATTTATAATTTTAACTTCTAAATATTCTGCTAACATCAGTGTTATAGAACTTCATTTACATTTGCTTTGGTGATATTTTGAAAGAATTTTTTTATGGTATGAGCAGGTGCAATGACGAGGTATAGACTATGTGATTAATTTTTCCTCCCTCCTTTTTGTATGTGTATGTAATAGTTACCCAAATGAATGCTGAACTTTTATAAATTCCCTGGTTTTTGTTAGTGAACCAGACTGAAAGGAAATATTAAAGGTATGAACCAAAAGTATTTTAGAAGAAGAGGAGAAAATATCTATTTTTTCTCAAATACAAAAATCAGTTTTACAGGCACAATTAGAAGGCAAAGAAAAGTAACACAAAATATTTTTGCCTCCTCTGCTACTCTAGCAGTAGGAATTTTTATTCTGTGAGGAAGAGAGGATGCCTAGGTTTTATTTTTAAATGTATATTAGGTATATGTAAGTGTACAGAACAACTTCTTTTCCTCTAGGAAATGCTGACATAATTCAGGTTACATACAAGTTTAATATGTTAAAAATATCCCAAATATATGAATTTTGATTCTCAGTCATCTATAGTCTGAGTATCTGTCATTCTCTTGTCCATTCTGGTATCTCGATTTGATAATTAAAACTGAGGATGACCCAAAAAGTTTTAAGACAAAAGAAGCCCGTAACCTTTGCGTTGTCATGTGGAGATGAGAACAGACTAATGATACTTGACATTGAAGAAACCAATTATATTAATTGAAGTTGTGACGTGCAAAAAAATTTAGTTTTGTTGCTGTTTGCACAGGTCAGAAGGTCATAATTTCTGAGTGCCCAAGCAACCTGTTGCATGGTGGCTGAGGCCAGGTCCCTCACAAACAGCTGAGGAGCACTGAAATGGCTGTTAATTGTCCTGGAAAGTTAAACACGTGCATGAGATTTTTCAAAGTTACCTAACTGCTCAAAATTAATAGAATATTTTGACGTCCCAAATATTGAAAATCAGAAATTGAGCTTGGGAGGTGTGAATTTGCTAATGCCTGCACTTCTGTACCTACAAACAAAAGTAATACAGGGAAGTGCCCTAAATAGACTTCAAGACACACAGCAGCATTCAGTCAGTAACTGGAAATATAATTTATAAAAAATCTTGTTAGTTATAGAAAGATGGAGTCAAATTCACAGAGGAAAAAATATTAAGACATTTAGCTAAGACCCCTGACTCATGAGAATGTTGCAGGTTTAAGTGTGTTAATCCCTATAAGATTTCAATTGCTTTTTGTCATCTTCATTTGTCAAATGATTTTTCCTACATTATTCCTTCGTTTGATGTATTTTTCCAGCTGTACTGTGGTAGACTTTATATCAGAACAAACATAAATATTTTAAAAGTGTGTATTAAAAAGAACTTCTTAAAAAGTTGTTGAAAAATGTTGATATTTTCTCTGAAGACGGTTCTTTCTATTTTCTCTTTAACTTTTGTTTTATCAAGTGCATAGTTATTTCATGTCCTATCACGTCAGTAATAAGATTATATAGAAATAGCACATGTAATTTTAAATACATACAAATAGGGTATATTTGTGTGTGTTTGTGTGTGTACATAAAAAACCCCATCATTTTTTGAGATGTGATCCACTTTTCCCTATTTCTTCTGACAACATGCTATGACTGACAGTATTTATTGAAAAAATTCTAGTAATTTCATTTTTTTGAAATAATGAAGGGTATTTCATATAAGTTTAAATATTTCTATTGTTTTTTGCATTATATACAAAATTTAAATCTGAACATTTTGAACAAGCGAAAAAATAGACCGTACTAATTGAAAGACAAACCATTTCCGATTTCTTTGTGTTACTCTGAAATAGGAAAGTTTATGATACACTGCATCAACTGATAACTTCTCTTAAACTTTTAAAACAACTTTATCATAAACCAGAGCTACTTTTAAATAAAAAATGAATACCTTCAGATGCTGAACTTGCACTTCATGACCAGTTGAGGGAAACATTGATTTGTATTTTCAGACTGTTATATCAGATGAGAACATTTTCAGTAAAAGGAAATTAATGTAACAATTCAGCACAGTGAACATGAAAAACCTTTGTTAGTAGGTAATTTGTCTGAAATAATTTTCCAGAAGTACGCAGTGTGTTACTGTAGACYAGAATGGTGAATTTTCAAAGTAGGGTTTGATGGATGTTTTTGGCAGCTCACCCAGGGAATCACRGGCTTGTTTTCTTCAGATTTCTCTTTTCCAGTCTCCTCTGCCAACCTCTTGAATAACCTGTTGCATAAGTGTCTAGCTTCTGCTTCATTTCTATGCTCTGCTTTTACGTGGATGCAAATTCACATGAACCTCACTTCTGCCGGGAATTGGTCACGCCTGGCACTTATGGGATGAGGCAAGAAACCCTACAGCAATCCCTTCCCTGATGGTCTACCCATCAGGGAAACGTCAGTGCCAAAGTCCATAATTCTGCCTCCTACATGCACATCGGCGTTTGCTGGAGAGCTGAAGCTCCTGCAGACTGCGAGAAGAAACATTTCCTGTTGAAAATCACTTCCAAAACTCAGTCTTCTTGTGGCTCCAGATGGCTCCAGCCTGGGAACCGTCCCAGTCGGTTCATCCCTTTGTCATCAAGCTGACAGTCACTTTTACTTTAGCGACTCTCCTCCCTCCCTGTCACATGCCCTCCTGTTAATTATGGGGAAGAAGAGGCTTCCCTCGAAGCCTCGCCTTATCTGGAATCTGCATGCTTCTCGTCTTCCTTTGTAAAACAGTTTTTCCTGGTGGTGAGGGCTGGCAGACGCTTGCAGGATGCAYGCCCAAAAGCCAGCCCGGCCAGGGCAGCGATCGGAAGGACTAAGCTCACAGCTCACACACAGGATGTCAATGGCACAAAGTAATCTCTGGTGGAGAAATGGCAATATTTAAACCTTGTCACACATTGGGAAGAGGTGAATGTGAGCTCCTGTGTGTTCTCGTATCAGGTATCTATTTCAGAGCTGCAGAAAGCTTAGGGAGTCTGGCATTTTGTGTCTCAGTGCATTTTGGATCCTCAAATGTAGCATAACTTGGGCTGGAATGTAGTCTGCAAGTACTGATTTGATTTTCTTAAATCTTCACATTTCTAAGCTAGTGTTTTGGAAATAAGCACTGTTTTGGCATGTTTGGTGGCAGAGGGGCGGAGTTAAGACACGGCAGATGTGAGTTTTCAGGACTGTCTTGGAGGAGACAGAAATTGAAGTACTCAATATGTCCTCAGTCACCTCAGACTCTACAGAATGCTTAAAATTGCAGATGTGAAAAGCTAGTGCCTCCTTTTTTGCCATGTGTCAGGTAAATAATTAGTAAAGGAAAATATGAAAAAAACCAACCATAAAAATACAACAGAAAGCAGTACTGTGATGCAAGAGCTTTTAATGAGAGTAAGAAGCACTGTATACAGCAGTTACAGCTTGTAGTAGTACAGAATAGGAGTGTCCAGAGATTCATACAGTCTTTAAACAAAGAGTTACTACATTTCACAGCAGATGCTTTTGGGACTATGATGGTGTTTGGTAAAGAGCAGAGCTGTCAGCGCAGCATATGGTGAAACGAGGCGTCTGCTGCGGTCTGCATCTCCTGTTGCAAAGCTACACATCAAAATACACAGTATATCCACCAACAAAGGCTATGAAGGAAGAGTTGACCCTAAAAGCAGGTTATTCGAAATAGCTGCAGACATTGAAGAGAGATGCTAAGCACTCAGGACCGTTCCTGACCGCAGTTGCTGTCATGGGAGCTTAGCAAAGGTAAAATTCATACAGGAGCCATAAATCACTATTTTGTCTTTCGTTTCCTATCTGGTCGTTATATGGCTGGGTTTAGCAAGGGTAGCAGGGGTAGCAGCTCCCAGAGCTGTATCTACGGGTGTAGCAAGAAGAGGAGGGGTTCCACCAGCGGGAGGGGTACCAACAGCGGGAGCTGTAGGAGGGGTAGCAGTCCCGATAACTGCACGGACTCCCGTAGCCCCAGTAGCTGCAGGGGCTCCCCCATTCGTAGGTCCGGGAGCTGTACGAGGTCCCGTAGTTGCAGGGAGAGTAGCAGGCATCCTCACACTGGTTCTGGTAGTAGTAAGTCATCTTGGTGCGATGGAGGGAGGCAAGTCTGAAACACAGCAGAAGAGAAGAAGGTAAGGTCTGCCCCAGAGACCAAGTGGCAGCTTGCTGCTTCTAGCAAACCCCACGTAAGCATGGGAAAGAGGGAGAGAAGTGCAAACACAGGAACCAACCGAACTTCTCCATTCAAGGCCATACCCCGGCTCCTTCTTGCCCAGCTCACTCCTTTCTGTTTTTCCCCCTTCTTTTCTCCATAAAAATATTTTATGCTGCTTTTCTTGTTGCCATTGCTTAGAATTGGCAGTCTGGGTTCAGATAGTGTTTTAGGGAGGATATTGTTAGGATTAGGTTCTCTGTATCTGTGTCCGCTGTTTCTCTAATGACCATAAGTGAACAGACACTAGTTCAGGAATCAATTCTGCCAGTTTTTGCTGTCAAGACAAGACATCACGTGAGAAATCCTCCCCTTGTGCAAGTCAGCAGTGCTCTGCTGAAAAAAGCAGCTTGTTTGTTTGGACCTGTGTCTGTGCCTTAATTGCCAGTTGAATATATACTTGCTTTTTGTTAGAAATAATTGAAAAAATGTAATGCATTATCTGCTTCAAAATAAAGAAGCCTGAAATGCTTCAGTATATCATAAAGTAAGGTGATTTCTCATAGTGCATGGCTAGATGAGACAATCTTCTAAGCTTATGTGGACATCTTAATATCCCATTTTTAACAAAAACGAGTTGTACTTGCATGGCTGTGAAGTCACAGCCTTTGCTTTTAAAGTATAACTGCCATCTGTATAGTAATATAACAAAAACACAGCAACTACACAGCAATAAAGACATTGTAGTAAGTCTGACTTACCAAGTTCAGTGAGAATGTAAGTCCGGAGATGCGAGTAGAGAGCCCTGAATTTCTCTCCCTTTTATACGTTTATCTGACCAAGCCTACTGTGCTTCAAACTCATATTCATCACAAAACAAATTTTCTTATGCACGTCATTCCTTCAGTTGATGTAATTGTTTTTCTTGGTTTGTGATTATTAGTCAGTTCTTGGCTTCCAAAAGCATGACATTGCATTGCAGTTTTCTTTCATGTTCGGACTTCCTGAGTCAATTATATTTGTAGAATTAGTGTGGTGAAATCTGAGTTATAACAGGAAAGGGAAGGAAGGATATTGAGAGCAGAATTGATTGACGTTCACAATCCCAATTTTGGAGAAATGGACAAATTTCAGTACATGAAGCCTGCAAGGACTCTGGATTGTTTTGAGGAAGAAAGAATTTCAAATTTTTTGCAGAAATAATAATCCCTAGAAAGCATTACTTGTTTGTTTGTTTGTTTTTATTTCAAAATCGCATTTTTAGGTCAGAATATTGGCATTATTTGTATTTATCATTTTATTTGTATTATTTCCAGCTCAAAAGCAGAAGTACAAGAAAGGTGTTTGGATTAGAGGACTGGTCTGTACCAGAAGTCTGGTCTGTACCTTGCTGCAATCGAATATACATGGACATGTTAATTGTGCACTGTGACCTGCCACATGAAAGTAATTCTGTAGAAAATCCGATTTACTTGCTTGCTATACTCTATCAATTACTTTTACCAAACTTCAACAGCTGCCTCCTAAGTCTACATAGAAGGAAACTGGGGTCCTTTTTTGGTGTAAGAACAGTGGAAATATTTTTGAATAAGGTAAGGAGTCAGTGACAAGACTTTATGAGAACCGTAAAGCAGGTACCAATCAATAATAAATCTAAAGGCTTTCGAGCAATGATATTTCAATGATATTTGAAATTTCCAGGCTTGGCACCATGTATGAAATAAACTTACAAACTCAGTCTTCTGGAGAGCCAGCCCAAGCAAGGCAAATTTAATTAGATCCAAAAATATCTGCTTAGTGATTGTTTACACATAGATCAGAAAGTGATTCACTCAGGGGTTCATTAGAAGGAACAAGATAAAACAAACAGGAACATATCTCTGTAATAACTGTAGTTTTCCTGAGAAGTCCCCCAAATGTTAAATATGGTTTAACATGACATCTTCTTAATATTGTTGAGGTCTTTAACTTAATGCTGTTAATGACAGTGAATAATGCTGAGCCCTGTGAATGTGACCTGGTAAGCAGCAATATCCCAGTCTTCCCTGGTGACCTTCACGTCAAGACACTGCTGTTTACTCGCATCTAAAGGAAGGATAATAACAGGCATGTCAGATGTTCTGGGCCTTTTTCTAAATTTTGAATATCAAAGCCTTCATTAATACTTATTAAAGATTTACACATACAAAGAGATTTATTATTTAAATATTAATACTACGTTACTGGAAAACGCCCCAGTGTTATGTAACACAGTTTCTAAAAACGTATATCAGGTTATCCTGTTTCTATGCTTTATTAAGGTTGTAATTTATAGCTTCAGAATTGGGTCTCTGAAAATTTTTTCTCTAAAAATACGTCATATACATACCATTTTAATGCTTATAGGCCAATTTTCTAGCTGAATCAATCAGCACAGCAATATTCTAGTGCATGACGGCATCAAATCAAAGAAATGGTCTTTCCCCCTTTGCTAGTCACAGGAAATGTTGGAAGGGATTGGTGGGAACGTGCTGTTTCACGTGTCATTAAAGTTATGAAATACATGAAAAGGAGAGGCTACCCCTTCCACATGTATTTCAGAAAAAAAATGTACAACAAAGTACATGGGCCAACATCCACGGTGAGGTTGGTCTTCCAAAAATGACGTGTTTGGTAATTCAAACGTCATTGCATATTCTGTTGACTTGTTGCTGTACTGAAGAAGTGAATTCAGCACGATGATACCAAGGCTTAATTGCCCTATATAGTTTTGAGATGAAAGAAACCTGGAGGGTGTAGCCTGCATGTCACAGTGCCGGACCAATAATCAGAAACCCTGGGGAGAACCGGTATATCAATGAGAAGGAGTCATGAGGGAAGCAAAATGTGTTTGGCAATTGGAGCCGACCCGGGTCACAGACATGCCTTTCACACCCTGGGCGGGACTGGGCGCTCTATAAAAACCCACACCGCTGAGAATAATGCATTCGCTTCTCCTGCCTTATCCTCCTTGCAGAAGTGGGTAAGTCGGAATAGATTTAGAAAACCTAGAGAATAATGAAGAGATGTATTTGATACTATTTTCCCCTTCTTCTCCCTCCTCCCAGTTACTAATCTACAAGTGCTGTAGATTAATGCATTGGGAATTAAGGTCGTGATTTGATGAGAATTATTTGTATGTAAGATATCCTTTCCTCCTCGGATTTTCATTAATATTTGAGTGTTTGAAACTGTGTCAGTCCTGCGCGTATCCCTCTTTTCCCTTAAAGTCTTTGTATCAGTACGGCTATGAAGGATTTTCCAGTTTATTTCCTGACGGCTCCCTTTTGACACAGGCATCACAGTTCACAATCCCATCTTCCATCATGATCCATGGGTGCAGCCAGTGGGGCTGTGCAGGAAAGCTCAGAAAGGCCGGTCAGGATGGAGGATTAGGGGGAAGACTCGGCACTAAAAATCAGGATAGAACAACAGATGAGCACAGAGGGTGTCGGGCAGCGTACCTGGGTTTGCTGGCTCTCTCTTCCCTCCCTGCATGCTTGCAGCATTTATTTGAGATTTACTTGCTGTTGGGAGCATTGCCTTACAAGCTTTTTCTTCCCTGTGGTGTTTTAGGCTTGCCTCCCTCCATCGCACCAAGATGACTTACTACTACCAGAACCAGTGTGAGGATGCCTGCTACTCTCCCTGCAACTACAGGACCTCGTACAGCTCCCGGACCTACGACTGGGGGAGCCCCTGCAGCTACTGGGGCTACGGGAGTCCGTGCAGTTATCGGGACTGCTACCCCTCCTACAGCTCCCGCTGTTGGTACCCCTCCCGCTGGTGGAACCCCTCCTCTTCTTGCTACACCCGTAGATACAGCTCTGGGAGCTGCTACCCCTGCTATCCCTGCTAAATCCAGAAGGATTTAATGGGAAACGAGGACTGAGAATTAGTTACCGAATTCACGGCTGCTGTTAGGGAGAGGGTTTGCAGAAGCTCTGAGTCCAGGACTGCGACTGAAAGCCATAGTATTTTGGAGAGCTCAGTGTTTCTGTAAAACTTCTTCAATGTTCTTCTAAAATGTTTTGGCTTCCTTTTTCCCTACCGATTCCTAACCCTACATGGATTTGGTGGTGTAAAGGAAGCTGGGCTTAACATGGGTTAACATGGGTAAACAACTTAACTCATCTATAGCTCTTTCCCAGCTAACATTAATGAAATCTAGAGTGTACCTGTACTAGCCTTCCTATGGATATGTTTCTGACTTAACTGCTTTTGAAGCTATACCAAAGAAACAGTAAATGATCTGATCTGCTTTGTTTCATTGGACTTAAAGCAAGCAGAAAAGTTTGAAAATGGAAATTGATAGTCAAATGCTACAGCTGTAACAGCAAAAATGGTACCAATGAAACTGGGAGATTTTCTGCAGATGTAAATTAATCTCTGTAAGCATTCTTTCTGCTTCTGCTTTCTGTATTATTTTAGATTGTGATTGTGAGCTTTATTCTTATTAAAAATGTTATAGCATCATTACATGTCCCTGTTTTTCTTTTTCTGACTTGGATGTATGCAGATTTTTATCCCCTGCTTAATATGTTTTATGGAGACATACTGCACCCCGTAGCTTTTATGAATGTCAGCTGAACCTGAGCACACATTTTGCAAGCTAATAACCCAGTAGTATCTCAGAAAATGAAGTAATCAATTCTGGAATTTCCTAGGAAGGATTTCAAAATATTCTTTTAAATTTGCCTTAGCATCACAGTGTGCGTGCAAACATTGGACATAACAGCACCACATCTTAGTGATCTGTAAATGCACAGATTGCCTGCGGGCAAACCCAATTTAACTGGGGAATAAGCCAAGAAGTTGGAAGAAAATCCCTCTTTCTCAAGTGCTTTTGTGCTGGCAGTGTCTGGGACGCTTTCTGGATTTAGAGACCTGATCTGTTACAGAGCAGAAAATCGCACACTTACCGTTCACCTTATTAAATGCTGGTAAGGACAAGTGTTTGCAAGTGTTACTGCAAGGCTCCATTTGAATGACAATGAAATGGCGTGAAGTTCTCAGGCTGCACAATCACACAGTTGTTATTAGGGTGAGATCCCTTGACTCAAGTCTGAAGTGACTCTATTATTCATGACTGAAGTACCTAACTGGCAGCAGTAGTAACCTCTTAATAGTACGATGCTGTAACACAGTCTAGGCATAAAACAGCCGGTGAAGTGCTTTGAAAGCCCTATTAAACCCTAGAACCCTTATTGTGAATGTAATTGCTGTCCTTTGAACACACACAGAGGCACTTTGAGGGTAGTCTCACAAGAGGAACAGTGCTCAGTTGTGCTACAATACAAAACATGAGCACAAAATTCATGGAAAACCTTTTCAAGTAAAGCTGTGGGTTACACTTCCAGCAACTTTCAGGATGAAGCTTTCTCATGGCTTCTGAGGAGCTTTGTTCCTAGAAAAGCACTCACTGACTTTGGTGCCTGACATGTTCCCTGTGGAAGCACAGTGCAAGTTGCTGTTCAACCTGTATCTTGACATTAAGGTCTATAAATTTAGCTGGAACTGGTCATAATTTCAATATTTCATTAGCTAAATCTATTAAATAAAATCTGGAAAGTTATGAATAAGTTACTAAGTAAAAACTGGAAAGTATTAAGTGTCTCAGCGCACAAGTAAGAGACAATGTTAGCTTGAAATAATTGTTAATATCTCAGTAGTTCTACAGACTGTTTATGGACTTATCTGCTTTAACAGTGGACCTAGTTAAAAGAAAGAGTTAGAAATTCATGGAATGCTACACACATATATGTTTCTTTCACTCCAGGAAATCTTAAGATAAGACTAGAAAGAAATCCAAATTTCTGGGATGAGAAGGCAAAGTAACCAATTGTAGGGTCTATTATGGTTGTTTGTACAGAGCCACATTTGAATGAAAAATTTGAAGGCTATAAAATCACATTCTGACTAAAGCATATATTGAAATGTCTCAACATGTACTTCTGAAGTGACTATTATTCAATAACAAAGCACCTGACAAGAGCAGTAAGCTTTTAATAGAGTAATAACACACTACACATATATAAAATAGTTACGAGTGTCTCAGAAGTGCTTTGAACTTCTCAGAGTATCTAGCGTGGAACAATGTGAAGACATTGTATATTTCTGCTTGAGAAAAGGACCACAAAGGAACAAATAAATTCACCGATATTTTTTCCTTCAAAAGGTGTCCCTTACAATGGGGCTAATAGTTTGTTTGTATCTGTTGTGTGCTACAACACAAGGGTATGTATCACAACCTGTTGAACCTCCCACAAACCCTGTTTGCTAACCCACGTGCCATCTGATATTTAACCCTGTGGCTTGAGCTTCATTATCAACAACATATCCCTGGCCAACGTGGAGAATCAGAAGAGCAAACTCATATAAACCAACCAAAAGCCAAGTTATTGATGCAATGTGGGCTCTTTAATGTGGGTGGAAAATGCAACAGACAGCGAGAGTAGGAAACAAAACAACACAGAAACAATGAATTGGAAACACGAAAATCATACGGCTGCAGTGAGGCACAACCCAGGGCTCCACCCCAAAGGTTCCCCCTTCCTATTGCAGGTTGGGAGTCTCAGAGCCAGGCAGAGCCGGCGAGACGCACATCCAAGGATGAGTACAGCTTCGTTGTATCGCAGATAGAGGGAGCTTTTGGAGGCAGTGCTGGAAACCCTAAAGCCACCAGCTGAAGATCTGCAAGGTTACTCTGTGCAAATAAGCAAGAATAATAAAGTTCATGTAGCTGCTTTGCCACAGGCTGAAGAGGGGCTGAAAGCTTTGTCCTGCATCTGGTGGTAGAAGAGAAGAGGTGCTACTTGTGGAGACCAAGGGCAGGTGCAGCACTGAACTCCATGGATATTTGGGGTTTAGCAGGGCCCGCAGTTGCCACTGAGGTACCTGTGGCCTCGGGCCCAGCCGCCATATCCGCAGTTCCCAAAGCCTCCGTAGCCTCCATAGCCCCCACAAAGCCCATAGCCTCCATAGCCCCCATAGCCCCCAAGGCCTCCATAGCCCCCATAGCCCCCAAGGCCTCCATACCACCCATAGCCCCCTAAGCCTCCATAACCGCCACGGCCTCCAAAAGTGCCGCCGTAGCCCCCTCCAACGCCGGGGGCTCCCGCCGAGCCTACAACGCTGTACTGCGGGAAGGAGCTGAGGATGGGCCCGGGGAAGGTGACCACCGAGGGCGGGGGCTGGATCACCACCGTGGAGTCGGGGCACTGCCGCACGCAGGGCTCGTTGGCGGTGTCAGCCAGCGGGGCCGGGGCGGCCACCCCACAGGAARGGAYGGACAGGCTGGAGCAGGGCATCTTTCAGGCAGGCAAGGAGTCCTGGAAAACACAYCAGGGGTTAGGCAAGGGTGTGGGGAAGGGGCTGTATCGAGGGAGGCAGGGAGAGATCCCCAAGAGGCTTCCAAGRGGTGGACTTACCCTGTTGATSGGGAGAGTCAAGCGGAGGAAGCTGGATAGAGGGCTGTGAAGCCCTCATCTCTTATATACGTGTCCCAGACTGCCYGGGGCATCGGCCAAGGGGGTGGTGGCAGAAACCCCAGGTAATCATGAAATCCAGCAGACAAGCTTCATGACACAGATTGTGATGCGAGACAATTATATCCCTCCTCACTGGGGACACTGGCATGYGAATGAGCCCTGGAAAGAAAGAGGTGATGGGAGGGACAGACTGTGACACATCATTACATGAAAGACAAGGTGCTGCTGATGTAGCTGACCTGGCGGCACCAATAAACCCCGATCTGTCCCTAATCCCCCCACTTTGCCTACCTGCCATAGTCCTGAGCATCTTGCAGAAGTGCTTTGCAATCCTGCGTATAGCCATCACGCCTGTCATTACCTYTCTTTTACAGGCTGGTAAACAGAAGCATCGAAAGGTTGGCAAAGTCAGAAGCCATCCCACCTGCTCGGGGTGCATCCTAAGTGCCCACCATCTCCCAGTGCTGGCAAGGGTTGGGCGGTTCACAGGGGCTAGGGACATCCCTAAGCTTTGGCCATCTCTAGGCCCTTGCTGGATATTTGGAGCTTTCAGGTCCCCTTGATGAAAATTCAAAGAGCAGGCTGCCTGACATTCCTGTGCCTGCAGAGAATGTGGGCATGTGCAGCCTGCCTTGCTGCGGCTGCTCAGGTGAGCAGTCCTGGCACAGCCCTTGCTGCCCAGCTGAGTAATCGAGTCCCTCCAGAGAGGGCTTGGGGAGGACCACGCTATGCCATGCCCCACACTACTTCACTGAGGGCGGGGTCTGCTTCACGGCACACAGCGTGGGCTGGCGCTGGTAATCCCAGGCTGTGAGGCGCGTGCTGGCGGTGCAGAGGACGCCAGGCATSGCCCTGCAGCCTCAGGGCAACCTTTTCTGCAAAGGCTCCTGCAGCAGGGCTGTGGCGAGGCATAAAAGCTGTCGGGCCCCAGGCTTCCTACACTTCACGTCCCAATCGCCTTGACTCGCCAGCCTTGSTAAGCTCCCAGCCCCGTTCCTGGCACCGGCCCGCAGAGCGCCTAGCCCCGGTAGGAGCCAGCCCGGGTGCTGTTGGTGCTACTGAGTTGGGGATGAGAAAGGCCCCTGCTGCTGCTGGGCTGAGGAAGGGCATTACTTGCATGCAGTGTGGCCAGGACTACAAGGCAACACTGAGGACCTCCTTGGTGGGCACGGGGGTGGCCCTAGTGCCAGACTACTGCAGGATGGGTGGCTTTGTCTGGGCCAGGTGCAAGTGGTGGTGTGAGGGTGCAGGAGTGTGGGGCTGAAGTGTGACAACGAGCTGGATGCAGCATGGAAACGGTGCAGGGAGGTGGTGTTGGATGTGCCCCGGGGCCCCTACCTGGCTGGGAGCACTGTAGAGCCCTGTCCATATCAGCAGGTACCCTCAACACAAACTCTGCGTTGTCTTGCAGCTTCACCTCCTGAACTGAAGGATGCCCTGCTCCAGCCTGTCCATCCCTTCCTGTGGGGTGGCCGCCCCGGCCCCGCTGGCTGACACCGCCAACAAGCCCTGCGTGCGGCAGTGCCCCGACTCCACGGTGGTGATCCAGCCCCCGCCCTCGGTGGTCACCTTCCCCGGGCCCATCCTCAGCTCCTTCCCG
>JAYKAV010000004.1:10611-48199 GCA_035582835.1 Phoebastria nigripes
CCAGATACTTTCTCAGCAAAAAGCTAAAAGATTTACTATGGTTCTATGAGTGCCATGCAAGTCTTCTGCTGATTCCATCACAAATCTTTTAATTTGGAAAAAGCAAAACAGAAAGTTCAGCATACCTGTGAATACATAGCTCACTTAAGAAAAATAAAAGCACAGAGCAGAATCTTTAAGGGAGCACAACGTATTTCTTACATTTTAAGCTTTGCGAAGTAACAGGATCCAAAAGAAAAACTGTAACATCCAGACCATAAAGAGTTCTGCAAAAAAATTGCATAAAGCCCTAACATTTTAGAAATAAATACTTCTTCTGGACAGATGGAAAGAACTTTATGGTATGCAAATTATCTTGGGTATTAAAAACTTCGTAAGTATATTTGACTAGTTAAACTTATTTTTGTTCATGTTTTTCTCAGCTACATGCAGTCCAGTATAAATCTTTTTGATGTTGTTATATTAACTAATTACACTAAAGAGACAATGAAATTAAAAAGGTTTGGGGTTTATTACTTTTTAGTATGAGAGTAAACTAGTACTTCTATATTTGGACCTCCTACTCTATTGAGAGATGGAAAGTAAGATTGTCTCTACAGCAGCACTTAAAGCTGAACAGGCAGGGAACTCCTCTGTTACTCCATGCTACTCCATCCCACCAGTGCATAGAAAAATAAATGTAAAGAAAAAGAAGTAAGACTTCTCTGGACCATCCCATCAGTGAAAAAACTGGAGCAAGTAGAGGTTTCCTCGTAACTTACTGTGACATAATGCCTTGAATTTCAGCAGTGTAAGAAACTGAATCATATTTTTCCCATGCTCTTTAGACTTTTTTTTTTTTTTAAACTCTGTAAAAGCATAGCTAGAGGGCACTCTAGAGCCCAGGATTTAAAGTAAAGCAATAAGAAACATTGTTATGCAAATCACTCTTTTCAGCTTTAGGATTTAAGAGTTGCTAATACAGTTTCTCATCAGACTGCTGTTCTGCCTAGTGTTCACTACTATAATATCATCTACCATATAGGCTCCCTCCTTTCCAGATCCTTCTCCAGTCATTGAATAACAACAAYAACAAAAAATCTCCCCATTAAAGCCTCATCTGCTTCTTACAGACACTTCAGCCAAAATGTTCCTAATCCACGTTACTGCTCTCCACTGCATTTCCAGTAAGATTATGGTCAATTAACTTCATTTCCAAATAACACCTTCATTCAGCAGTTCTCTTTTCACACTGGAAATTTAAGATGTGTGTTCCCTTATGCCTCTATTCCCTGTTGACAGTTATTTGATCTCAATTTCTTTAACAACCAGATAGAATTTTAGAATTCACCACTGGATTTTCTCCATCCAAAAATCACACAGAAGCTAAGCTGTGTCCCTGAGGCTGGGGAAAAGAAAAAAGTATTTCTTTTCCCTGAGATGATATCACTAAAAATATCGCCAAATACAAGCTGCCGTTTAGTTGTGGTCAGACTAGGGTGAGAGATAGCAGAGTACATTTAGGGAAGCTGTTCTCCTGCCATCGCAGATGCTTCCTAGAGAAGAAAAACAAGGACATTTTCAAGCTATCAGAAATCTTGTAGGAAGTGGCTGATATCTCACAGTTAATATACAGAAGCTTAAACAACTAAGAAGAGCTTTTTCCTGACCATATGAGGATGAGAAGAAAAATTCTGTTCCCCTTCCCTGAGAAGAGAAACTTTCTTATCAAATGGGATGGCCTTAAAAAGTACTTATCTGGCTTGTTTGATTTCTTGAATTCAGTCTGAGAAATTGAAAATCTGAACTCATAGAAATTGCTTCTATTTTGGGTAGCATTATGGAGTTCACCTTGTTAAGTAAAAAACATTTAAGAACTGTGTGAGTCTGTATATGTATGGACATGTACACAAAAGCTGCAAAAATGTTTTACTATACTAGACATTTGTCATTAGAAAGCAGAAACAGTCACTGTGGGAGAAATGGAAGTGATGTTAGGTGACAAGAATTGGAGGGGTCGGTTTATCACTTTAACAAGGCTTAATACTAAAATTAGCATTAACTGAGTTCATTTAGATTTCAAATTAGTATACTAACAGACACTAATACTACAATTTCAGGCTGCTTGGTATGGAATCTTCCTCCTGCCATATTATCAAGGAACAGGAACTGCATAAATGCAACACAGTGATGCATATCTATTTCCTTCTCAGCCCCTCTCCTGACTGTTTCCGTTCAGGCATACACATATCCAGTTTAATATAATTAAAAATATATTAACATACAAAATCATCTCTGCARAGTTGAGACTCAGCTGTGTATGATGGAGAAATGTTTCAAGTCCTAACACTTCGACAGCTGCAACTAGCAATATCCAGATGTGGAACAACAGCGCTGGAGTTCTATTAGCGTTGAAAGTACTTCAATCTGAGTTTGCATCTAAGTGGGGCCCCAAGAGCTCACATAGCCTATTTAAGAAGCCTACCACCTCCCCGGTGTAGTTTCTCTATGCCTTCCATTCTTTTTTTCAGACAGCACAGATGAAGTTCGAACTTATGATGCTGCCTCTGCTCTACTTCTTACATTTAACAGAGCTTTTTTGAAGAGTTAAAAGGATAGCACTGTGAAAGAGAAGAATTTTAACAGTTTGGGTAGATGGGGAATTGAGGCAATATCAAGACTGCACATGAGAAGACAAATGACAGCCTGAGTACATCTTTAAATGTCACAGGAGCTGAAGAAAAAAATTTCTAATGAAAATTTTTCTTTTTTTTGGTTTTTTTTTTTGTTGTTGTTGTTTTTTAATTTTTTTTTTTTCACCATTCTCATAATGTAAAATATGTTGTATGATACATCTGTTCCATCTTGACTCCTCTAAAGGTTACTGATCACTTAGAGGTATAGAATTCAGCAGTACCTTTAGGGTTTACAAATCACATTTGCCACAAGTGACAGTTGTCAATGAGGATAAAATGTACTGGTTACAGACTGAAATTTTCTTTGTTGTAGAGTCAAAAATAGAGCACTCCCATTCAAGAGCAAGAACAAGTAAGTTATCTTTACTACAGCAAAATGAAAGGATTGGATAGTTGCAGACCTGGGTTAAAAAACAAAACAAAACAAAGAACACCAAAAAAACTCCACAAACAACAAAACACCACAAACAAAAACAACAAACAAACAACCCACCCAAAAAACCCCACGAACCACCGAAGATTTGGAGTACTTTCAAGATGTTTCAAGAAATGATATTAAAGCTAATTCAAACTAGTCCAGAAAGGGCAAAAGGTGGTTTGACGGAACTAGCAGAGTTTTTGAAGGATGTGCAGAAGAACTCAGAGCATGGAAAACTTCTAATTTTGCTTCTCACAAAAAAAGTTACAGCAGACTCCACTGTTGGCCAATTAACTTCAGCAGTTACTTGTCTGATTGAATTAGATTTGCAAGGGGTTTAGCTACCTAAAAACCATCCAGGCACTATGGCATTTAAAGAACTGAATAAATGGATGTCTAGTTAGAGAACTAAACAAATAATGTACTCTGGCACTTTCAAAACTTCCATTTATTCCCCCTGTGTATCTTCAGATAATGTTTCTGCAAACTGTGTTCTCTCACTGAATTTAAGGAGCAAGGCTATTACTAGAGTTATAAATGAAGAGGCAAAATGAATTACTGCCTGGCAGAAACAAGAGAATATTGCCAATGGTCTCCTGCAAACAAGAAAACTAAAATTGATCGTCAAAGCAATGACAAAATCTCCAAGGATCACTAAAGTGTGCTTCCATGAAATCATTTTCTCTTTCAAGCCATTATGTGAAACTGATAACTAACTACTGAAGCTGAATTTCAGATGTCTTTCTATCAAGTTACAAAACTAAATGGTGAAAATTTCTTTTAAGCATAGACTTTGTCTTTAACATTTTTCCATATTGCTAAGCTTATATTTAAATAAGCAGAAATCTATATATACAGTTAACAGACTCTGCTCACAGTGTCTCATAAAGGCATTACGGCTTTTCAGTTATTTATTTTCTTTGTATTCTCTTAATGTAATACATGTTCCACTGACTGCGGGTGAAGTTCAGAGGAATGAATCATTATTCTAATACTTCAGTTTTAAGTTCTACATTATCAAATATTGGAGGCTGACCGCAAGCAAAGCTATTTCCATGTTTTGAATGAACTACCGTTTTCTGGGAAGTAAACGGTCAGTGCTACCTATTAGGTAACTTTGGATATCTTTTTGTAGTGAGACTAGCTGAAGGATTTAAAATATGTTAAATATGTATTTAACTTAAATTTACTTCACCAGGGAGAAAAAACAAAATTTTCTATAAAACCCTAGTTCTTCTGCTCTTTAATGATCATACTCACCACTAAGCTTAAACAAAATGGGGATAYTGCAGTAGCAGATCTATGCATTAGAAGAAATACCTATTGTAAGATAGCAACTTACTAAAGGATGAATTTTCATGGTCATTTAAACATATGATTTAATAAGAAAAAACACATGCATAGAACTTGCTAATTTTTACTGTTTTACTGTTGTGAAATTTACATATGGTAGAAGACATGAACTGTAGTTGCCATTCATTGTTGAAAGGTCATCTAATCCACATAGAATCATAGAATAGTTTGGGTTGGAAGGGACCTTTAAAGGTCACGTAGTCCAACCCCCCTGCCGTGGGCAGGGACATCTCCAACTAGATCAGGTTGCTCAGAGCCCCGTCCAACCTGAACTTTGAATGTTTCCAGGGATGGGGCAACTACCACCTCTCTGGGCAACCTGTGCCAGTGTCTCACCACACTCAGCATAAAAAATTTCTTCCTTCTATCTAGTCTAAATCKACCYTCTTTTAGTTTAAAGCCATTCCCCCTTGTCCTGTTGCAACAGGCCCTGCTAAAAAGTTTGTCCCCATCTTTCTTATGTGCCCGCTTTAAGTGCTGATAGGCTGCAATAAGGTCTCCCTGAAGAGAGACCTCTTCTCCAGGCTGAACAGCCCCAACTCTCTCAGCCTTTCTTCATAGGAGAGGCATTCCATCCCCCTGATCATCTTTGTGGCCCTCCTCTGGACCCACTCCAACAGGTCCATGTCTTTCTTGTGCTGAGGACTCCAGAGCTGGACGCAGTACTCCAGGTGGGGTCTCACCAGAGCAGAGCAGAGGGGCAGAATCACCTCCCTCAACCTGCTGGCCATGCTTCTTTTGATGCAGTCCAGGATATGGTTGGCCTTCTGGGCTGTGAGCGCACATTGCCAGCTCATGTCCAGCTTTTCATTCACGAGTACCCCCAAGTCCTTCTCGGCAGGTCTGTTCTCAATCCCTTCATCCCCCGGCCTGTATTGATACCGGGGGTTGCCCCGACCCAGGTGCAGGATCTTGCAGTTCGCCTTGTTGAACCTCATGAGGTTCACACAGGCCCACTTCCCAAGCTTGTCCAGGTCCAATGGATGCATTTGCTGTATGAACCATAATTCACTTCTTTAATTTCACAGACAATTCCAATAATGAAAAATACTTTTTGTCATGCAGATTTGCCTAACATAATTTCTGCTTGGCAAAAGTAGCTTTTAAGAGAGAAATGAGAAAGAGGCAAATACAAAATTATTTGCCATTTTTCTTTTGCTTTTTTGAAGTTCATTCTTTGGGGAAGGTGAATGTGTATCATTCTTTCACTTGTACTTGCACACTTACCTGGAGGAAAAGAAGGATGTCCCAGTAAATGTTAACTGAATCTTAATCTTTCACTGAAATAGGTAATTTTTCATGCTGTCTTGGAACCATTCGAGAAATCCATAAAGAGAAAAAGAGAATTTAAGAAGGATGGTATAGTTCAAAAGAAAGAAGATGTATAGTGAAAGTTAAGTACAAAGAACTAGATTCATTAATTGTTCCTCTTTAAAATAAATAGATGTGTAAAGTAAACATGATTTTTCCATTAGCTTCTCTGGTAATGGACTCCTCTGGACTTGTATTGGCCTGAGCTGATTTTAGTTTATTTTAACTGCGACAGCAGTCATCTAGTGGTCAGGTGACTTTTTCCTAAATTAATTTTAGCTTTAGTTGAACTTCTTGCAACCATAATTCCTACGGTTAGTCAACAAGTCATAACAAATAGGGATCCTGCTAATGACCCTACGGATAATAAAGAAAATGGAAAAAAAAAAACACAAAGAAAAAGTAAGCAAGCAGCTGTTTCAGTAAGCATTAAAAATACTCCAAGTAGACCCAAGACTGAGGAAGACAACACCACCACAGACATTATACTTCTGCTGGCAAAGACTTTGGGATGATGACTAACCCCTTCCTTCCACTAGTATTAAGGACTATGGAAGCTGTCGACCTTAACAACAACAAATGTTTGTTCCATTTTGACTAAACTAGTAAAGATAATTGGAGTAATAATAAATTGACTCCACATATAGGGTGGTTCCTTTTTGCCGTTAAAATTTTGAGTGTAAAAGGACAGTTTAATGCTAGTCCTTCTCTAATTTTTCTAGCAGGTGACATTTAAAGAAATGAAGGACAGAACTAAGAACTGAACGACAGAATTATCTTCTGCTTTGGGGACAGATGTGCCAAACCACAGTTCTACGGTCAAGTCCACCTTGGAATTGAACATTTAAAAAGTATATTACTACTGCAGTTTCTGATAAAAATCAATGGTATGCTATATGATGGTAAGAAAATACTTGGAATTAAAAAAAAACAAAACAAAACCCCAAACAAACAAACAAAAAAACCAAACAAACAAGACACCCAACCTACAAGAACAAGATATCAAAGGTCTCAGAAATATATTTGTTCTCAAAGTTTTTCAGTTGTCCCATTTAAAAACAAACAAACAAAAAAAAAAAAACCACACACACAAAAACCACGAACTTATTTAACCCTGGGAATTTTGGTACATTCCAGGCAGAGACTTAATCATAAACCCCACTGCTTCTCCCCCTCCCCCCCGTATTTCACACCTGCAAGGATTAAATCTGAGCCTATCTAGTGCTCAGTCAATAGAATCCGCATCACCAAACTATATTAAGTTCTCACATAACAGAAATCCTTTCCTTTTGAAGTAATGGATGTACAATTATTCACACTGCTATAATGCTTAACAGTTGAGCAAACAGAGCCTACCCTAACAACCGAAATGCACTAGATCATCTGAGAACTGGGACTGCTTGTTCCCTGGTGATCAGGATAACCATATTCCCAACACAAATGGCAGGGCTGAGCCAGTCTGGTTTATTCAAGAAGAATGCCAAAGCAACAGGTATGAGAGAAGAGCCACACCTTCCCCATGTAATTGTTCAATACTGTAATGCATGGGGTTCAGGAGCCAGTGAGAACTAAGGATGAAGGCTTGAGCCTCCATCATGGCAGGGAAATAGGACATGAAAATTTTCAGAGCTGCTCAAATTTCTTTGCCTTCTGTATAGTTGATCCTCATATTTGTCACATATGGGTAACTTATTTTCTGTGCTGAAAAGGCTTCTGCTGAATCTCAAAACATCTTTCAGCTATATTCCCTCAAATCTATCCAGAGATATAAAAATCCTTCATCCTCTTAGACCTGTCCTATTTTTCCACTATTGTGACTGACAGAAGGTTAAAACCTTTTGAGTACATTAAAGAAAGATCTTGTTAGAATATTGAACTGACTACTGCTCATTTCCAAGCTAGGAGATGGGTATATGGGTATTTTTAATCCCCAAACTGATCATGCACGCAGACTGCAAGTTTAATGACTTCCTGCTATTTGTAAGAATAAGATTCCTTCTTCCTCTTCCTTCATATGCAGTGAAAACTTACAGACAGCTGGAACTCAGCAATTTAGCTTTTTCCCCAACTGGAACAAGAGTATAACTATCTTAATATGATCACAGATGTATAAAGTAGCATATGCTTCACTTACTGGATGTAGGTGTGATCATACGATGGTTCACATCAAGTATTACAAAAGAGGTCCCTCCGAGCATTACAATATATGCACACCAGAATCTTCAGATGATCTTAGTACCACACTTTTAAATTAACTTATTCTTGTTGGAATCAATTAAAGGATCCAAAAGCAAATTATTTCATTTCTAAAACCTTCAAATCACTACAATGTAGAACAACTCTGTTGTTGTATGTACCTTGCCACCTACCCAGGTGGGCACAATATGAATTCTGATTTCTGTGGTTATTAACAAGGTAGCAATATTTAACATTTGGGGCGGGGGGGGGGAAGGAAGGAAAAGAAAAAAAAAAAAAAAAAAAAAAAAAAAAAAGGCACACAAACAAACAAAAAAACCCCCACCAAACAAATAAACAAAACCAAACACAAAACCACACAGAATTTCAGTATGGATTACTAAGTGATAAAACGATGTAGACTGAGCTGCAGCTTTAATTTTAAACCATTGTTAGTTTTACTACAGCACAAATATGGCTATAATTGGTACAAAAAGGCAAAAGGGGCAACAAAGTCATAAACGGCAGCATTACATATGCGAGCAATGTAGATATGATTTCAGAATGAATATGGAACACAAACATGAGTCCTAGGTATTCAGGGTAATCTCCAAAATAGCCATTTAAATTGAGAAAAATTGAGAAGCTGCACCTGTCACTGACTTTTTACAAAATAAAGCTTAGTAACAGTTTCTAACTTTTCCAGAAATGCATAGTGCCTTAGGCAGTTGAAATTTCAGTCTTATTAAAAGTATACATGTACTTTTTTAAAATAGTGTAGCTACTTAATTTCAACACTGTATATATTCTTAATGAATTCCTGACCAAAGAAGTTTATATACCTTTTTAAGACTAGAAAGTTAGAAAAAAMCCCCGATGCTTCACATTACTCCCTGCAATAACACTGCCATTAAAGAAAAGTTTGTTTCAACCCAAAGCACCAGGCACTATATTGAGACACACCATGAAATACACTTGGATGAACTCCAAGATTGAGAACCACCAGAAAAGCAATTGAGTGTTTAAGAGTTCATCTCTCTTTCTGACATAGTATGGATTCAGTCTCCCCCAAATGAAAACATCCTGGCAACATCAGCAATAAACTAGCAGTCCTAGTTTCACTCCTTTAGTAAATAAGTGGTAATGTAAAATTTTACCTCATTGTCCTGTCTTGACATAGAGGCCAGAGAAAGGTACGAAAAATGCAGTATTTATTTAAAATGGTGCTGCATAACCATGATTATTCTAAAAACATTAAATTTCTTCATAAAGATTTTTCTCTGTAAGAAAATATTAAATACTAGGATATACACAAAGAGTGCCAGACAAGGATATGCCATGGTAATCTGAGTTCATTCATACCCTTACTGGAAGAATGCTAAAGCTCAAAGTGTTCCAACACTTTTGAAGGNGGGGGGGGGGGAAGTTTGTTACTGTACTTATATTTTGCAGAAGTTTCCTTTATTAGAACCAGCCTATGAACCAGTCTTAACTACTGTACAATTAGAAATAATTCCTTGAACCTCAAGAGGGATGTGGTGACATCCTGTAACTCCTAAACCATATGGTACATCACCCTAAGATACTTGCCACAAAAGTTGATTATACAGTTCTTTTTGGAGGTAGCAGCAAGTGCATAGGTAAAGGTACATCATCTTATAAACACTTCACTGTTTAGATTTGCTGAATTTCTTCAATATTAAAATGAATGGTGATATGAAGAAATCAAATTCCATGCCACAGCACAAGAATTTTTATTAAAGGTCATTCTAAATAGACATCTACAAAGAGTATCCATAASTTCACAGCCTACTTGTAGCATCAAAGTCAACTATTTTAGGGCTTAGAAGTCAGTTTATAGAATAAGCTCCATTACCAACTCAGTTGAATGCATATACCCTGTACGGGAGAAGCAAGAACATGACTTCAAGCAATACAGTTGTTTTTTTGTTATATTTCTGTTGTTCTTACCCTAAAAAATTGCTTGCTTTCAGAAGCCTGCCCCTTTTTCACAGATTAGTTCAGGTTAAAATATTTTAGAGGGCAGGGGAAAAAAAAAAAAAAAAAAGGTACTTTGAGACAAATCAGGATGAAAAGACTGCAAAAGAATTGCACAGAATTCAGTGCAAGTTATGAGCATCAGATGTTAAGAGTCAAAAGAGAAAGAGGTGGCCAAAAGTATTAAATTACACAGTTATTGAAGTATTACATAATGAGATTCCCAAGCCAATTCCAGAAGGGTTTTATTTTTTCTTTCCATGTTTCATAAGAACTTCACCAGCTCCAAATACACACTATTTGAAGGAATTGCTTATCTATGGTAAAGAAATGAATTTAAATACTATGTTTTATGCTACTATTTCAGATATCCTTACAACAGTGATAGAATGTATTACTACTCAATTTTTAAGAAGTAATAAGTTGTAAGTACTTAACAATAAGTATTTATTTGCTATAATTTTTGCTCAAGTATTAACCTAATAATTGTTGGGTTTACTTTAACAAAATTTTCAAATATCTCATCAAGTCTATTATTGTCTACTTTGACAACTGTCCCTTCGAAGTCTCCTTGTTTTTCTTTCCTCAACATAGCAAGCAGCAAAATTAAATCAAAAAAAGTCTTAGTATCTTCCAGCATTGTGAATACACACACACAAAAACCACCAAACCACACCCCAAAACACCCAAAAGAGCAACAAAAAAACCTGCACACCAACCAACACCACACAACACTGATTCTGCTAAAGTAAAAACTAACCACCAAGACATGAATGTGACTCAAGATACAGACTTGTGCAGAGGAAATAAGGCACCCATAGGCTTCCTATAAGAGAAGGCATACAGAAAGTGAAAGAGAGAAAGCAGGCTTCACAGAGCTGCTACGTCCCTTCACCCCATACAAGTAAAGAGGAATGAGCAGGCCACAGAAGAAGCATTCTTGCTTTCCCAGAAGGACAACACAAAGCATCAGACCTACAAGTGGTATAATTTTCTGAGAGCAAATGGGCAACTGGGGATCTGGTGGTCTGAACTTCTGAAGCAGTATTAAGACATCATAGTACCTGACTTGGGCCCTAAATTTCCATCTAGAGTTCTGTCATGCAAATAAAACCTTCATCAACAAATCTTCAATGTTTCTTATTTTATCACTTTTGTAAGATTAAAAAAGCTAAAAGTAGTGATAGCTTTTTATAATAAAAATATTTGCAATCAGTAAAGCAAGAAATTCTTCATTGCTTAAATTTCACTTTCATTAATGAGGATAGTTTTATCACATTATTTACCCTATAGCTGATACTACCTAATCTAGTTAGTTAGAGCTGGTCAGTTCAACAGCTGCAGGCTGAAATATACTGCTATATAAATGAAGAAAGAAAGTGGGTAATTAGCATCTAATCTTTTTCTTTTTTTTAACATTTCATTTTTATACCTCCTAAATAACAACTAGCAATTTATTAATAAACTCAGAAATATATTATCAGCCTAGAAACTGCTTGATGGATCAAAGAAACAAGGAAGCCTTTTTCCATGCAAAAGCTTAATATACAGAGAAAAGAGGCCCTGATAGAAACTTCACCTCAGCCAATTCTATTAGATGAACGCAGCGTGACAAATCAACATAGTATTCCCATATTTATGGCTTGTAAGAGAGATTGGTAAATATTTTTTGCTTGGTTGGAATTTTTTGCCTTTTTCCTTTCTTCCCTGAACTCATATTTTATGCATCTCACACTACAGAAAAATAAGGTGAGTACAACCAAACATTTTAAGTCTCACCACACATAAGTGATGCTTTCAGTGAGTAATTAACTACCTTGTGTCCCTTGCTTTTTCTATTTAGTGCTTATAGACCACAGTTTCTGTGGCCTATTAAGCTTAAGATGACTTCACCAAAGGTGAATTCTTTAGTTCTCACCCAGAACAATGATTTAAGCTGTATTTCATTTAAAGACACACACACACACAAAAAAAACCCCACCACACTACACACATGCACATGTCAAGTAAAGGTCTGAACACAGAGCATGGACTTTGCCACAAAAATACAAGCTTCCTTTTAGATTGCTGCCAGACCATTCTTTGTTGTTGTTGTTTTGTTGTTGTTGTTTTTTGTTGTTTTTTTTTTTTTCTCTTTAAAAAACACTTTTTAGCTTTCCCATATGAGGTTCTCAAGCTGTAAGTTCTTCACAATTGTATTTAAACCAATAAAGAACTCATCACAAGCTAGTATACTTTGTAGATAGCTGTATCAAAATAATTACACTGCATAACAACTGTTCAACAAAGTAACATATGCTACCACCTAAACTCAACAATAAAAAGGCTAACTTTTCCTTTCCAAAGGGAAATAGAGGTCTATTTTTAAAAAAAAACATTAAAAAAAAAAATTGGTTGTATTTGATTCATTGTTTATAAATAGAACATGACAAATAATACTACATATAAACAAATAAATTTAAAAGCTTTTCAATCAGCAAAACATGATTTGCTACAAGTTCTCAGCTGCTAATTAGCTCTGATCAAAGATGTTTTGACACTATGACACTTTTTTTTTTTTGGGGGGGGGTGGGGGGGTGAGTGTAAATCAACAAAGTAAATATTTTCATGACCATTGTAGTTTCAGGCTACAGTAATTAAAACTGTGTTTGTCAAAAAATAAAAAAAAATAATAAAAAAAAAAAAAACACAACACCACACCACACACCTAAGTATTTTCCACAGGAAAAAACATAACCATTGCCTTAAAAATCTCTCCCAATGTTAAAGGAACCTTTCATACAAGAATTAAGCTGGTCAAAGCACTTTACACCATCCAGGGATGCTGTAGTTTCCTTTGGTCATAGGAATTTTTGAAAATACAGCATAATCTCTAATTTCCTTTCCAACTGAACCCTCAGAATCACTCTGGAATACTCTTGAAATTTTAGATAGACATGTAAACATGTAACATTTAAGAGATGACTATTTGTAAGACAAAATAACCACTCAGCTGTGGCTAATGAAATAATTATGCTTTTCTGTAAAAATCTTAATCATACATAGTACCTTTTCTTAAATAATATGGAATTGCTTGTGTAACTTCAAATGTAACCTTGTTCTGACAACTGTGATATGAAAAGTCTTGTAGGTAAGTTCTTAAAAACATATTTTGATAAGATAGGTTGATACTGTGCTTATTGTTCTGAAAATGTTTCCTTTCTTCACTGAGGAAAACTGGCAATTCAGCACTTCAGCAAACAGCATTTCTTTGCAACAGACTACAAAAATATGATTGAAGAAAACACATTACGCAAACTTTGCACAACCTAATCCATATTTTACAGATACAGGAATAAGCATAACATATCTGAAACACTTTTGAGTGTTGACTTTACCCATCAAAATACCTGCATTGTTCTTTTTAAGTGAAGTAATGCAGGCATTAATACAGTTATGCCAACAGAGCTTTTGGCAATTGACTTGCATTTTGAAGGCACTTATGCATGGGATGCTCATCAGTTAAAGATCCATATAGCGCTTACATCAAATTACATACAAGACACCACAGTTCAGCTTTAAATTATTAAGGTTTTTTGAGCAATAAATGACTCATCTGATTTAACTAGCTTTGATGTTATGTTTCGGTAGAGAAGAAGGAGGAGGAGAAAAAAAAAAAAAAAAGTGCTCCAGTTCTGCTTGTTACTCTGTTGCTAGCTATGACATACTGCCACCAGGTGGAGATAATTTAGTAAGAAGCTACCTATTTATGTATAGAGACAGTGGGAGGAATTTCATAATCTAAAATTGTTATTGTAAATGAAACAATCAATGAAAACGGAACCTGAATTAAACTGCTTAACTCTGGCATATACTTTGTACCTACTGCCAATATTAACATATATAGCAGCCAAAACTTGATAAAAAATGTTCTGAAAATCTTCTCAGATTTGATCTTAAAAATTCAGAACATACAGAAATTCATTATAAAGGCTGACCAGCAGTCACCAAACTGGAGAACCAGTTCAAATGCAATCCTGAAGTGTCATACACACACCCTCCTTCAGGCAAAATAGTATGTGAATGACTGCTTAACAGAAACAAAAGAGAAAGCAATTTGAGGCAACCGGGTCATGAGACCAGTTAGACAGAACTGACACTTCTCTAACATATCCAACAGAAACCAAACAAGTGTATATTTTAAGTGACAGTAGTAAAAAAAAAAACCCGATTGTCAAAGACAATACATGGCTGCTGTCTTCACAGAGACAGATTACAGTGTTACATGGGAACAGTACGTTGTTTTCCTCAAGGCCTGTTGTGCCACTTGTACTGGGTAGCTTCACAATGCAATATGTACTTTGAGGGGAACACAAACAGCTTTAGAATACAAACATAAGCAAATACAACATTTGAATGATGTTGTAGAGTCACCCGGCCCTTTTTGTGATCTACACTAGCAATGCAACCCACTCATATGCACCTCCCTGCTTTAGATAACAGGAAGGAAGAGCAAGTATTTCTTTCATCCTTAAGTCTTTGCTGGATGTAGGTAATGAAGACAAGGAGGAAAAGGCAAAGAAGGCTGAGAAACAAGGAAGGTACCATATCAGCATTTGGCCTTCTGGAGATTTCCAGCCAAAGACACTGCAGTATCTAGAACGCATCATCTTCTTTGTAAACTTCCCCCTTTTCCAAGGGCAGACACCAGTAGAAAAGATTTGCTATCAGGAGGATCATAAGGAGGTAGGTTGGTGGAGAAGTTCACAATTGGCTCCATGCCAAAACAAAATTAAAAGCATCAAACCTCCAATTTAGCTTTACTACAAATTGCATAGTAAAGCAAAGATGGAGACAGTTTCTCAGATGAAAAATGTGTGTTAATTTTACATGTCTAGCTGTGGACTTACATAATTTTTCATATATTTAGTATTACACAAAAACTAAAATTGGGCATCAGTCTTTTCTTCATATTTAGGATGTCATTCCCTATTTTTCATTACATTTTTTTTTTGGTTTAGTCCTTCAGGACTTTTTTTTTAAAGTCATCTTCATATGTAATTGCTCTTGAAAGCACATGCTTTACATTCTTCTTTTAAATTAATCTTTTCATAGTATGTATTTGAGAGTAGTATTCTTTTTGCTTTAATTTGTAATATAGAATTTCCTCTCTGAGCAGAGAGCACAATATAAAATATATCAATAGCACGAGAGATATGAAATCTATTTAATTATACTTGGTTACCTTTTTTAAAACATAGAATTATGACATTGCAAGCAGAGAATAAACACAAATGAATTAACTTAAAATGTTTGCACTGTATTCCTTAGACACAAGTTTTAATATGTCATAAAATGAAGAATAAACTATCAAAGTGAAGATTATGTGTTTCAGAGGTGTTTTTAAAAGCAGCACATTATTTCTAAATTAGAAGTCTCTCACTGAATTAAACTTAACCTAGCGTGTTTAGAGAATACAGGTGGAAGTCCTGTGGTTATTATTTTGCAAAAAGCTAAAGATTCAGATCTAATACAGAATCATTGACAAGATGTATCAACTAAGGACGTTTTACATTGGCGTTATGATGCCATTTAATGATTTAATGTGAGCCTGGAAAAGCATTTGAACATGAACCAGAACTAGAAACCAGATGTTTCCAGAAACTTGACAACACTCAGTCTGTATTAAATACTAGAATAACAGGTATACAAGGTTGCAATGTGAAGAGTGGTTACATGGTAGCACTAACAAATTAGCATCTTCTAAACTTGCAGAAGCTCATCCACCTTACAAACTGTCATCCGTGTTTCCTTATGGTATACTAAGGTCCAAGGTTAACGCTCAAGCAAAAAGGCATTCAAACGATTATTAGATGGTGAACAGGATTCAACGGAATTGGGGAAAAAAGACTGGAAAACGTTGTCTGCCACAAACTATAACTACAAATAAATTACGTATTTTGACATATACATGGATAGTTTGATATACTTCCAAATCATATGAACTTAATACTAGTAGTGTCATCAATTTCTTTCCTCCATTGATTACAGTAATACAAATCAGATGTATCTGATTAGAAAAATGTGACCAATATTGTATGATTTTTTTGTGTGTGTGTTAACTATTGAAATCTAAGTGACAGAGCAATGCAATTTTAAATTAAAGCCTAAACACCTTTGATTTGCATGAGTAGAGTACCTATAAATGAAAGAAGGAAATGTTTGTTAAGTTACAAGATTTGGACAGCATGTCCTGCCAAGGATACTGCTGTTTCATAACAGAGGATATGAAACATTCCAGACTAASATCTCTTTCCATTTGTCCTTTCTTTTTAAGGAATGTATGGAACTAGGCTTTGACATGTTGAATGTAAGTTACTTGCTGGCACTATGATTCTCTTTTCTTCTTAGGCAAAGTTGCTTCTATAGCATTAATTGAAACCATAAGTAGAGCACATTTAGGAGAATATTTGCCTGTCTTCTGGGGTTCCAGCCTTCTGTGCTATCTGGGAAGGCCAGAAAAAACAGCTAAATTGAAGAAATTAATGACATTACCATAGGGAGAATGCAGAAATTTGTCTGGCACTGGTGATGTGTCAAATGTGGAAGTCTGAGTTCTGGCAATTGTATCCTGCCCTCCCAATACAAATTGTTAGAATCTGGTTAGTTATACATACCGCTAATACGAAACTGTAGACTACTTACCACAATGAACAAACATGCACAACTAAGTACTTGCTGCAAAGTTCTTACAGTCCAGAAAATTATCTTCTGAAGTACCTCTACCTAGGCTTCGAGCCCTCTATGATATATGCCCATCTATGGTGTCTTTTTAATCAATGCATTTTTCTATTACACTCTATCATACTCATATAATTCCTGTAAATTGGAGGGCATCTATTTTGACATCCTTTATGAAAATATTGTAAAAATATGTTGAAGAAAGAATCAGCTATTTTTTCTGATTCTTCCACCTACAATAATTTGCCAGATTCAAGTTATTTTATATTCCATAATTGTCTTATGACTAATGAATGTAATCGGCAATTCTGAGTATTTCTCTTTACAGATAGTACAGCAATTCTCCAGCACCTTATCACTAGTTGTTTAAAAACATACACAAAAGTCACAAGTAAAATTCTTGCTCTTCAAGACGAGTCACTTTCTCAGATCATCTCTGCAGAGAATACAAATACTGATCATTTGATTTCATGTTTTCAGTGACAGCTTGGTGAAGCTTACCTGGCTATGACTTCTCTAAATACCAGATTCTTCTCCAAACATCCCCAGCACAGTTTTTGTCAGTTCCATGGAAAATTCATGCTTTTGTGTTTCTAATGGTCATCATTTCTATTATTTCCATTGTTTAAGAACTGCTACTTATTTTGTGAAGTCAAAGCATTCAGAAAGCATTTCTTTTGGTGTATGAGTAGACTCTACAGGCATACCTTCAAGGTACTAATGAAATGCTACCTATTTTTTATCTCAGATTTTGTACTTAAATCATCGCTAACTCATAATGAGAGCATGACATGAGTGAAAACAGAGTTAATTCTCATTGCATGGTAAATCATTGCACAGATTTTACACATCTGAAAGTTCTACAAACAATTTCCTGAACAAATATGCTATTCTCTAGTATGGATTATTTAAAATATTAACTGTTATTATATAATTAAATAGTTAATTTCAATGTACTTTTTATTTACTAAATACAAACTTAAAGGAGAAATTCCAGGGTTTAATTCAAAAAAATAACTCAATCAAGAATGCAGGAGAACAGCACTTTTTGGGTAAAAGATTCTAGTGTCCTTCTGTAGGCACAGCATTACAACATCTCCCTCAAGTCCCTTTACCTCCTTCTTAAAATCACTTAGTTTTATACAGCTATTATTTTAAAGGCTGTTCCACATTTTCCTTGGTCTTACGGATGGAAGTAATCTTTACATTTTCAGACTAAAATTGTTCAGTCAGTTCAAACTCATTTGTTCCTGCACCAAGCACATACTTTAACTTAAATAAAGAATAATTCTCCTTCCTTCCACTTACCACTCTGGAATTTTTAGAGACTCCAAACCTATCCCCTCCCCACTTTAAAGTAAACAAGCCCGTTTTCTCTCATGCCCTGATGCCTTCTTTCTCATCTTGCACGAACACTTATTCTTGAAAATGGATTACCAGACTTGTATACAATGTTAAAAGAACAGAATCCATTGGAATCTGGGACAATGGCATAACTACATAAATAAAATTATTTATATTTGAAAGCTATGTAAGATATATATATTTACATACACACATATATACAGCCTTGCACACTATTTGTGTTAGAGCAGCAAGCCTGTACTGGCCAGACATCTTTCTTCTACATTTTAAACAAAGGTACAGCATTTGCCACTAAATCTTCAGTTTCATTCAAGATCACAGGATGGAGATTATGTGCTCATTCATTTTGGCTTCCACTTGCAATGCAGAAATCTTTCTATCATTATCCCCACCATCCAATTTCTCTTTGCCCTTTGTAATATCTCTTTCCCCTCCTTACAAAATCTTGGCATTGCAATAACTAATTTCAAAGATCTGGATTCAAGAATGCATGAGATACCTCAGAATGTGTTCCACAGTCACCAGCGTACTCAAGAAGAGTTACAAAAAGTAGCAGTAGGAAATGATGATGAAGGTGGTTGAGATTTCAGAAAGAACTGAGCTGTAAGCATATAACTTGTCTCAAAGATAGTTTGTATATCAGATGGGAATTACTAGATTTCTTGATTTATGTATCTCAAATTGTTTTGTCTCCTAAGGCTCACAGATCTTCCATCATAAGATGAAGGGGGGAAGGGGGACGGGGGAAAGAGTGCCACTCGTGCCACTCCTGTCTTCTACCAAGCACACTGAGTAAGTTGAGGGTAGACAAACAAATCCTGCTCATGACTCACAACCACTATTCTACAGATATGGAGAATTATGCATTACAAATATAAAATGTTCTGATTCATGTATAGGAGAAACCACTGTCTGGAGTCCCTTTTTAAATGAAACAGTACTTCTATGTAATAAGGAAACTAGGGGAATGAGGGTGGGGGCAGGCACAGGGCAGGAGGAATAAGTGCTGAAGGACTGGGACTGTAGATTCACAATCTGTACATTAGGTGTAAATACCACTTTCTGCATAGGCTGCACCACTGTCAATGAGTTGAGAGGTAACATTTTATTCCACAAATCTATACAGAAAGTCTATGATTTCTAGCTACGCAAAGACCATTTCCCCCCCCCTTCACTTTCTTAATATACATAACTTTTATTTAAAACAAAAGTTAAGCAAATGATAAATTTTTCCACAAGTTTCCTTGCATTTAAAAATTCACCCAGCAGTATAGTTCGCTGCCAATCGCTGAAGTTCCTCTTCTAATTCAAAGCACACGTTCAGTATGATCCCAACTTGTGCTTTCCAGAGTTTTTTTGTTGTTGTTTTTATATGTTACAATATAAATTTTCTCCTCTTGTTAGATTACTGATGTTTCATTGCATGGCTTCTTCTGTCTTTGCTCTGCCTAATAGGACATTCAAACCTTTCACTTACTGCAACTTGAAAATAACAGGGCTCAAATGAGCTAGTCAACAAAAATAATTCTGCATCTCTGCAGAGTTCTAGCACCTGTCATCATTGTGAGAAAACAACTGAATCTGCTCTCTTATACAAGATATTGAATATGACACCTGTTACAACAGCCTCTTTTGTCTTCATTTACTACCAGTATTTTCATGTTAAGCTCAACAAGACAGAATATACAAAAATACACCTTTTAAAATAAAATTATAGAAAAAAAGTCTTACATACACTAAAATTGCAGTTTGAATTGCAAAACTTTTCTCCTGGGATAGTTGATCTGAAATTTAGGAAAAAAAGGTCTACATGAAGCTTAAAGAACTAATTAAATATACTGTGGTTTTAAAATGTTTACAGCAAACCGTTCACATTTCACTTGCAGAGGAAAATTTGCCAAAAATAATATAGGCAAAACATGAACATAAGATTGTTGTGACTTGGTGCAAACAGTCTGCAAACAAAAAAGACATTAATAATTTGAAAATGTATGTCTGTGAGGAGGAAGAATATCATTAACTCACACCTCTAAACTGTGATTTTGCACTTTGCTCTAGATGATAATTTTCATACTCTCGGGTTCTCTGAATAAGTTAAGGCATTATTCTTTCTTGTGATATTCTTTTTCTAACCAATATGTCAGATATTATTCTAACAGTTCGAGAGAGATTTCTTGTATGGTTTTTGTGGGGAGGGGTTGTTGTTTTGCTTTGCACATGAGTGAAACAGAGGCTTAAATACTGAATTATATAACCCTTTATTGAAAATGACCTGTAACTGACCGTAATTCCATCAGATAACTGCATWATGCAGTTATCTGGCATGTTTTGATTTGAAGAATCAGCAAAGTATTTTCGTCTACCTAAAAATCCCTCCTAGAACTGATTTTTTATTTTCTTTCTCTCAGTAGTTTTAACAGCCTGAATATTTTAAATACAAAATATACAGTACTTCCCTTTCATTTGAGCTGTTCCTGCCTTTTAACTAGCTGTTAACTAGTCAAGAAACAATGAACTGTATTTGTTACAGCTGACACATTCAGAAGTTAATCGCTGACATAGATTTGGCAGCTATCCCAGTACAGGAAAAAAGAATGTATGGATTAAAGCTACTTTGCATTCTGGTCAGAAACACACACTAGCAACATGACAACGAACTTTGCACTCAAAAAGATCCCTCTTTTAGAAGGCTGCATTCAAGACTGGAGATTAAATAAAACATCTCRTTTACCAAAGTGACAGGTTTGGTCTGTAAAATCAACAATCAAGATTAGAAAATCAAGGTACATATTACATGCCACAAATCGTAACTTCTAATAAAATTATAACTGTTCTTGTCAAGCAGCCTATTTAAACATAAGAAAAAAAAAAAACAAAACCATTTTCATTTAAGTAACAAAAAGGACACTTTTTAAGATACCCACATCATTTTCAAGAAGTATTTAAATGATACACAAACTTATAAGCATTTACAGTTTTCATGTTTCCCAAAAAATATAATGAACCCCAATGGAGAAGATGCTAATTAAAGACCAGAGAAATTAAAAAATATGTATTAAAGACCCAACTGAATAGAGAAATTAGAAGTATTCTCAAAAAAAAAAAAAAAAGAAAAAAAGAAAAAGCAAATGCCCTTGTATCTCTGACCAAGTTGCATTGCCTTTCTGTATGGAATTACTCTGGTGGTAAATGCTATCAATATTAATCATAATTTAACTTGTTTGTGTTAGTATAGGTTATACTTTTCTTCATCTAAGTACTCCCTACAGGAAGGAAGAAACAAGTTCTTCTCTTTAGCCCTGTGGAACCCAGGAGAGGAGCAGTGCATCTCAGACCACTGACAGACCTCTGCAGAGCCAGTGCAGAGCCACCGGTCTGTGCCTCTCATGCTATCCCATGGCTGCAGGCAGGGAAGCTTCCCGAAAACGTTCCTTTCAGTACCTAAGTGAGAGTACACTGAACAAAATCCAAGCACTAGAAAAGGTAAATAAAAGTTATGTTATTGACTTCAAAGAACCAACTATATATATATATATATATATCTATTTGGAAAGCACATTATCATTTCTGCAAGTCATCTGCAGAAGAAGTATAAGTATGAATATTCACAGATACTCAGAAGGAGGTGGTGATTGATTTTATGAATTTATGATTGGTTTTAAATACGTAATTTCAACAGCCCTTACATATAGGTTTAAAGCTTCTGCTGGAATGTTGAGTCTCATGCTCTCTACATTGCCAACGGTTAAAGCACAAAGAAATTCTGCTGTATTAAAATACTTCCAGTTACACATGAGTTACCTGTACACAAGTACAGCTGCATTCTCCATACCTCTCTTCTTTTTACAATCCCCTTCTTGTTCTTCCACTATTCTTTTCCAAGTCTTTGAGACCTGACTTTAAATAAATTATGCTGCTGTTTATGCAGCTAATCCAATTTGCAGCAATAGATAACCTCTTATGTGTACAAACAATGCAAGGAACACACAAATTTTGCCCCTCTAATTACTCTGTCCCCTCATTTGTGCTAGGGGATCAGGGAATGTCTGTTCCAATCAGCATTTCTGAGCCCTCCCCATTTTTACTGTGTGGTTTAAAGAATCTACACAGGTTGTACCAGCATTTGGCGCCCTGTAAAATGCTCGCTCAAAACGCTTGCATAAGTAACATTATACATAACTTATTACATAAGTAGGCATTATTGCCTACTTTTTTTTTATGTTAACAGATGATGGAATTGATATCATTATTTTGCTATTTCTATATTTGAAACTAATATTACCAATAACTAATTTAGCATTTTTGTACTAGTATTTCAATGTTTGAGGATCATACAAAGACAGCTATGTAACACCATCCCACTTTTATTTAAAAGGAAACAAAACTCAGGAAGACAAAAGTAGGTCCACCTTCATTCCAAAAATAGATACAAAAACCCAACATTACAGATAGCCAGTCTGGCAATTTTAGTAAATGGAGTTTGCAAGAAAGAAGAAAAAAGCTTGGTCAGATTCTGAGCCTATCAATACTGACAGCATCTTTCTCACCCAGTTTCATCTACATAAAGCGTTACCAGTCCAACATTCACAACCAGCCTTGAACACCGAAACAGCCTGTTTGGCCATGAAAAGAAAACAATTTGGTTATTCACTTTCATTCTTCAGAGATAAATGATGACAGCTATTATTTCAAAACTAAAAAAAAGTAATTCCTGATGCAGTGTCAGAATAGTGAGTGGGGAACAAAAAACATTTAAATACAGATCTTACAAAATCTGTAGGCTGTTTTTTGGTTTTGTGTTGGGGTTTTTTGTTTGTTTTCTTTTTTTTTTTTTTCTCTCAATCTAGTTTCCCACCAAAAAAGCATGTTTCTATTTTGTTTCCTTGTCTTCTTAAAAAGAAGAACTGAGTATTCCACTTGCTAATCTGCAGATTTAAATAAGGATTTCTGGGGATACTCCTTAGGGTCCTAAAGGAATGCCAAATCATCACACCCACCAAACACTCTAGCCTCAGATAAAGCCCATTTAAGACAGAGCTGCTGGAATTAGCATGCACACCCCTAAAGAACAACAGTGAAATCAGTTTAAAATCACTGCATATTTTCATGTCAGTTTTGACTCCATATCTTAACATAAAATAAAAGCAGGGTAACTGTTAAAGCACTGGAATGCAATCTGGACAGCTGGTTCAATTCTGCATTCGCAATGGACTTTGTCTGACCTTGATAAAGTTCCTTTAGGTTTCATTTCACATTAATAAAATGGGGAATCTCTGTACAATTAAGGGAAAAAAACCCCACCCACAGGGGCATGACTTCTCTCATTTTGTAAAGAAATACTTCACATTCATATCCTGGTTTTAATGCAAAAAAAGAGAAACAAATTTTAGCAAAACCAAGGCAGTAAAATTCAAGTATTTCTGTTTCACAGTCTATGACAGAACTAAAACAAAATCCAACGTATTAAGTAAGGATTACTATCCAAGACACAACATTAACATCTCCCTTTTCTTTCTGCTGCCTGAATTAGTTGATTCAGAGTATACATTGGGCCGCATTAACTTTATTTATGCCTCAGGAATTTTACCTGTTATTTGTATTAAGTCACAAAGCTTCACAATGGGAGAACCCAGGTTTCCTGTCTGCTAGCAATGTTCTAACAAGAAAACTATAGTGTCTCATACTTCTTCATGAAATTGTCCTTCTCTGTTTAAATGGATATCTATTCTATTGTCTAGAAATGGTTGGTATTCAATCTATCAGATCTAATCTCTGATTTTATTTGTATGAAGAACAAAAACATACAGTTTGATTGAAGATAAAGTAATGACTTTTAAATTTAAAACACTTTTCAAGTATTACTGATTTAATAAAGCTGGGATTTCCTTTCTCACTAGTAGCTCACATCCTGTCAGTTATACCAGTTTGAATCTGGTACTGGACTGTCTTCCAAAAGGATACTGTTTGACTCTTACTTCATGAATATAAACTGCGTGGGCACTCTCAGAACAATGTGCCACATTAAGTGCCCCTAATAAAGTTAGAATAGAGGTCACTGTGGCTTCCTAGAATTCATGGAATAACATCGAGTGTCCAAAAAGAGGGTTCAACTTTTAGGGTACCACCCTAAAGACTCGGGAGACTGAATGGAATTTATTGCTCTGTGTGACATCTCGTCTGTTTAGGTCATATATGCACAGCTGTGGACCAAGCTAGCTGTGCCTATGACATCAGCAGCAGAAGTGTGAACAAGTATGGTGCAGAGACACCTTAACTCAGCTTAAGTCTGGAAACAATACACATTATGTCAACATGGTCACAGTCCATGGCAAATGAAACTATTTACTTGGAGTCAGAAGTCCTCCTCCACTTCTCCTGTTCCTGACAGGAGTGGGTAATCTGTGCCGTAAGGATGATGCTGTGCCATTTAGATTTACTGTTTTAGGTTTTCTTTAACTTGAGGATCTTTGCACCGTCCTGCCTTTATCTTGCTGTGGGCATGTCAACACAATCTTTGGCAGGCAGATGCACGCTCTGAGTTGGCCAGATGCAACCTAATGGCAATTTGTGCATCTGTAATTACCACAACACTATGCTAATGTTAATAAGCCGTAACGACAGTTTGTTCAAGCACTGTCACAGGAATGGCAGTTTCAGTTTTTGATTTGGAGCTAGTTTGTCTTCAGTTAACTGGGAGCATGTGCAAGGAGAGTTTGCATCTGCCTAGAAGAGAACAAGTGGACATACCTGCTAACAATTCCCTACTTTTCCAATGGCAAGGCTGGAGGTGTTGTGAGGATTAGTACATTTCACATTGAGAATTCCTCAGTATGTTATTGATACTGGGTGGTATACATGTTCCAAAGACAAGTATACAGAAGTAATTTTAGACTTCATCAATAATACTGAACAGATAATTATGGGAAACACATTATTTAGTAGAGAACCTTATAGAAAAAAGAAAGTGGTCTTCACTTCTCTGATCTGCAGAAACTATTTCTAAAGTAAAAACCAGAAAGTCTCCATCCTCATTTAGCCTTCTTTAGCTTCTCTCTTCAGGCTAACAAAGATGCCATTTGTGTCAGTTATGATAATAGATTTCATTATGAGAATATCTATACATATGACACTGAATGGACAGACCATGTACTTTTAAAAAAGACAGGTACTGTACTCTGATAACAAAAAATGTGTTTTACTTGTTGCTTGTAATTACCAGAAAATCACGTACACGTTTTTCAGTTGAATCAGCCCTTTTTATTGCCAGGTTGTAAACTGACCATCTGCATTACCAAATGTAAGAGGTTGGAATCAAAAGTTTTATCACAGAAATATTTACCTCCCTAATATCATACCTCAAAATTTCAGTTTAGATGATGCAGTTACATTGCACAATGCAAGCGAATGGAAACATTGCTAGAGAAGAGAAATTCTGCCAAACGGATGTAGGGCAAAGCTCAGCATTAACTCAATGAATCTGAGAAGGTTAACTGTTTCCACTCTGATTTTACTTCTTGTAAGACAGCAGGACCCCAAAAGTATTTTTATAATGTAAAGACTAAAAACATATAAAACAGTTCTTTATGTAGTTAGGAATTAAGCCTTACACAAAGATATTTCATGAACAATTAAACTCAGACTAGTAATACAAATGTTTGGTTTATATTATATATTATAATAATATTATATATTATTATTAAAGTGTTTACTGTGAAAAGTAGCTTTTGCTTCACTGTGCATTTTTTTCCTAACAACTGCTTAGAAAAGCTTATATTCTCATTTTTGCTGTTTTAATAATTCTTTGTCATAGGCATGTGCAGCTATTTTTAGGATCGAATTTCAGAAAAACTTCAGGTAACAGAATTCTAAGATATTACTTTTTAAACTTATTTGATAATTCAAGCAAAATAAACTTGGAACACACGTATATTTGCAAGTGTGGCTACAGTTCAAATGGAAATATGAGCAGCAGAGCTATTCTAGGGTTTTATGAATCTAATGAACACTTGTGAGAATGCCTAGATTACCTCCTCCCGACATTTTAAAAACCTCACGATAGCCTATTTGCAAGAGAAGTGATCAAGATTTGCTAAGAGTCAACAGTAGGTAAAAAGAATAGAATCAGATGTTTACAGAAAACGACACCACACAGCGTGTCATGATTTCTACAAACATGGCTCTTAACAATGTTCACTCTATCTCCAGGAAACAGTCCAACTGACCTTTGTTCAGTCTTCAGTGTTCTTATGAGAAAAAACACAACTCAGTGCTCAAAAGGCCTGTCATGCAGAAGATACCTCTAAGTAAGGCTTGTCTTCCAGTTTTAAGAATAAAATCTTTCAGAGCCATTATGTGAAACTTTGTGTGATGCTTTAAAATACACCTGGACTATGAAAACAGAATTTTATTTTTTAACCGCCCCCCCCCCCCAAGAAAAAAACCAAAACAAACCAAAAAAAAACCCAACAACGACCAAGGAGAGAAGTGTCTCTTCTTTGAGGAAAACATGCACCTTCAATAAATATTAGGTGTTTCTTCCTTCCTGCTGCTTGAGTTTCCCCTCTTTTTTTGCCCCCACTACAACAGTAGTTTTTCTGATCAAATGTTCACAAATGTAGTTACAAAATTCATTATGCCATTTTCATAGGTAAAAATAGAACATCACTGCAGAAACGGATTGTTCTATAGGTTGAGAGATGTTACTACTTTAATAACTGCAGGTCACATGTAATAGATTCAGTGTGGTTATGAACAGAAAAAGGTTTTCTGCAGGGCTAACTTTCATTGACTTGGGTGTAAACAGAGACTATCTAGAAACCTTTCAGGACTGTATTCAGTGGGCTTCATGGTCTGGAAAATAGTCAAACACGTTGAAGGTGCATTAAAGCAGTAGTAACATTCACTGATCACAATAAAAAAAAAAACCAATCAAGTAAGATTTCTTTAGAATAGCTTTTATAATATTTACATGATAATAAAGTCTCTTTTTCTTTTAATTTTTCAGTCCACTCAATGGCTACAGTTGTCTTTCCTGGTTTAAAATGGGCACAGAAGAACAGATATCAGAACTCCATCTAACAGCAAAAAGACTTTTCTCTTGAAAGGTAGTATTTCTTGGTTTTGTTTAGTTGTGGTTAGTTGGTTGGTTTTTTGGGGTTTTTTTGTTTTTTTTTTTTTAAATGAGATCCTGAGTAGCTAAAAATGCAAAATACACGATTCATAGGAAAGTGTATTTCTTTTCATCAAGATTTTTACAGGAAACAATAGTTTCCCCAGCCAGATCTGCTCTTATATATAGCAGATAAAGTGTTCATTCATGTGCCTAGGACAAAAAAAAAAAAAAAAAAAAAAAAAAAAAAAAAAAGAGAGAGGCTATCAGACCGTGGCACATGAAGGGCTGCACAGAATAAAAGCAGGTGATTCCTGAGGCTTTAGAACACACCTAGGAATCTTTTGATTTATACTAATGTTTGCAAATGATACAGAAGAAGTGAATATAAGATCAAAATTCATTTTCAAATTAGCAGCATGTAAGCAAATCATGCACTCAGAACTGAAACCCACTACCGTGACATTAAACAAACATCTGTAAATTTACTTTTAAGAATAGTAAAATCAGAATAAGTCTACCGTGAGTTTAGGAGAACTGTATAGAAAACATCACCCATCAGAGAGTTCTCAAACCCAGCAACATAAATTCTGTATGTACACAGGCTGTATAATTCAAAGACATTCACAGAAATGTAATGCAAAGGTAGTGAGGAGGATTATTTCGACTAAATGCTAAAAGCTGTTGAACCCAGTGTGTGGAACTGCCATAAACTGGCACAAATCCATTTAACATCTGATCACTCAGACAGTACGCTTACAGACCTACAGGCATGACCTGAATACTGAACATCTAAGGAACAATTTTGACTAGTGTCACAAAGCCACAGACCAAAACAAACAAGTAAATCAAAACTCTCAAAAACACAAACAAAACCAAATGATGAATTTTTATACTGAATGGTAAACTCCCCAACACAGCTATGACCTGGGCTGCAACAACTAAGTGACCGTAATGATTAATTGTGCAAAACTCAACTTTCCCATATCTTCCCAGAGGGAGAAAATGAAATCAGTAGCTTACAATACCTACAATACATCTTTGGTTTTATTATTAAAAAAACTCAGAGAAAAATATCCTTTTGTCTCATGTACTACCTTGAATAGAACCTGGCACACCAGAACATCCCTTTAGTTCTTAGTTCTTCTGTGCTCTTGGATTAGCCCCACACTTTTTCAGCACTACTTTATAAACATGCCCACTACTTAAAGATACATAAAGGTAGAGCTTGATTTTCTATTCTTTACTAAATCAAAATTCCCACATACTCACACGGGAGTTATAAAACTCCTGAAAGCTTCAATCAGACCCTGAAAGCTGCAATCAGTACAACCCCCAAAACAGTACTCCTGCCACACAAGTCTCCCATCGACTTCAGTGGGAGTTCCACAGCTACAGAGTGTGCACAGTTCTGTCAGCAGAATTCATCTCGCATAACACAATTTTCTTAAAATAAACTATACAGGCTAGAGATAGAGGTAGCATTCATATTATACCATAGACAGGCTTCATTGGAAAAAGTCAGCATTTGTTTTTCCATAAATCTAAAGTTAGGGTATTATTCCACAATACTGAAAGCACAGGAGTACATGAATTATTGGATTATTTATCACTGATGGCAATGCCCAGTTGGATATAATTCATCTTGAATTTCAAGTCCCAGATAAGATTTACAAAATTAGAATTCAGGAACAAAAAGCAAACAGAAAGCAACAAAAGCAAACCGTCTATTGTGAAATACGGATGTCTGAAACAAAATCATTCAGGTGATTAGCAAAAAACACAATGTTTCAATGTCGTGCAATTTTATCTTTGTAATTCTCTATTATTGTTATATGTGCAAATAAATCATTTAAGGCTGCATTTTCTAAGAACAGTTTTCTTCAACTTTCAAAGAGATGTAAGCAAGTGAGAAAAAGTTTTCAGACATTAAAAAAAATGGAAAAAAGGTTTTTGACACCCAAGCATCTGATTTTTTGAAGTTTTCCCAGAAACAACTGTAGAGAGCAATTTTTTTTTTTTTTTTTAAACGTATGGACAACATCTAGTTACACCGGAAGAATTTCCAACAGGTACCAAAGAAACTCTGGCAATTCTTACTGCATTAAGAAGTCATATCTGCTATGTAACACCTATTAATGGATGAGAAACACTCAAATAATTGTATTTGCCAGGAAGTATCATTCAGCAATTTGAAAATTATTTTTCCGCTATGTCTTGAGTACTTTTATATGAAGAATGTCTTAGAAGCACATCATTTGAAGGGATCTCCTGGGACATTCTGGGGACCCATTAAATGTAACCCTTTCATAAATTACTAAAGAATCGTCTTAAGAACAACCATACTTCTTGCCTCTCACTCTTATCATGCTCCAGAGTCACTGCTTTTTTGGCCAGAAATTAATTTTCATCCTGAAGTTTTTTTTTTTTTTTTTTTTTTTTGTAACCAGGTTATATCCATTTACTCATATATCATGCTTTCCTTTCAAGTACCTCTGCACTCTCTATGTGTTCATCCCCAGGAGTCATCTTCCTAACAATCAAATCTCTCTCAGCATTCATTTTACTAGGGTAACTGCTCAAACAGTTTTAGCCCCCACCCCCTTGTAAGGCAGAACTTGTAACACTGATTACAGTGCAAAAGAGATACTTATGAACAAGGAGGTCTTTTACAATTGGTCTGATGCAGATCAGCTTAAAATTCAAGTACTTCACATTACTATTTGTTAAATTAAGATAACCATTACCAAAAGGCTAGGAAAATAAATAAAATACTAAAAAAAAAAAGTAGGAAAGAAACACCAAACAAAACAAAAATGTAATTAAATTGCTGGGAAGTCCATGAATATAACATGTAGTTCTGAGCCCATCACACAAGAGATGGGGAGCTTCTCTATGGTACATACAATTATGAATGTCATGGAAGAGTTGAGCAAGGAATTAGTATTATTCCATTACTTACAACACAGCAACTAAGGGACTGAACATTATTTTTTTCAGGCTTCTTTCAGCATTTTTCCCTTGTTTAAATTGTTGACACAGTGTACCAAGTAGATCAAAGTATCAACAGGTTTAAGAATAAATTCATGCGACAAAGATCTGCCAAGATTATTAAGGAAGATCACATAGGTATAACCTGACATATCCCTGAATGTTGTAGGGTGCACTGACAGAAGTATCGCACTGTTCTTGTTCTGTACTTATCCTGTTTCTTTACGACTTTTGCCTTGAGTCTCTGTCGGATCAAGGTCACTGGAGTACATCAATCTTTGTTCTGATCCAGTAAGCACGTTAGTTTATAAGTATGGGATGTTCAAGAACTTTAAAAATAATGCTAAATTATGTTATTCCTGTTAACTGGTCTTCAGTACATTTAACACATCCCCCTTTTTTATCCTCTCCCCCAAACCCTGGATCTTTAGTTTATTTTGCTTTGACTAATTAAGATAACATAATGATATAATATTGACATAATAACATTGCAGTTCTAATTACATCTTTCCTGTTATAATAAAGAAGAAAATTCATTTTGTGTGATCAGTACAGAAAATTATTCATAGTAAGAGACAGAATTACCTCTCCCTACTTGTTTATGTCTATCTGTGACACATGCCACAAGGATCTCCATACACTGCTTTATGTCTCTCTCTTTTTAAATACTTTATTATTTTAAGTGTAGACCTGACTTCATACAAGCCAAATTCAGCTGCGGTATAAAGGTCTGCAAAGTTAATAGGTTTGAAATTGCTTGCAGCTTGACTGAATATGGTGCAATGTGTTTTAGTAGCAAGAAAATTGATGGCAACGATTTTGTTTTTAAACTGAATTCATAATACTCTCCAAATGGCACCGCCTGGGCAGAGTGATGAGGACAGCAACTTCTTGTATGAGTTTCATATATGAATTCCAAGTATGAACTTCAGCTCATAGCCAGTCGAACAACTGGTATTGTTACTTAGTCTACAACTGCAATGTAAATAATCAGTTTAATATTAGCTAACTGGAAATGTCATTGAAAAGGGAATTTGCATTCATACCCTAATAAGTTATTCATATGCTACAGGTATATTATGTATTACCTTGAATTTTGCTGAATTATGAAGTTATTCATCAACCTTTGTCTGCTGTTTAGCAACACCACTCTGGTAATCAGAACACTAAATAAAAACTAGTGTACCTTTCTAAAGTCACAATAAAAATTTAGGTAGGAGGAAAAAAAAATATAACTGGGCAAAGAGAAAAAGAGCCACTTCTACTCCCCTCTCTTCTTCATTTTTTTTCTGGAAAAAAGTCACTACTCTTAAATAAACATAAATTAACATATCGATGTTTTATGCTTTTTACGGAAAGCTAGTTCTTGAAGGAACTTGTATAGTACTTGAATAGGAGGAAATTTATAGCACTTGAAAGAGGAAATTTATTTCCGTAATGATACGCAGGACCAATAAAGAAGCTGACTAAACCCCCATAGTACTTAATGTTGCTTCCTGAGTTTATCTAGATGTTGTCCATCCACAAACTGGCTATTTCAGATAAGATTATACTTAGATCATGCAAACTGGTGGCAAATGACAGCCTTGGTTTGTAGATCTCCAGGCTTACCAAAATTATTTATTCAAACAGGTTTCTAAAAGACTTGATCTCTTCATGCTATTTGCAATGCTCCTTGTGTATCATATTAAAGAACAAATGAAATCAAACAACTGCTTTTTTCTTTTCTAAAAGGAGCAAAAAACAGGTAAAACATTTCAGAAGGTGCTTGGTTTGATTTTGTTTTTTTAAACGGTTGCAGTGTTCTTAAATAGGTAGAAACCGTGTAATGAATTTTTAGTTGATACACTTCACTGTCTACCTCCTTCCCAAATTAACTTACTTGAGACAGTAAAATAATTGCTTTTAAAGAACTGGTTCTGTTTGTTTCTCATGCAAACACAAACTTAAGTCAATGGAAATTCTCCTCTGACTAGAATCAGTAGAGTTTGGCCACAATGCTCATAGTCATCTTCATATTTAATAACTACATTATAAATATCTCATTCTGCAGTAGATCTTACTTTATATTTGTAGTTCAAGCCACTACTCCTGTGTCACGTCATTAATGAGCTAGGTTTTGATGCACAGATGTAAAGAGAGAAATTTTCTGTTAATCAGAATTTCCTAACTCATAACAGCAGCACAAAGGGATAGTATTGTCCCATCTCATGCTATTTCAAAAATGAAAGCTGTTTACCTCCTGCCATTTCAAGAGATGCTTTCACATAYTCCACAGATCCAAAACCCACTGAAGTCAACTGACTCCTGCTCAGTGTGGTGGCCTCTGGATTAGTGCAACCAACAGTGCTTTCATGGAGCTACTCAAATGCAGGTTATTCAAAGGCTTAGGGGTCTTATTAAACAAGGTTTTCTAAAAAGTAGACTTGTGTCTACATGCATATGTATTCTTTGTTTCCTTTCCACATAATTTCTAAGTAACTTTTAAATGGATTTCTTTTCCAGTACAAAAAGATTTTAATATGATAAGTTGTCACCACAAACAGCTGTAGCCAGATAAATGACTCTCCCTGTTTATGTTCTTTTTTACTCCTCTAACTCTTTTATTCCTTTCATTCAATAAATTAAGAGGTAGATTCTGAGCTCATCTACAGCAGAGCAAATCAGAAGATGTCTTCTCCAATTAACAATGTCATCAGTCAAATGATAACAATTAATATAAAAACTTAGCCAAAAATAAGAATTTAACAAAAATAAGAAGGCTTGGTACCTTTATTTTTGAAGATACCCCATTCAAGATGTTATAGCATAACACAAGACATCTGAAGAGTATCTTGCTATTTTAAATTAACTCTGCATTTTCCTGATATCCTTTAAAAATACCCAAATCCATACAATCACAGTGTTAAGTGAAACTGAGCTACAAAAGCAATAAAAAGATTTTGTGAATGAATGCAGAATTATGTCACTGAAGCTGGACATCCTCAGATTCTTGAAGTAACAGCAAGTAGTGCTCTGAATGCTCTATTTAATATTCAAAATTATTCTAAGTTTTAAACTAGTTACCAAAAATTTAATTATTTTAGTCAAATACCTAAACTAGAAATCAGTTAAATACACTAAGGGGGGAAAAAGGGAGGGGATGGGACATAATTACTAGGTCAGAATTAGGTCATGATTAATCGATTAGGTCAAAACAAAAAGTGATGATAAGATATATTAGATACCAATAGGCCTGGATCTAGTCTATCAGACTCCAATGAGCTTTCAGATTTGAATACATCAGGATATCCTTAAGTTTTCTCTCATGTCTCTCCCATTTCTGCATTTCAAGAGACATCGAAAATAAAATTCACGTGACCTGTGACATGTAAAACCTCAAGATACGCTTCATCAAGTATACTGCCCTTATTTTATGAAACAAATGTGTGTGCTAAAAACAAACAAACAAAAAACCCCAAATAAAACATCTGGCATGAATTAGTTGATACAAACTGTTTAAAATATGAATACCAGTTATTATCCAGATTCTTTATCTGGAGAAGTCTATGTCCTACTCTTTCAATAATGGATTTTCAACTCACAGACAAATTACAGTGTAGTTAAAACACGTGTCTCCCAAAATGTCATATTAACTTGACTCAATTGTGCTAGAATCAAATGGCATGTGCTGAATGGAACTGGGGGATTGCTGGAGTAAATTGGAAGAAAATTGGTAAGTAAACATGAATCACTTCGGAAAGGTGCCTCAAAGAAAAAGGTCAATGAAAAGGCAAACAAATACAGTATTTGTTCTCAAAATACTTGTTGAAAAAGAAGGCCATGAAAGGCAAATCATACATAAATTGGTCATAACACTCCAATAACATTCCTGTAGATAAAAATAATTAGTTACCTAAATAAAATACATGAAATGTGCTGTAAGAGAAAAAGACAAAATCAAAATGATGCTATTCAACCTCTTAGAAAAGACTTTAAAGCTTTATCTCTATGACTTTATCTTTCATACATTTCATGATTTAGAGCCACTGCAAACGATAAAAATATCCCTAACTCCATTTTGAATAGGAGTGCATGAAACAAAACTGTCTACATATTTCTCAACCATCCATTCTTAAGTCAATCTTTTAGAACAGCTCATCAGTCAAGGTTTATTTTCAGGCAGATATTTTGATTCTCATCTTCACTTGAACAGGAGTTACATAGGCTAAACCAGCAAATCAAACATTACTTTTTGACTGATTTTTTTTTTTTTTTTTTTTTTTAAGGGTGAAAAGGAGAGGAGAAGGTAGTAGACGTATTTTAATCTTAACGCAGTTGTATAAATCCACTGGTAGCACAAAACAACGATTAGCTGAAGTCTCAGGATATGCTTCAGATTTCGGTATACAACTGGAATAAAATATTAGTTCTACTTAATCCATGAGACAAACTCACTGATTTCAAAAATTCCAAATTTTATGGATTCCCTATGCAAAAAGCAGAAAGAAGCAGGATTCTAGAAAGTGACTGCATTGTGGTGAATAAGACACACATGCTGGCATCGCTTTTGGGGGATGTTCCTTATTAACAAACAGTCCTTTAAAAGCACTTGTAAAGAGAAACTCTTCAGAAAAAAATAAAAACAAATTCAGTATCAAAGCAGTGAAAAGAGGAAACTTAAAGCACAATGACTGAACAAGTACTCACTCCTATGAATCTCCTGGATGAGCACGAAACAGATTAAATTCTATAAGCAAAACATTTTCTATTGCAACTTAACAAAAATTTGCTAACCTAGAGAAACGTGTATTATGCAGAGTGATAAAAGAAATAGGATTTTGCAATCTGGGAAGATGTCCATTTCATCCACTTTAAGTCGTCGTCCCCAGACACTGCTAAAAACCAATGAAGCCTCCTCTTCTGAGTGTTGTATCACTACATATGTTAAAAAGCAGATTTACAGAGCGGAGTAGGCTATTTTGTTGGTTTGGGGTGTGTGTTTTGTTTTGTTTTTTATTAAAGCAAAGCTAATTAAATTCAGGCCTTTCACTCTGGATGAATTGTCTGGACAGCTTTGAAAGGTTAAGAAAAAAATCCTTTTGTTCTAGCATAATAACATTGCCAGTTAAACTCCTCCCTTGTGATGAAATTAGGAGAGGGAATATTTGGCCCTGGTAGATAATTATGACATTCATAAGCTCTTAACTTAAGGGGCTGGGGGAGGGGGTTGCTGTCTGCTACTTGTTTTCAAACTGCTCTGATTTTCTGAAATGGAAAAAATACATCACAGTTCCCTCTCCCCAATCTTAAACACCAGCACTTCCCAAAGAAAAAGTGTCAGTCAGTCATTCTTCATAAAGTCTACTGCAGCTATTTTCTTAGAAATATAAATCCTCAACCTACAACTTTCAATATTTCCAAAGCAAATGATCCAAATCTAGTTACTGGCTTTTTCTTAAACATTCACACTCTTCTTTATCTCTACTTTTACATCAAGAGTCATAATTGTCATTTAATACTCGGGTAAAACTGGTTTTCTTAAAAACAAACAAAAAAAACCCTCACAAACCACCACAACCTTCAGTTGATGATGTAACTGTTCCCCACCACTGCATTCCCAAAAGAAGATAAATCCCTAGAGTTTTTGGAATAGCCTCTCAAATGATTTGAATCACTTCAAGAAATTCTCAAGATTACTTCAAGGAAGTGTCAAAAAATTAAAAATGTACAATAAATCCAATAAATCCCTCATCATGGCAATGCTTATTAAAACTAAAAAAAAAAAAAAAAAAAAAACACACCACTGTAGAATTTTCCTCTCCCCTAGCAACCTAAATGGGAATATTTTCCATATGCAGATGTTTTCCCACTCCCATTTACTATCCCCTGCTGTGGATTGAGGCTGCATGTTCCTGCTATTTCTACAGCCAGTTCAAAAATCTTACTCTTCCCCCCTGCGAATACAATTAACTCCCTTTATTAAAAAAAAAAAAAAAAAAGAAAAAGCTGTTTTTTTTTAAATTGAGACTAATAACAACTTACTATCAATATTAGATTTCTTCAGCTTTCTTCCTCTTCTTTCCATCGCCCCCTCATATCTATTGCCCTATAATTTTTAAAACTCAGCTTAATAGCATCTAGAATTTCACTCCATTATTTATCTCCTGACATTTGTGATAGGTAAGATACCAAAACTATGTAATCCTCCCACGCTGCAGTAATCACACTTCACAAACTAGCTTTCTACCATTCCTCCGTTAGAGGAACCACAGACCACATCTCTATACACATTACACCTAGGTAGATCAATGCAAAGCCTGACGGAAGCTTTCCCGTTCTCCTCCTCCTTTGCCATCCCAGTGCTGGCTATGCTGAAAAGCCTCCGGACTGTTTCTGAATCGCTGCTAATCGGGAGACCTCCAGAGCTCATCCCGAGGTGGCAAAAGCACAGAAGCATTTCTATATAAATTGAGAGCATCTGGTGGCTCTTTGCTACTCATCACCGAGACAAAACGTCTATATGGTATGAGGTTTAGCAATAAATGCATTGAAGGAGACCTTCAGAGCTGCAGTCCTAATACCTCAAGGCATAATGCCGGCCGCCCGCCACTTTTCTCAAGCGCAACAGATCTCACTACCCTGTCACAAAACACCGTGTAGCGTCTGGATCAGACATGCAGCCCCAGCGCTCCGGAGCGCGGGTGCGTGCATGCACCCACCCGCCCCCCGGCGCGCCCCCTGTGTGCCCGCAGCGGGGGCGGAGGGGGGCGGCAGGGAGGCGAAGCCGCCCCCGTCCCGGTGCGGGGCAGTGCCCGAGCACCGGCGGCCGCCGCCGTGGAGCTCTGCCGCCCCCTGCTGCAAGGCGGCGGCACCAGGGGCCGAGGGCCGGTCCCCGCCGCTCCCACGACTCCGCTGACACCCAGGCGGTGTTATTCCCGCCCCCCTCCTCTAAAATCTCCTTAAAAAGGCCCCGAGCGCGGGCCCCCGCCCACCCCCTCAGGTGCAGGCAATGTAGCGCCTTCAGGCGCCTCGCAGAGGGCATCCCACAGGCGGCACAGCAGCCCGGTTCGGCCCCAAACGAACGCCAGAAACTTGCCCGAACAGTTTCGGATCGCCGCAATTATCCCTCACCGAGGGGCACCCTCGCTGTGCCACACCGCCCACGAACACGCTCCTGGCGGCCCTTCCCCTCCCCGACTCCTAAAGTAGCACAGATCCTCAAGTTATCACATAGGTGACATCCAAAATAAATAAATAAATAAAAATTTCAACCCCCAAAAAACCAAACCAAAAACCCACAGCCCCCAAGTTCGTATTTTGCGGAGCACTGTATGGATATACACATATATATGCAAAAGGCGAACAGTGCCCAGAGGCGCAACCCCAGCACGCCCCGGCTCCCCACACACCTGCCTCCGCGGCGTGATTGCATGGCAAAAAGTCTCCGCATCCGCGCACACAACCGCGGCCGCGCCCCGCTCCCCCCCCCCC
>JAYKAV010000004.1:48729-112797 GCA_035582835.1 Phoebastria nigripes
TAAAAAAAAAAAAAAAAAGGCAGCCCCGCTCCTACCTTGCCCGCTACTGAGGAGCAATCCGAGCAGGTAGAGAGGCAGGAGGCTCATGTTCAGGAGCTCGCGCTGGTGGACAGTTCCCCTGTTGGAGGTGCTCAGCCCAGGCAAACCCCGCTGCTGTCCGCGCCCGCCCGCGCAGTCCCGCACCCGCGGAGCGCCGCTCGCCAAGTGACTGCCAGCGCCTCCCCGTGCCGCACTATATCAGGGAGGCAGCGTCCGCCGCGCAGGAGGCGGGCACACGGCGGCCCGCGCGGATCCCTCCGCGCCACACGGTCGGTCGCACCACCGATGAGTGGCAGTGCAGGGAGATTCTTCCGCCGCTCTCAGAGGCGGCCCCGGGCTCGAAGCCTCCCTCCCTCCTCACCCGCCGGCAGCCCCCCTGGGGGGTGAGGCAACTCCCCCGCCTCGCCACCGCGGCCCCTCAGAGCCTGCTTCCCCCACCGTCGCCTGAGGGGAGACAGCGTAAAGGGAGAGGCGGCGGCTTGACAGAGAAGCCTACCGGGAAGCCCCAGCTGCCTGGGCAGGGAGAGCCGAGAGCGGCGCTTCGAGGGGGGCGCACAAAGGGGGCTGGCGTGGCTCTGGCACCCCTTTCCCCCTGGCAGTGCCCTGGCTCGCGGCGGTGTCGCCCCCAACGGCTGCCCGCCAGGCTTCCGTTAGGGGGCGGCGGGCGCGTGCCGCCTGTGCGCGGGAGCGGCCGGCCCGCCGCCCGCCCGAGAGCGGAGGGGAGGGGGCCGAGGCGGCGGGGCTGCGCGGGGGCTGCGCAGGGCCCGGCGATTCCCCCGCTCCTTCCCCGTGCGGTAACGTGGGGCGGTGTCGGTGGGAAGTGGGAGCGCTGTGAGCCTCGCGTACGGGTGCGTCTTCAGCTAATCCCGTTGGGTTTATGCGTATTCATTTAGCTGTCCCGGAATTCACTTGTTTTGACTTTTGTTAGTAGTACAGAGGAGAAAAATACCTCTGCTATTTATGACTGCATGAAATACAACCGATAAAAAATAAATTGCTTACCTTTTTGATGCCTCAGTGCTGTCTTACTGAGGAGCTTGCTTTGTAAGGAAAAAAACCTGCCCTAAAGTAAAAAGAAGAAGAGGTGGATTCTTGTCCAGCTTGACTTCGAAGAGGTAATTTTGTATGATATGGATATGTATAATAATGTATGATACCTGGAGGGAAATAGAAGTGGATTTATATTAGCGTGAAGCAGTAGTGATAGTAGTTAGTAAAAGATTAATCCAAATTAACACATCCCTAATAATTTTTCCAACCTTTTTTTTTTGCCTTTTCAAGAGGATTTGCGGTTTGGGGAGGAGGAGGGAGACAAGAAGTCCCTTTGCAGAAAACTAATACAAATGACACAACCAGTATCTTCAGCTTGACTCTTGCTGCACAGTAGTCTTACAAAATTGTGAAATATAGGAGGAAGAAGTTGTGTAGTCAGACCTTGCTGGTATCAACAAGCCAGGTGATAAAACTGAAAGTCTTTCCTCAGCAGATGATRTTTTAGGACACTTGAGAACATGCACAGAAAATTCTGGTAGAGGGGAGAGCGAGAGCTTTGTGCCGTTGGTTGGTTAATCTACGCCACGTAAATCAGAACCTTATTGCTCAACTACACACCATGTGGCCCTGCTCTTGAAACTAAAGATTTTTGTAACCTAGTATAAAATGAACAGATTCATTTTCATGTATATTTAAGTGGGAATGGAACTGTAATTCCTCATACAGTTTTGGAAATTCAAAATATGGCAGCTTCAGCAAAGCCTTTTAGGTGAGAACTGGATTTATATTTAGGAGCCATTCTGCTCCCGAATGTTGGGAGAGGTGCCTAATTGCAGAAACTTTTGGCTGGGGCCTTTAGTGCAAGTTCAGGAAAGCTCAACAAAAGGAAGTATTTTGGTGAAGAAGTTTTCCCAGGTAAGAAGGTTCTGTCAGCCCCAGTACCCAGCTACAGAAATAGACATCATTAATAGATTAATACGGAAAGATGACGAAAACAAGTATTAGATAAAAACCTTAAAAGAAAAAGAAATATAAATCTTACTGGGCAAAAAGCAAGAAACCCTCACTATGAAGTGGATAAGATGCCAAATTTGTCAAATTTATCTTTGATTTTAACGTCTTTGGAGCATTACCATCCAGCAAAAGTGGAATAAATAGAGAAAATAAAAAGAGTATTAATAAATAAAACCAGATAACTTGTGCGCATACCTTAACATCTATTATAGTCTGCTTTAATTAAGGGCCAAAAGTAGTACAGAAGCACCTTGATCTGCACAGGTGCRTAGATGCAAGGTTTGAAATCCACGTACAGCAGACACCCCACCAAGACCCAATGCAGAAGCAAGTAGGAAGTCCCTTGCCCCACAAGAACTAAACATAATAGAAAGAATGCTACTATTCCAAGTTTGCTTATTTTAAATCATAAATATCATGAGAATTTCACCAGTGTCAGTTCTGAGTGGCCAGTTCTTGCTCCCTTGAAATGGGACAAGGACGCTTTGCTTCCAAACAGGATTCCTTGTCCTGAGAAGTCTGCTCAACTGCTTGTCTGCAGCAGTGAACAGAGCCTGCCATGTAGACTGTCCATGCCATATGGCTACAGGATTTGGAGACATCTGGTTTTAGTCCAGCTTCTCAAGGAAAAGGGGAACATGGTCTTGCCTCTCTGAAGCAATGGAGTAACAACAACAAAAGATGGGTATAAATCTCAAAGATAATCACATTCTTGTAGTACTACTCTAAAAGAGAAAGACCTCACTGAAGGAAGAGGCAGCAGCTGGTTCGTCCATCAGTAAACACGTAGCTCCAAGTACCCCGTCACATATACCACCTAAAAGGTATATGTACAGATCCTGAGACCATGCAATGGAGGATGGAGAGCAGAGGAGGGGACAAAGTACATAAGTATGCAGGGCTTCATTGTTTCTGCTGCTTATGGAACAACTCATTTGTTACAGAAGAAAGATCTGTAAAAAAGTGTATCACAGTGAACCACAACAGCATATCACGCTGAGGTCACGCAAACGGAGATTAGAAAGGCACAGAAAAAGTGCTCAGCCTTTCTGCCATCCATATCTATATGACCCTTGGTGTTTGTGACCATACATTAAATGAACCAAAAGATGAGCATTTCAAAGTGCTGTAAAGCACTAATAATCGATATCAATAACAACACACCAGTAGTATTTGCCATTCTTTGGCTAATGGCATTTTTCTTTAAAGAGTGTGCTGTTTACTGGGGGGAAACCTGACATGGAGTTTAATGGCTGTACTTAGACTGGGGAATTAGAAAACATGATTTCTGGGTAATATCACATGCATAACRAACATGCTGGCAGAAAACAAATACATTTTCATGCTACATAAGTTTTAAAAATAAAACCAGAAATAAACTACAGTGAGCATTATGCCATGTGAACGGCCAAGAGGTGCAACATCAAGAAGCATAGTAATAATTCTGTTGGGGCAGCTATTCTGAAGGTGGGGAAATCAACTTTGATAGGTTTTCAAAGCAATTAAAATACAACTCCAGTGACTGAAAAGACTTGCCAGAAAAATCTTAGGGGAAAAGAAGGGAAAATATTACCTAATATTACATACATGTTTGATTAATACCTTAGATCTTGTGGAATACCATACTTAGAATCTAAGTGGCTATATCTGCAAGTTCCCTGTCTTTTATCTGTCACAGGATAGCCTCCAGCTTTCACAACTGTGTTGTCATATGCAGCTTTTATCCCAAAAAGTTTTACTGCCTGTGATGTTAGGAAAAAGACAGCAAGAATTAATTTTCCCCCATGTTACTTACTTGTTTCACTCAGTGGGATTGTTTATACAGTAGCCTATCAGCTGGTATGAATAAAAGTGGCAAAATTAGGCTCGGCAACAGAACCATTTCAAGCTATCATCACTGCGCTTAAGTCAGTTTACAAGAACTGAGGATCTGTAAACTTGCTGTGACTGAACTTCCTTGTCAAGAAACATCTCCATGGTGTTTTTGCAACAATTACTTTATTTTTAAATTGATTGATGATTGCATGTTCAATGCAAATGTAATTAAATACAGAAACTAAAATCTTGATGATGATTTCATAATGGATATTTATACTGAAATACATGTTTCCCTGTGGACACCCAAGTTGCCAAGAGATCCAGCTGGATTTGCTTAGTTGTCTTACATAAACTGAAATGTTAAGGAAGCACCTTAAAATTAGCTGAGAATTTTAGCGGAACTTATGATAATGGCACAGTTACAAAGAAAGTACAGAGAGATCATATGTCTAGATATAGCTGATGAAGAGTTGTAAGGAAATCGGCATGTCCTAGAGCAATTACCAAATGTTTTGGGGACAGGAAATGAGAAAGAAAAGGAAAAGAGAAAAGAGAAAATGCTCCTTCTTGCAAACCCAGTATCTTGCACTTGCAGGAAAATGCCTTCTGCAGACAGGGTAATTTTCAGAGGTGCTCATGAACCAAATTGCTGATCGTGTCCAAAGTGAGTAATTATCCCAAATAGGATGCTTTCCTATGAACGCTGAAAACACAATTAAAGTGGCACTAAGATAAATTATACAACAGTGAACAACAGCATTATTGTGGTGAGGAAATGATGCATAATAAACAAAAGACAGTTTCATAAATGTTTGCACCACTATTATGTTTCAAGTTCTTAACATCTTATAGAGACTTTCATAAAGATCTAAAATTACTATCGTTTTGGATTAACRTTTTATGAGAAAGAGTCAAAAACATTGTTTCCACTCAGTTTCATGTCGCTTTAAATAAAGAACTCTTCTTCCTGTTAGAGAGACTTAAAACAATCTTGAAATTATTCAGATACTAAGAAGAGGCTCACAGATTTTGTGTAGGGAGGATAATTTCCTSTATCATTTCTGGAACTGAATAATGACAAGGACATGTGTAAAATAATTTTGTCCAGGTAAAGACGACTGCTTAATTTTTGAAGATAGCAAGGTTGCTTGAAGTACAGTGTGCTAATTTGATTACAATATAAAACATTGTGCTGACAAAAGAAATCAATAAGCTGAATTTATATGTCTGAAGGAAGCATTGTATGCTTCTGTGTTTAGTGCAGCAAAAGTAGCATTTGAGAGATGAGACAAGGTAACTTGTCTGAACTCTAGAGACAGATTTTCATATCTTCCAGGTTACCGCATTTCTGGACGTGTGACTCTATTCCTCTTCTCAGATCAGTCACTCAAAAAACATGAACTCTCAACAGTTACTATCCCATCACTGTCAGCTTCAGATATTTGGGCAGGATCATGGACACATTGTTTATTTTACCCGAGAATGAAACTGCCAATGCTAAGGTGCTCTAACTGGCTCAAAAATAACTGCCTACGTATTCAGCAACGTGGCAGTTGTGTACTTTACCTCTTTCATGGGCTGCTTATGAACACCCTCATACACTTTTTTTTCCATGCTAGCACCCTTCTTTCCTATTAGTTAGCAGTGTTTTATTTTGTACAATTTCCAGAGAAAAGATTCCTTTTTTTTTTTTTTTTTTTTTTTTTTTTTTTTTTTTTTTTTTTTTTTAATCTGGGAATATTGTGGATGCTACCAAACAATGTTTCATAAATTACTACATTTCCTTAGCTCATTGGAACTGTCACCTTCATGCCTGACAGGTGTAAACACCAGCTTTTGGTTACTGAAGTCCCACCAGCCATTTGTTACCACCTTCTTAGATAAAAATTGTTCCCCCATGAACTGTATTACCAGATCATGCAAGTACCAATATTTGGTTTAGTGCAATATCAGCTGAGTTAATTGAAGGGACCTTCAAGAATATTTTATTACTGCAGCACTGAAGAAGAGACAAGATTTGCTGGCCATAGCCAAGATGTGCAGAAGTTATTTCAGCAAGTGGAATAGCAAAGAATGGTTGCTACATGGTAAGAATTTGAAGAGCAGTTGTTTTTAAAGCGGTTGTGTGTGCAAAGCGCAGACCTTTCTCAGCTACTGTTCTGTGACTGTGAAACTTGCTCCCTGAAGTGCTTTGAATCATGATGAATTTCAGAGACATTCAGAACAAAATGTAAATCACGCTTATTGAGCCATCCATACTTTCATTAACAGCAAAGACTAAAAACATGCAAAACCCCAGACCAAAGAAAGAAAAGCTATCTATAGAATGTAAAATTAGACATAAAGTGAAAATCAGAAAGTTTATGTATACCTTTGGGTTACAGTTCTGTATCRTGATGCTAAATGTGCTACACATTTTAAGCGCTGCCCAGATTAAATGGAGTATCTGGGATTCAGAGCCATCTGACTACCCTGATCCACATCACTGTCCCAGTTTTCATTGGAACTAGGTAATTGTTGACTTACATGTGATACAAGTGAGCAAGGAGGTATGATGGCTGATATGAGGGATGTCAACAGTCAGTGAAACATTTATGGAGGACTGAGAAATAAGCCTTTATTTATATACATAAATAAGACTGGGGGAAAGGGAACACATATAATTTTGAGTATATTGATTTCTCCAAGTGATAAAAGAACTGTGTCCACATCTCCAATTCTCAACATGGAGGAAAGGTCATGATGAAAGTGTTCAGCTGTGAATTCAGGAAGAGATTATTGACTAAACAATGATGGAAACTTCAGAAGAGTGTGGATTTTAACTGTTATAAAGACATGTGATCTAAAACCCATAGTTTATACCAACACTTATCTTTTAATTTAATTTCAGGCCCACAACTTCAGAAGTTCTTATTCATGAGGAGAGATCTGCTCCTTTACTGAGATATTCTGAGCTCTTGACATCTTCTAGCATCTTGATACAGCAAGCAGTTTCAAAGGTTAGCCATGTTGGTTACACAACATTTTCTTGCATTAGTTTTAAATTTGATGAGTTGTGAAAGATAAGAGTGCCCAGTTTGGTTTCTCCTGTGCTGTATTATAGGAATAAACATCCTCCTATATCTTTTCTAAATGGGGTRATCCCAATTTATTCATTATCTCATCTACTTTTCTTCCTGTCTTTCTAATATGTTTTTCATTATCCTTCAATGTCTGTTATAACTCTTAGTAAGGTAAGGAACTAAGCACAGTACTACAGATGAGAATGAACTCCTGATTTATAGTGATTTATTTTTACACCCACAGATAGTGGTTTTTTGACAGCAACTGCCTCGGTCACCTTTCAACTCACTTCAAAGCCAGATTGCAATACCACACATATCTTCCATAATTAAAAAAAAAGAAATTGTCTTTATGGAAAAATTTTAAATAAATTTCCAAGATCCTTAAGTAGAATAGGCAACTCCTTTTTCATTGCTTTCTTGTTCAGATTTTCAATGTAAATAATGAATGTTTTCTCATAAATAACCGTTTGAGTTGGCAAATGTCAGGGTGTTATGACATTTGTCTTAAAATGGGGGGAAAAATCTTGTATTGTTAAGCAAATCTATGTTATCCAAAGTACATAGACACATAAAATAGGACTTTGCTTTGGAGATACATAATTTTCCAGAGGCTTTTTTCATCCATTCAAGATTATTTTTTTTTTACCCACATTAACAGAGTGTGGTATATCAAGAACAATAGTTAGGGAGCAGTACATCTTGTAGGGCAATAAAGATTCTCTGGGCAAGGAAAAACTCACTTGGAAAGATATTTAACTTAAAATAGGGAAACAACCAACCAACGGTACATAGATAAGTTGGTGAGAATCATATTGAAATTAAACGTGTCTAAAATAATAACAGTTGGTTTTACAATGCATTTGCTTATGCCTTTTAATGATTCATTTATTCTGTGGAGATGTAGTTATAAATAAATAACAGGGAGTGAAAAATAAATTTTGAAAGAGAATTTTTACACCAACTTTAACAGAGTTAAAATTTGAATGCAATTTTAAAATTACATGAATAATTAATTTAATATGTTGGTTTAGGAGGGGTTGTATTTGGGAATTTTATCACACAGGAAAACCTGTTCCATAGATCTGTGTGTAACAAGCTGAAAACTTGAGAAAAATCTAGCTGGGAAATAAACTTTAAAATATATGAAGACCTAAATTTTTCTGACTGTTTTATGTGAGCAGACCTCAACCTTTTCAGAGCCTGACTGGCCCTGTGAAAGCATAAAGATCTCTTTCTACTGAAATACTTGTGAATTGAGGTCCACAAAGATCTAGTTTCCAGGTGTTTCAGTTCCTGTTTTCAGGTGCACATGATGTCTATACATATATTCAGGCTCTTTAAACTTGAACTATTCAACAGTGATAGTTTATTTATGCCCCAGAACAGCTGGAAGCACAGTAAATGAGATCGGTACTCAGAATTAAGCGCAGGTCATCCTTCTGGCAATTTCTGATGTAATTTAGACTCATCATTTAACAATATTTTAAAAATTATAAGAAACGTCTCTTACTACTTCATAGGTAGAAGCTTCTGAGTTCTAGACACATTCTTTGAAAATCAAAAGAGCATTTTAAAATCTCACGTTTTCCACAGATAAAGCATGATGCTGCAGAATACTCACATTAGTGCAGAAGAAGCAAGATCTTAAGGGAAAACAAGCTAAGAAATCCTTTTTTGCAACAACTGTGCCAATAACACTGATGAAATCATCAGTTATGTTTTTGACAAGCAAGAGAAATCAGTGTACTGTATATATTGCTGTGCTGACTTGTTCTTCATAGGAAAAAGAAAGGCCGGAGGGTTGGAAGGATCAATATTTGTCAGAAGGAGAGTTAGGGAAAGATATTAAATAAGGGATTAATAAAAATTATTTTTAAAAATATTTTTCTTGAGGATGTTCCGTTTGTTTGTTTAGTTTAGCAACTCAGCAGAACATAACCAAAACCTACAGAAAGAATTCAAAACTGGTTTAGGACTGGATTGTTCCCTCTACTAGCAGAAATATAGGGGATCAAGACCCATTGAAGGGGCATGGAAATGAAGAGTAGTACCTCCATGGCATTGTCTGCTTTGGACCCAGGGTACTTACTGAAGTACAAATTATTTTTTGACTTGGGACTATGCGTGTTGGCGGAAAAGATCATGAAGGATTGTACACAAAGTTTTCATCAAAGTTTCCTTTGCAGAAGAAAGGAATTAGAAACTTATAGCAGAGGGGAAGAAGACAACTCAGCRCAGAAGGCCTTGGGGGTCCTGGTGGACACCAAGCTGACCAGGAGCCAGCAATGAGCCGTCATGGCAAAGACGACCAGCGACCTGCTGGGCTACATTATGCAGAGCATTTCCAGCAGATCAAGGGAGGTGATCCTTCCCTCTGCTCAGGCCTGGTGAGACACATTTGGAGTGCTGGGTCCAGTGCTGGGTTCCCCCGTACAAGAGAGACAGAGATGTATTGGAGAGAGTCCAGCACAGGGCCATGAGGATGATCAAGAGCTTGGAGTATCTGATATATGAGTGGAGGCTGAGAGAGCTGGCAGTATTCAGCCTGGAATCAAGAAAGTTTGGGGTGATTTTATCAGTGCATAAAAATACATGATGGAGGACAGGAAAGAAGGTGGAGCCAGACTCTTCTCAGTGGTGCTCAGTGACGGGGCAAGGGACAATGGGCACAAACTGAAATACAGGAAAAACACTGAAATACTGAAAAACACCATTTAAAATCAAGATAAATCTCTTACTTTGAGGATGGTTTCCTAGAGAGATTGTTGAGTCTCTATCCTTGGAGATACTCAAAACCTGGGTTTTGACTGGACACAGTCCTGGTCAACCTGCTTTGGCTGACCCTGCTTGATCAGGGGTGTTAGACTAGAGGATCTTAAGAGGTGCCTTCCTGCCTCAGCCCTTCCCTGATTCTGTGACTCTGTCATATGATTCCCAAGCTGCAAGAGAAAGAATTCTTTAAATCTTTCTGTAGTATTTTCCTTTCTCTTAGCATCCTGGTTGCCTCGGGAACCCTTCCTCCTGTTGAGTGACTTCTGTGATGCCACAGATAACAGCCATAGAGGGTGTTAAGAGGTGTTCATGGTTTTTCATTTACATTAATTGCCAACTAAATCACCACTTGAAAACGTTTAAGCACAAGAAACATGAAAGTATTTCTTCCCTTTTTCCTTCTTAATAGCATCCTTGTTGTGAAATTCCAAGCAGTCATAAATAATGATCAGTATGAACTCTTGAGTTGCATTTTATATGTGTGATGAATTTACATAAAATGAATTTAAATAATAATAGTAATTATTAATAAGCTCCAGGAAAAGTGGCAATTATTAAAAAAAAAGAACTAGTAAAGAAGAAGGAATGACTCTTTGATTCAGGCCAATCATACTATGTGTTAGGAATGTCACTTAAAAAAACAGTTACCCTTAACAGCTCAGGCTGTCTGTAGCTCCAGTAGTAAAATAATTTTGGGAGAGTCTTATGGAGAGTTATGAGATATCAGAACTACTATCCAATACTTTTTGTTTGCTCTCATGAGACRGCTCCAACCAAAGCAATGGTTCAGCCCAGTTTTAGGGGTAGGGCAATCAGCCTTATCCTGTGTTATATATGCTACTGCACAATAAAGCTCTTGTCAGGGTGATTCTTTGATAAGGGCTAATAGATACACTCAGTTTTGACCCTTGATGTCCATATCTCAGTCCATGTTCATTATATCTATGCATTATTCTTCCATTTTCTCTCTTTCTCTCTCTTTTTTTTAAAGCTCTTCAGATGAGTTGTTAATTGTTCTCATGGTATTTGCCTTTAATAGTCCCTCCTATAATTTTGTTGCCTTAGCTTTCTTTGATACCCATAAAAATATAATTTGGCTGCTATTTGTGATTGCAGTCCATGTTTGCTCTTTATTTTTATACTTCTGCAGATCATGTTTTGGCCAGACTTTCACATTAGCTGGGTACTCAAAATATTTTTCTGCCCCAAGTTATGATCCACAGTGCTAACATGGCTACTGAACTGGAGCATGCACTTCTAAAAAACTTTCTGATGGCCTGAGGATGCAAGAAGTTATGTGCTTACTCTCCGTAACAAGGACAGGCAGCTCACTGAACTGACATTTATAGAAGATGGCATGGTGATGCACGGTACAGCTCTAGTTCGCATGTTGGGGTAGATCTATAGTATAAGAAAACACAAAAAGAATTCTAGAAATCTTAATTGGCCACAATTATAACATTTGTCAAGATATTTTAATAAATATTGCAACTATATTTGCCAAAATCTCATTAACAGTACATATGACTTGAAGCCAAACTTTCTATTTCTCACGTCATTTATTTAAACTGTCTCAAAAATCACAAACCTGACAGCCAGTAATATATTGTACAATGGCACTGAACCTTTCCTGGTTATTTTATTGCCCTTGCTTGCAGTGTTTCTACTTGGGAGTCAGCTTGATGGAATTACTTTGATGTTTTAATTGTGGTCTAAATGTGATTTGGAAATACGGGTCTGGATTTTTCATTCTGTGATCAAGAAGAACCTCCTGTGCTGTCCAATGTGATTTCAGACTCTTTTTCTATTCACAGTGAATAAGATTTGCAGAGCTGAGAGAGTGTCTTTTCATAGATAACCCTTTCCACGAAAGTCAACAGAGCAGTCGTTCTCTGAGAGTTCCTCAATCCTTAGAAGCCTTTTGAAAGAAAAGGGAGCGAAAATGTTGGAGATTTTGCTTTTGCTTTGGCTTTAAGACCCAGAAGGTTTACAATAATGTATTACTGAGACTCCTATGTAAGACAATGTACCACTTTTTGTCTGGGTACTAGTAATGTATTTATTTTCTTCTCATCGATACGTTTTTTCAATAAAAAAAAATTAAGTTGATTCTCCCCACAGGCATTGTACTTCAACCTCCCCATTTTTGGCCAAAATACACTGACCTAGAAAAAAAAGAAAAAAAGGGGGGTGGGGGGGAAACCCAAGCAGATACCTTTTTTTTTTTTACTTTAGTGTTGAAAACATTTTATCTAATCAGTTTAAGTGCAAAGTTGTACATCTATATTTTTATAGCTATACACTTTAAATACTGAAATGATCAAATTTCTTAAACACTCCATTCCATGATCTATGCACACGCAGCATTCAAAAAGATAAAAAATACTAATCTAGAAAAGAGAGTATTTTCACAAAAATATGAAAATAAATAGAGAGTCAAGGCCTCTGGAAAATTAAGTTTTTATATATGTTCAGAACAGCTGCAATATTTTCACTTAAGAGTCTACAATTCAAGCAAAGCAAGTATTTCACTTCCCTGCATGTACTACTAGTTATATGCTGACAGGCAAATGACTCTTAAATGACTGAATATAAGTACTTACCATCTTAGTGTTTGAAAACCCTCAAGTGGGGAAAGAGATACACTTCTCCTTGAAGACTAACAGATGTACATGCTGATGTATGTTCACATGTAGGAGGTAGGTACCCTTGAAGAGCTAAACAAGGAAATGGTTTTTACATTTGATTCTAATTGCTGTCAGCCTTTTTAYGAGTTTTATTCCTGGAATACAGAGTTCCACTTTTTGTATTTTTTATTGTTTCTAGCTTGGACAACAGAGTCATGATTTGCTTGGAATACAGTTGCAAATCATGGAGGCAAAAAACCAATTAGGTTGCAAAGGACCTCTGGAGGTTGTGTAGTCTTACCTTTTCTACTTAAAAAGGGGTTATTTCAAAATTAAATTAGATTACTCAGGGCTTTATGAAGGCTACAGAGGGACTGCCATTCTCCTGAGTAGCAAATACAAGATAGGTGTTTGATGGAGTTGTAGTCTATTAAGTAGAGAATCAGTGACGGCTGCTGTGCTCTGCATTAGGTGAAAAGCGTTTTTGAAGTTTTTGTTGGTTTTTTAAAATTTTTTTAAACAGCAGTGAATTTAGAAACATCTAAAAACACTGTTTGGTGTAGGAACATCGGAATTCCCACAGTAGAACAGAAAATTCATCTGTTTAGTTCTCTATTATTTACACATCAGTGGCCAACTCAATGGATGGCTCAAAAAACCTCCAAACCAGCAGCAGATAGTCTGGTATAAGTCTAATACTTTCCAAAAGCAATAGCTGATAATTGCAGATATTCTTGTTCACATGAAAGATTCATTCATTTTAAAAATCTCTTTAAGTTTMCATCTTTAGCAAAGCTTTATGGCAACATGTTTGACAAAGTTGTATAAGAAAGTGTTTTCTTTATTCATTCTGAATTTACATATGTCTTATTCTACCAAATATAAATGGTGTCATGGTATGATTTASACTGCCTTCCATCATAATGTATATATTAAGCAATGCAAGGACAATACACTTTCTCTTGTCTGAAAGTATCTGTAAATTGATCTATGAAAAATGAAAGGTATGCTTAATGATGAAGTAGCCAGATCTAAACCAAACAGCATTATGTTAATTAAGGCTGATTACTTAGAGGGTATCTGGGGGATCAATAGTCTGAAAAACAGAATGACCAAGCACTCCAGAGTTCTGGTCAAAGAGGAAATTGCAACCTTCTGTCCCTTTGACTGCCATAAGAAAGGCTGGAGTACAGATCAGTCTCCCCAGTTTCAAATATCATAAGGTCAGATAGTCTGTTATAGTCTGTTTCTGATTTCATGTACTGTACCAGAAGGACACTGGGCACTCTATCTGCTGAAAAGCAAAGAAAAAAGCAGCTCACAGGACCTCAGTGCGTTCATATCCACATTCATATCCACAGAGAGGAATTCTTGAGAAATCAAGCTATTTTGACAGTAGCTTCAACTGGATCAAACTTGACATATTTGAGGTAATGGTATATTATTATCAGTCTGTTTCTATTTATTTTTTTCCCATAATTTTAAGTCTTAAACTTGATTTCCGTCTTCGTCTGTAAGTTTCTGATTCTTGCTGTCGTTCTAAAACTATTATTTTCTTTGTGTCTCATATAAGGATAGATACTTTTTTTATGATCAATTGTTGGTAACTTTATGAATGAGTTCTCCAATGATATGAAGATCTACCATTACAGCAAATTACTTTTTTCAACTATACAAAAAGAATCTGTTTTTTTTCAAAATGCAACTAAGTCTTAGCCGGGGTATTTTTTAATTCATTAAAGGAGGAAAAAGGTTTTTATAGCTGACAAATTAAATGGGGAAAAATTAACCTATTAGCAAATGGTTTACATTGGATTAGCTTTACCAAAAAATTAACTTAAGAATGATGTTTCACTGAAACAGATATAAAAATGAAATAAAAATAGTTTATTTTAATTACCAATATTAATTAGAGGCCTTACACCTGTAAAAAATTTATAACACACACATTGGCCAAAAAACTTCTGATTGGCCTATGGAAGAACTGGAACTCTCCAACTTGTTTTAGGCAACAAAAAGGGCAGTGTACCCACCATTCACGAGAATATAGCAACCCAACATGATTTCAGTGCTTGTGTCTGACTCAGCAAATGGCCCTTTAACCTACTGAGATTTGTGCAAATGGGTGCTTATCTAAGTTCCCAGAATATTAATTAATTTCAAATGAAAAGATGAAGTTTTGAATTAAAAAAATTGACATAATTGTGCAATGAACAGGTTTGGGAGAATTCTGTATGTGTGTGGTGGGCTGTAATTTGTACCTTACTACCTTTCTGCTGATGAATTCTATAACAAAGAACAAAAGACGTTCTTTTTGCTTCAACTTCCAGCCTAGAGACTGTGGTTATATTTGCAAGGACAGTTTCTATTCTCTGAAATGAAAGAAGCAAGAAGAAAACATAAAATAGTCCATTAAAACCAAATTCTTCTGTTTGCATCTGGCCTGCCCGTCAGGAACTGCGTGCCCTGTAATTGAAGTTAACTATCCATACCAGTACACATGTGAGTAACGCTACTGCTCTACTATATTCCTCTAATCCAAGAGATGATTAATAAAACATAAAGCAATAAATTTAATCAAATCCCAGATTACTGGGGGTGAGAAGGAGAAAAAGAAGCTGCTGCAAAATGTTTGGTCTTAAACGCCTGAATAAGTGGACCTGTGACTGCTGGGGTCATTTTCAGGAACGTACCCTGGTCGTTCAGTGCAACGTTGTTTTCCATCACACATAATTTTCACACCCTGTTTTAAGAGCACTCTTCAATTATCAGTTATAGGAATGATCTGCTGAATTCCCTGAACTGTGTGCTGAATGTTTGTTTCTTAGAATTATCTTAGGCTTTAACACACAAACAAAACAGGTGGTTGCCAAAGGCATGAAAATATTAAAAGCAGCAAAGTGTTTACTGGCTGTTTGAAAGAGAAACTGCACTCCATGAAGATCACATTTTCTTTAATTTCTTCTTGGCAGTAAAAATCTGAATTGAAGTTGGTTTGAGAAAAGGTGGATAGAATAGTGAGAGGAAGAGAAGACAAGACATGTTTAGGTACTCTTTTGTGTTTATCTGTTACAGGACAAAATGATTCATTTTGAGTAGCATATCAATATTTCATTAGGCGCAAGAAGCAAAATTTTTAACATTTAGTAGAAACAAGCTGTATTAGCCTATTCCCTGTCTTACTGAAGAATTATCTTTACAGAATACCTGTGCACAGCTGTACCACTACMTTTCAATCCTGTATCTATTCAGCATTGATCTATTTAGGTAGACAGAAATATGCACATATATTTGTGCCTCCATGTGTTTTTATGTGACTGTGTGTGCAGGTTTATTTTTAAAAATGATATATAAATACATATTTATATACGTATATTACATATATAAGGAAGAATATATTTAAGTCAGTGCTCTTTCTTCCTGTTCATACATGGACTGCATTCTGGAAGCAATAAGGTGATTTCTTGGGAAGGGCCTTCTTTGACCAGTTACGAGCTGGAAAAAAATCTGCAGCAGAATTATGCCCATCCTTCAGCATAGCTGCTAATCAGGTACGAGGAGACTGCTCCTCCTGCTCCTCAGGAATAGAGTGAATTAGTCCTATAGTTTAGAAAGTGATGTAAATTAACTTTGCCATAGAATATATAAACTGGAGTATAATGGACTAATGTACAGAGCCTTTCGGAGAACTGTAGGGGCATCTGCACTAAGAAGAACATTGCAATTACTTCTTTAGATTTTTAGACAGTTTCTCATTAAAGTTCAGGTCACGCCTGCAAGATTTTCAAAAATTCGTATTGCCTCAGTAAACACACTGATGATCACTTTCTTCTTCACCGCTACTTAGACCATAACTTACTGCATTTTATTATTTCATAGCATTGGCATAGGAAGGTAATAGTTGGCTTTAGTATTAGTCATCTAACTGAAGTATTTCCTCTATACTGTCCTTCTAAGTCTCAAAGGGAAGAACACAAATCAAGCATTTTTTCTAAAACTGGTGCACTCTCACTAAAAGGAAAAGGGTTTTTCAGGAACAGTTTTGATCAAAGATGCATGTAGAGAAGTTGCTTTTTTTTTCCTTTTTGTTTCTTTTTTTTGTTGTTTGTTTTTTTTGAGTCAGGAAAGATAACCATAACAGGGGACACACTGGTGCAAACCAACTGGAAGGGAAGAAAAGGATAATAAACAGCCAACTGCACCTCCCATTTATAGTGCCTCTAATGCTATTTGAATCTACCAGATGTAAAGAGCCATCCTCAAAGAGGCACACTGCAAAAAACCATTCATAATTCAAGAGTAAGAGCTCTKTGTGAAAAGCTAGTCAAGATCGGTGGCCTTGGGGAACATCTGCCCTGGTCTGGCAGAGAATTTGATGGCATGTGATGCTTGCGCAAGAAACAAACTCAGGCACAGTAAGAGAACTTGAACTACTTTCTGCAGCAAAGGTCGCAATCAGATCTATCCTTAGTGTATAAACTCTATACTCACATTAAAACATAGCTGTGGATTACAGACCTTCCCTGGGTTTTGGTCTGCTATGTTGTCTTTAAGAAAACTGTTGGTAGGTTTAGTGGACGAGAAGAAGACTCCAGCATCTGGAAGAAGTATTGACTCTTTCGGAGTGGACATGATTAAAGACTAATAAGTTATTTTATCTTTTATATGTCATATTTCTTTTTCTGTTCTGTAGGATATTGTATTTTTCTTCTGGCTGTATAGCAGATACTGTTTATTACAATTTGCCTTTCAAGCATAGGGGAATATTGCAAGCTAGTATAGATGGGAATATGAGGACTAAGTGCTGCAACTTCTGTTTCTCCCCTTCTTTTTGCAGCCTTCACATTTAAGTTTTAATGTATCTGCACATGTTTAAGCCTTCACTACACAAGTATACAGCAATAACCTGTATTATCCGTTTGCAGTTCACATCCTCTGTATGCATCTACAGCTGAGAAGCTACACTGGGGATACCATAATCATGCAGTGAAGACCTCAGTCCATATTACTTCAGCTGAATCCAGCTATTCAATTAGAAGTTGGAGATGACTATTCARTTAGATAAGCTGCTAAACTTAGATATCTCTCCACGACAGCATTTGCTTCTCCTTCCCTTGTCATCTTTTCAGAAGGACTTTGTCTGGAAATGAAAGGGCTGAGTTACATTTTGCTGCTCTGATTCATCCTGAAGCAGAGTTGTACTTATGTGGGTTTTGATTAGCCTCTTAATGCAGGAAAGTGAAAGTCTCTTCAATAGGGATGACAAAATGAAGCCTTTATGATATTTGCTAATCATAAACGCCTTGGGCCAGAGGGGTTGCTAGTTTTTTTGGTGTTTTATGTCATGGTGTGGCACAGTGAGGCTTTGGTTGTGAGAAGAACTCACACAAACAACAGCATAACTTGTTTTCCTTTCCTTTCTCTCACCCTTGCTGCTCCAAAGGAAACACTTTAAAACAATTTTGAGAGAGCAATATTCCTTGCCAAAAGTGAAGGGCAGTTTTCTCAGGCAAATAAAAAAATAAACTGAATTACTGAGAAGACCTGTTCAGATTTGCACAATGCAGTACTTCATGTTTGCTCCCTGTACTATTTTTGATGTGGAGACAGGCATTGACTACATTAAGAGCATGGTAGTATGGCTCTCCAAAGACATCACTGAATTGGCAGAAAATAGAATCAGGTTTTATAATTGGGTAGAACTGGCATTTGTGAAAGCATGCAGAGATTGGAAGGATCTTGGGAAAAAACTACATATTGGGTAAAATCTCCATTGCTCAATATCTGACAATAAAGAGAGCAGGGTAGTGATGAAAATTTGCTGTAAGACACATAGCTTATGAAGCACAGAATAGCATTACACAACACTGAACACAGCAATTTAAAAAGAGTTGAAAATAAAAAAACTATATATTACTGCAAGGCTAAACCATACATATTAGTGTAAGGGCATCAATTGTATTAATGTTTTAGTAAGGTGGTCTCTACTCAGAAATATTTATATTAGAGACATCATCAAACCAAGCAATTTAAGGGGTAACTAGCTGTACATCAATCTGACAGTGCTGCATATGCCTACGTTGCAACCTTGAAATGTAATTGTCATCATGTAATTAAAAATTCAAATGTAACACATACATGCACAGAAAGGAATACTGTATCAATAATTTTTTCTAGATTTTGAGTTTTGAAAGTATGCAAAAATATATAAACACAATATATAATCAGAAGAGTATCTTGTACTAGAGGCGCTGTTATGCTGAATATGAGAAAGGTCACAATATAAAGAGCTTGAAAGAGCTTTTAAAATATTGTTCTCTTTCTTTTCTGATAGGCTTGCAATGTTAAGTGGCAAACCATATGGTACTCATAGGGGCTACTATCAGTGAATGAACAGGAAATAGTGATTATAGAAATACCTTGTTTGTGAGAGAAGCATATTGTGATAAACAGAACAGTAAAAAAACAAAACAAAACAAAACAAAACAAAAACAAACCACCAACCACCCAAAAAAACCCCAAGGAAACAAGATTACATTTCTTACAGCTTGATTGAGACTTAGTATTTATCTCCAAGAAGTCAGTTGGCTTGCTTCAGTGCCTCAGTTTCCTTTCACTAATATGGAAATGATAGACATTACTTCTTACAGTGTACTGAGAGCTTAACTCATTAGTTATTATAAAGCATACAGGTCTTCACATAAAAGGTATTACTGAATGCAAGGGCATTATAATATAAAAAGAATGAAGTGTGAAACATAAAACACTTCAAGCACAGAAAAGAATGGGAAGTTTATAGAATGAGGCCAAAGGAATGGAAAAACAAATTTAAGGAAATGTGAAGTCAAGAATGAAATAATATTACTGCAGAAATATTAAGGAGAAAGGGAGTCTTTTGGAGTACGCAACCCTTTAAGAGACAGTAGGGATAATTTATTGGTAGAGGTGACTGTCACCGCAGGCTATTTACATGAACTTGTTGCTTCAGCATTCTCAAAGGAGGAAAAAAGGCTGAAGAGAGAACTAACAACAGGGAAATACTTATACCAAATCAGAACAACAGCAAAAAACTGAAGGAGCATAACATTACGTGAGGAAAAAAAAGAACAATTTGAAAAAAGAAACATATCTAAGCAAGACACTAAAATCAACAGGGCCCATTATAAAACGGGGGAAAACAATAAATGAGGTGGTGGGAGCCTTCCCAATCAGAGTAATAATGAAAACAAACAAAAAAACCCCATCCAAGTCTGGAGTTACATAAAGCAAACAAGATAATGCTGAGTAAAGATAAAAGAGAGAAGAACTAACAGCAACATTGTTTAAGGATTATCAGGATGGTTTCACAAAAGATCATGGTGACAAACATAACAGTTACATATGAACAAATAACACACAGGATTTGTCAGAGAAATTTTGGACAGAATATACAGCCTTAAAAGAAATCTTATGAAATCTCTATTTCATGACCACCCAAGGGTGACTTTCAGCAAGGTCATCTGATACTGCAGGAGATATATGCAGTTTATAAGGATAAAGAGCTATCTTGAGGAGTAAAGACAAATAGCATGAGTGAGAAGAAACAGGCAGAAATGTGACAAATGCGATACTGCAAACATCAGTATTGGGTCCTGCTCTTTTCACTATGTTTGGGAAGAGAAGGATGTTCTATTCAGTCACAAAATATAGAGAGGAAGCAAAATGAACAGCRGCGGAAGACGGGAATTAAAAAGGTTTGCAGAGAAGAGCAATTATACTTAAAATAGCTTGAGTAGTAAACGAACTTAAATGCAATTAAAATGCATTTTTTTTGCCCAGAGCTAGTCAGAAGATGTTATTAAAATATAGTTCACGAACAAAAATGAAGAAATAAGTATTAAAATAAAATTTTAAATCAAAATTTTTAGAAAAAAATCATCACTTTCTTTGAGGTTTACAATGGTTTGGGAATCATACTTTTTCTAGTAGTGAGGACAAAGTAATTTCATGCATGATCAAAAGATCAAATCAGGACTGAGTATCTAAATAGTAAAAGAAATTGTTATAAAAAGCTAATTTCTTTCAGGACAAGGAACAGTTATTTTATGGGAAATTAGCAGGTGAGTAATGTAACTTTTGTAATAAAGACTGTATTCTGCTCCAAAACATTGTGAATATTTTGCTAAGTAAGACAACGAGTTGACCATTATCGCAGTCAGGTATCTTGCAAAGGTAGAAAGTAAGCATTTCCTTTATCTGTGATAACAAGTCATTATGACAATATTATATTTATTTGTATAGGTGGAACGAAGAAATGAAGGGGTGGAGAATCGACTCATTTGAAAGTATTTTCCCCTTATCTGCAATAAATTGGCTTTGTAGCTTTTTCCCTAATACTATTATTTGCATTTTGCAAATATTATATAGTTGTAAAAGTATACTGCAGTATATCATAAGGTTCAAGCACTGTCATATGAAAGGGGAATAGTAAGCATCTTTCTCAGACATTCTATTTTTTATTTTGTCTTTCTCCATTAACTATTTTGGAATCAGACATAATTTTGGCAAGTTTGACCCATTCAGTAAATAATTTTTTTTTTCTTCCAGAAATATTTGTAAATTGGATATATATCCAATACTGTGAGGCACTTGGGAGTTAGTCCTGATTTTGTTTTACTTTAATTTTTATTTTACTTTCTACTCTAATAAGAGACCCTCAGAATCCCTTTCTGTCATTACATTGCCATAGAAAAAATACCATGTCCTGAACTGTCTCTGCTACTGCTTTTGAAATATTTCTAGTAAAATATTTTAGTCGCAAAGCCACATTGCTGAAGCCTTATAGCATTATGACTAAGACTTTTAGAATCCAAGGTAGCTTGAACTAGTATGAAGAAGTAAACTACTTACTTTTTTATTTTTTGTGTAAAAGAGCTAACACCTGAAGTCACTGTTTACACTGCATCCAAGCAAACCACACTGTTCTTTAAAGTGCATTGTACTGCTAACAGAGGCAGCCAGAAGATGCAGCACTTTGTGGAGCAGGGAACACTGGAGGGGACACAGAAAGGAGCAGGAAGCTCTGCRGAGGGCAGCATCCCCATGTCCCCTCATGCAGCAGTGGTGGTGAGGCCCAGCATGGCACAGCCCCCTGCACCCCCGTACCCCAGCTACCCAGCATGTCGGAGGACTCGGCTCAACCCAGCTCCAAGAGAGGATGCAGCTCTGCAGGGTTGGGGCTGTGGGGACAGTGGGGGCCTCTCACTGGGCCTGAGGGAGATGCGTCCTTGCCTGCAAGAGGTGGGTACTGGCATCCCCGGGTGGAGGGGCTGCAGGAGGAGGACAGCAGCCTGCACAGCACCAGGAGTGGCACAGAGGTCCGTCTTCTCTGGGAACATGCAAGTGCGAGGCGAGCTTCAACCCCCAGGTGTATCCACAGAGGGTACAGTAGCTCATGCTTATGGGGTTGGGAAAGGGGGATCCCCTGACAGCGGAAGCTGGAGGGGTCTAACACCAGGATGGCTCCAACCCCCCTGGGTTGCAGATGAGGTGCTGGGAGCTGGGTCCAGCAAAGCGCCTGAGACAGCAGCACCGGGGGAAAAGCCAAGGGATTGTGGTAGGAGACTCCCTTCTGCAGGGGACAGAGGCCCCCACCTGCCAACCTAGCCTGCACTCCACGGAGGTTTGCTGCTTGCCAGGGTCTCGGAGCGGGAATGTCATGGAGAAGCTGCCGAGGCTCATCCAGCCCTCATCCAGTTACTCCCACTGCTCTCCCATGTGGGCACCAGCAGTACGGCCAGGGGAGACCTGGAGTATATCAAGCATGACTGCACAGCTCTGGGGGAGAGGGTCAAGGGCAGGTGGTGTCTTTTTGATCCTGCCGGTGAGGCAAAGGAGCTTGAGGAGGAGTGAACAGATCTTGCAGGTCAATGCCTGGGTGTGCATTTGATGACAGGGGTTTCTTTTTTACGACCATGGGACTGTCTCTGGGGATGGTGTACTGAGAGAGAGATGGGATCCACCTGACCAAATGGGGCAAAAGCATCTTTACCAACAGGCTGGCCAACCTGCTCAGGAAAGCTTTAAGCTAGAAATGATGAGGGTGGGAGATGAGCACCCACATTCAAGTGGGTAAGTGGTAGACCTGGCTGACAAGTGAAAGGAACAAGATGATGTGGAAAAGAGAGACTTTGAAAACAACACATCGGGTCTGAAAGGGACCCAGTTCAAGCATATGCACATAAATAAGTGCTGAGGGGACAGCATGATGGGGGAAGATATCGTGCCTTTTCTGAGAAATTGGCACAACTGGGTGCCTCTCTGAAGTGCCTGTACACTCACGGATGGAGCATGGGGAACAAACAGAAGGAATTAGAGGTGCGTGTGCGGCTGCAAGGCTACCATCTCATTGGCATGGCAGCGATGTGGTGGGTTAGCTGACACAACTGGAGTGCTGCCATGGATGGATACAGGTTCTTTAAGAAGGACAGGCCAGGGAGGTGAGGAGGGGAAGTTGACTTTTATGTGAGAGAGCAGCAAGGATGCATTGAGCTCTGCCTTGGGAGGGGTCATGAGCCAGCCGAGAGCTGATGGGTCAGGCTTAGAGGGCAGACCAACGTGCGTGACACTGTGGTGGGTGTCTGCTACAGACTGCCTGATCAGGAAGAAGCAGCTGAGGCCTTCTTCAGACAACTGGAAGAAACTTCACATTCACAGGCCCTGGTCCTCATGGGGATTTTGAACTACCCTGATATCTTCTGGATGGGCAACACAGCAGAGCATGAGCAGTCCAGGTGGTTTCTGGAATGTATTGATACCTTGAATGGGTTTCTGGAGTACAGTGATGCCTTGAACTTCCTGACACAGGTAATCAAGAAATAAAGAGAAACAAGAAGGACTTCTACAGGTACATCGGCAGGAAAAGGAAGACTAGGGACAATGTGGGCCCACTGCTGAATGGGGCAGGCTCCTGGTAACAAAGGACATGGAGGAGTCTTTCTTCGTGAATYCCAGGCCCTGAGACTCGTGGGAAAGTCTGGAGCAAGGAAGACTTACTGTCTGTGGGGGAGGACCAAGTTAGGGAACACGTAAACCGACTGAACACATCCAAGTCTCTCAGACCTATTGGGGTACACTCACAAATGCTAAGGGAACTGGCCAATGACACTGTGAGGCCACTCTTAATTATCTGTGGTGATCTGGGGAAGCTGCTGAATACTGGAAGAAAGCAAATATCACCTTTATCTTCAAGAAGGGCAGGGCTGGGGAACTGCAGGCTAGTTAGCCTCACCTCAGTCTCCAGGAAGGTGATGGAGTAAATAATCCTGGTAACCATTTCCAAACACAAAAAGGACAAGAAGGTGACTGGGAGTAGTCAGCATGGATTTATGAAGGGAAAATCATGCATGACGAAGCTGATAGGTTGCTATGATGAGATGACTGGTTTGGTGGATGAGGAGAGAGRAGTGAATGTTATTCATCTTCACCTTAGTAAGGCTTTTGACACTGTCTTCCATTATATCCTCATAGACAAGCTGATGAAGTATGGGCTAGAGAAGTGGACAGAAAGGTGGATTGAAAACTGGCTGTGATGAGCAGCACAAAGTCAAGCTGGACGACGGTCCCTGGTGATGTACCCCAAGGATTAATACTGGGGACAATACTGTTTAACATCTTCATTAATGATCTGGGTGATAGGACAGAGTGCATCCTCAGCAAGTTTTCAGATCATGTAAAACTGGGAGGAGTGCCTGACACACCAGAGGGTTGTGCTACCATTCAGAGCGACCTTGACAGGCTGGAGAAATGGTCTGACAGGAGCCTTGTGATGTTCAACAAAGGGAAGTGCAAAGTCCTGCACCTGGGGAGGAACAACCCAATGCACCAGTACAGGCTGGGAGCCCACTGGCTGGAAAGCAGCTTTGCAGAGAAGACCCAGGGTATCCTGGTCAGCACCAAGTGGACCATGATCCAGCAATGCTCCTGTGCAGCAAAGAAAGCCAACAGCCTCCTGGGCTGCATTAGGCAGAGCATTGCCAGCAAGTTAAGGAAGATCTTTCCCTTCTACCCAGCACTGGTGAGACACATCTGGAGTGCTCTGTCCATTTCAGGGCTCCCCAGTAAAAGAGAGACAGACATATACTGAAGCAAGTCCCGTGAAGTGACACAAAGATGATTAAGAGCTTGGAGCATCTGTCATATAAGAAGAGGCTAGGAAAGCTGGAACTGTTCATCCTGGAGCAGAGAAGTCTCAGAAGGACCCAAGTCTAGTGCACGTACCACCAGAGTGTTCTAAGTGGTGCCCAGTGAGAGGACAAAAGGCAGTGGGCACCACTTAAAATACAGAAAATTYCATTTAAAATTAAGAAAAACCTTCCATTGTTAGGGTGGCTGAACACTGTAGCAGGCTGCACAGAATAATTCTTGACTCTCCATCCTTGTAGGTATTCACAACCTGACCGGACATGACCCTAAGCTGGCTGACCCTGCTTTGAGCATGGGGTTGGACTAGGCGATGCCTTCCTGCCTCAACCATTCTGTGATTCTGTATTTAATATGTTCAATACTGACAATCATCGTAAATTCACTTTTAAAATATTCTGTGAAAGCTTTTGAAGCTTTCAAATCATTAGATGTGTGATATTCATTATCAAGAAATACGTTAGAGTAACACAAAGTTAGAATGAAAGTAAATTTGCTTAAAATGATCTTGTGAAATAAAATAATAAATTAACTTTTGAGTGTAAGTCTTATGGATTACTTAAATTTAAAGAACTTTGAAATATTTAAAATAGTATTGACATAAAAAGTATCCTTTTTTCAATGGATAGTACTAAAAAGATAAAATCACCTTTAATCAATATAATTATAAATGGGAGACAAACAACAAGTAAGCAACCAAACCAAAACTTTAGTTATAACTAATTCTAAAATACAGTCAGCTTCGGGAAACTGACCTTCCTACAAACCATCTGGATTTCAACTCTCACCACATTTTAATCTAAATTAGAGCTGTCTTGAAAGTAGTGTAGATTGTAAAGAAAATGGTATGGACTTCTTAAAGCACTTAATTTATTGTCTGTTTCTTTCAACAATGAGAAAGCTATGGGCTTGGTAACAGCTAGCCAACAAGATGTGACTGCAGATATTTCTTCCTAAGTGGCTGAAGATAGGAGTTTTGTGAATGATAAAGTCCACCTAAATCCGTCTCAGATGCAGTTAATTTACAATTCATTCTCTAGGAAGAAACTTTGCTTTCTATCCAGTTGTAACTACTAAACCTTTTAGTCTTTGTATGCTGACTTATTTAGTTTATACTAAGGGAAATAACGTACTCAGTTCTGTAGATTATGGCACACTGTGTTAGATTTTGAGATACTGTGCCAATATCTAACCTAATTTTTTTTTTTTTTTTCTTTATGGCATCAATACCTCTCCTGCAAGCAAAACCCTCCCAAACTTCAGGAACAGAAAAAAAGTGTCTTTCTTTTCAAAACCTGAAATTTGCATGTAAATTTCTGACTGATTTYAAGAACTACTGATGAAATGGTTGAACAAAATATATGAGAATAGATTTTACTTAARTAGTTGGTTCATTTTCTATTATCAGTAGCCTGTTTAATTTGTCAGAGACTACATAAGCACATAAGCTCTTTGAGAAAGGAATGTTTACAGGTTTAATCAGTTTAAAATTATATAATTAGCCACATTATCACAGTTAACCGAATCACAGAAATTACTGATGAAGAAAGCCTATTAGATTATTTTGCTAGTCTCCCTGCCAAAGCAGGAGTACTTCCTAGACTGTTGCTCACAACACTTTATTTTTAATGGAGTTTAAAATACATTATAAAAGGTGAATATGTTTCAAGCTCTCAGGAAACTAATGAGTAGAGTTTCAAAATCCTACGTCTGCAGGAACCTTTCAAATGTAAGGCCCTGACTTTGCAAATATTAATGCACTGAGGCAGTTTGTGTGTATCGAGTTAAGTGCATTCACTAATATCAGCTGATGACAACCTACACCCATTAGATTTAGTGCAGCATATAGTCCCTAAGAAACACTCTTCCCAGCTTTTCTGGGGAGTTTTATTTACAGTTAAAACATTGAAAGTTCAAAATAAAAATCGTTGCTCTATTGTAAATGATAATACATTTATGATCTGAATAAGGACAGTGCACTATCATGAGAGAAACAAATAAGAAAGAAAAAGAAATAGGAGAGGAATTATGCAAATTCTGTAATGAAATTTCATGAAGTAAGTGGTAGAGATGATGTGTATCTAAGGAGGTAAGGATCATTTTTATCTTAGCTGCAGATAGGATTAAAATAGTCATCAGATGCTTTAGCTGCTGTGCACTAGGCAGCCTCATACTTCGGGATCATCCCAATTCAATAGGAGTTGAACTGGATGTTCAGGGGTCATAGCTGAGTCTAAAGAGAATTGGTGTGTGTAAGTCATAAATTGTGACTCTTGCTTAACCTTCTAGTGGCAGTGTAATGTGGATAGCGTGAAGTGGTATTCCAAAGATAGCTCRTTCCAAATATAGCTCAGAAACTACTGATTTTGAACAGTTCTTATGGCTGGCTAAGAAAATTTGAGCTTCTCTACAGTTGCGTCATCAACCGTTAGACATAAATACAGCACTAGGCCCAGGAAATTCAGTAAAAGTGACACTTCTTCAATAGAAGTGTTGTGGTTTAACCCGGCAGGCAGTCAAACACCACACAGCCGCTCGCTCACTCCCCCYTCCCCTCAGTGGGATGAGGGAGAGAATTGGAAAAAAAAAAGTAAAATTCGTGGATTGAGATAAAGACACTTTAATAAAACAGAAAAGGAAGGGAAAATAATGATAATGATAATGATAATAATAATAATGATAGAATATACAAAATGAGTGATGCACAATGCAATTGCTCACCACCCGCTGAGCGATACCCAAGCAGCGATCGCTACTTCCTGGACCACGCCTCCTMTTTATATATTGAGCATGACGTCACATGGTATGGAATACCCCATTGGCCAGTTGGGCTAGCTGTCCCRGCTATGCTCCCTCCCAGCTTCTTGTGCACCTGGCAGAGCATGGGAAGCTGAAAAGTCCTTGACTAGCAGACTACTTAGGAACAACTAAAAACATCAACGTCTTATCAACATTCTTTTCATACTAAATCCAAAACACAGCACTAGGAAGAAAATTAACTCTATCCCAGCCGAAACCAGGACAAGAAGGTACTGTAATATCAAATTCTGCTTGTTAAAACTTCAGTTAGGAAACAGCTAGATTTCAAGGATAAGGAAGGTCTGAAAGTATTTGGAAATGAAGATAGTCTTTGCTTATTACTGTTCAAACTCATGGAACTTGCACTGAATCATTTTCTACTCCTTGTAGAAAAGATCATGTGAAGTTTCTCAACAGATTATTCTAGCAAAAATAGTTGAACAGATTTCCTCAGTGTTTAGAATGTCAATCTGACTCTGATTCTCTTGGTCTCTCTTTTGAACACGTAAAAGAGAAACATCTCAGTAATATCAGTGTAGGCAAGATGTAAAAATAAACAATTCCATGTTTTCCAAAATATTCCATATTTTTCTTCAGTAGTGAAGACTATTATCTTTCACCCCAAGAAGAAAAAGTAAGCTGTTATCATTCCAATATGTAAGACAGTACAGAAGACCTTTGCAGATAAAGATGAATTTAGAGATTTTCTGGTATGCTACTTAGGGAGAGATTGTATGTGGTAGCTGGTGACACCACTGACATTTCAGCCTTCTAAAAATAATTTCCATCACTTCTATTATCAAGCAATGGAGCTGCTGAAGCTGTCTTCTTTTGAGTCCCATCTGAGTTTTTGCTGCAGAGGACAGAGTCTTCGGAATGATGTGCTTAAATACATATCATCATCTGGATACTGCATGACAATGGACCTTACTAATCAAGAAAGTGCCATATAGCTTTGTAATGTTTCTTTGTTTCGCTAATTCTTTCTTGCCAGCTGTTTCTAGAGCATCTGTTATGTGTTGCCGAGATGCAGCTAAGCACTCATCACATACAGTGACACCAGAGGGCAACCCTCCATTTTACCATCTGTTAAAATGTTTTGCTGAATCCACCCAGTACATCAGTGGAGGTTCTGTATTAACCAAAGGAAACAAAATGCCAGTAAATTAGTTCACTTACAATATGCAAATTATATAGAGGCCCTGGAATATCTTGTGATCTCACACCTATAAGTAATATTGTATGTTTCACCAAAACTTTTCAAGAATAGGAATGCAATCAGGTTATCCTATATAACAATGAAGAGATGAATATAAGCTATCTCTTCCAAATGAAAGGGGAAGCATAACACAGAGCTAACTACATAACTTTATCTCAATACTAGAGTGGAAGCAGCTGCTCCCCAATCCCCCATTCTAGCCAAGCAAGTTGGGAGTCTATGATACTTGCTATTGTACATTCATCTGTTAAAACATCTTACAAGGTTAATGCACAATAAAAATAGCAGATGAATGATTCAAGGAAAAAAAAAGCTAAAAACACTGATAGCCTGGGAAGAGAGGATTTAAAATAGTAAGAAGACTATGTATTTTATGCAGTGTAGAAGACTAGATATCTTTATGAGTAGATCAGACTGTTCAAGAACATGAAAAAAAGAAAAACTCTAGTACTTGTTTAATATTAAGATTTTGACACAGAATGGAAGCACAGCAAGGAAATGAAATGTTAACACACTGATTATATCCTTTACTTATGTAAATACATATTTATGGATTTCTCAAGCCCTGCCCCCCATAAGTCACTCACTTGCTTAGCTTTACATAGAGTCCTGCTAGGGAACACCCAACGGCATTGTACAAAATCAATACAAGAACAAATATGCTTAAATATTCATGAATAGAAATGTTTAATGGCACATGGTCTCAGTTTAGTCTGAAAAGCAGGCAGGGATTCCAAAGATTTACTCTTTTCATATTCAAGAAAGCACCAATTTCACAGTGAAAAGTTCATTAGAAATGCATTAGATTAGATGAATACAAAACTGTACAAATAACTACATGCTCTGTAAAAAACCTGGCACTATTATGCTCTATGGTGGCAGATGAGCAGTTAGAAAAGAAGAGAAGAAAGCTGTACAGCTGCCTCACAGCAGCCCAATAGTTGCAGTGGCTATGAAACGTTGTAATCTCAACTCACTTTCTCTGGGGAAGATGAAAAAGTACCATATTGTAAGATGTATAACCTATAAATTACTACCCCCCCCCCCCCCATTCAGCAGCAGTTCTTATTATAAATGCATTCACGTTACACAAATTTCTCTAGACCCCACTTCTTTCCAAAAGTCCCTGATCTCCCTACTTCAGATTCTTTTTAGTCACCCAACAATGTGATTTATCTGTAGAGTTATTCCAAGAAACACTATTTTAACAGGCATGAACTATCTGAGGTGCAGATGATGGATATGAAATTAGTCTCCGTGTGATAAAGAACTGTTGAGGTCTCATTTCCAACAGATTCACATTTCCTAAATKATTAACTATTTACCTGGGATAGACTAACACTTTCTGCTGTTTCTGTATGTACTTTATAATCTTGCACAGAGTACTTTGGTGCCAATATGAGGGCTAGTTCCATTAGCAGCAGACTTCCTTTGATGTTATGCAAAATATCTTGTTAGCATTTGGGCTAATAAAAGCTATTAATGGTGAACTTGTGACTCTTCAAGTTGTGTTCACTCTGCTGGCCCGCTACCTATCTTTATGAAAGTTCACTAACATTAGACAGTGTATTAAAAATCATTAATAGAAGATACAGAGACACATTTCCAAGTATCCCCAAAGCCTTGGTGCCTCACAATGTCATAAGCTGCCTCCAAGGGCCGTTATAGTGGTACTTTTTGAAAATTAGTCTTTTCACAGGTGCAGTTGCCACGGGCAATCATTTCTGCAATAAGGACCTTGAAGAGGTCTATTCTTTATACAGGGTCACAGGAATATTCTGTGAAATAGTGAAGACTAATAAAAACATTTACTTTATTACTTCAAATTTAATGATTGGTTCTGTAAACTGGAAATGAAAAATGATTAACCTATTAAAAAGTATTTTAATCTATTTTCCAGTGAATGTTTGAAGGCAAATTAAGTAGTAATATTACCTTATCTTCTCTGTATAGCAGAAACAGGAAAAAGTTAAGAAAATTTCTCTTTAAGAACAGCTAATTCTTAATCTTTAAATGACAGTAAGTCATCATTGACTGGAAAGTCACTCACTTTGTCTACTACATTATATGTTGATATAAAAATCTGACCTGCTGTCTAAGAATTAATCTGTGACAAACTGACTGTAAGACCTTTCCAAAATTAAGTGAAATATTTCCAGAATTTATTTATAAATGAAAATTTGGCATATAGAGGTGCACTCTTACAAACATAATAGAATTATATTATGAATCTTGGCTTTGGGTAAATTAAACTGCAAAGGTAATTAGTTTTTTTTTGTGGGAAAGAAAAACAACCCTGCTACTGAGTTGTATCAGTAAAACCACAGTGGAAAAGCTGTGCTTAAAGTTGAAATTATTCTTTATTTCTATCTTGTTTCCATTTGTATTACTTTCTGAATAAATTATTGCTTATATTTAAAGTTTCTGAGCTTCCTTTCATAACCTAAAACCATATCCTTTTGGAAAACTACTTTAAATTAAAACCATTCATCTATCCACTGTTCATATGTGAAGACTCGTATCTATCAGAACTTTTTCCTTGTGTTCTTGGTCTATACAAGTTATGGGAAAAGTGAATCACTTGAACTATAAAATAAGGCTTGTTTTTTAAATAGTTACAAATATTTAAAAAATAGACAATCATACCTATACCCTACTGGACTCCATAACCACAAGGGGGCAGAACAAACGTTAATCACAGAAATCCAATTCTACTTTCTTTCAAGACACTTAAAGTTTCATTCTCTAAGCATAGCACCAGATTTCTCTTCCAGCTGGATTAAAGCTTCTTTGCTGGAGACGTTTTTCCAAGCAGTTTTCACGTTCTTATCTTTAACAATTACAATATATTAAAAACAACAACAACAAAAAGTATTAGATTAGTTTCCAGAAATCTTGAAAGCACAACTTTGGTACCAAAGGTGATTAAAGAGAAAGGATTTTTTTTTTTTTTTTTTTTTTTTTTTTTTTTTTTTTTTCAAGTGGAAGCATTTTAGATTCAGATTTTTGATTTAAAAAAAAAAAAAAATATTATGAGACTGTTCTCAATTTAAGCCTGAAAGTTTTCTTCTAATTCTGAAACCGATTCAGAATGGGAATGTGCCAGTGCTTTAATCCTGGCAAGGCAAGTAATACATTGGAATGATTATAATGTGACTTATATTCATAGTTCTGGAGCTAGGGTGGTCTTTTTAGTGAATATAAAATATGTATGTTAAAAGAAGTGAAATGGTATTAGTTTTGTTTTGATGCATTATTCACTGACTTTTTCATGAACCTAAAGGCCAAGATATCTGGTACAGTACTGAATTTTCTGTGTTCATAGTTTGTGTTATAAAAGAAAAAATATTGCACAAACAGAAAGTCTGGCATTTAAATGTTGCTTAAGTAGGCTGTGAGTTTCAATGCTCACAGTTCTTTACCAATAAAATACAACATGGGAAAAAAAGGGGGAGAGTGGATGGACTAGAAGTAATCTGCATCCAAACAGTAGCAAGTTATGTTTACAAACAGAATCTGTTTCAAAGCAGTTGGAGAATATTTTCATAGAAATGTTAGCAGACCAATTTATGGCTTACATTCATATTTCTCTGCTTGCCAAACAATAAAGTGGTAGCCAGACTGAGACGTGAGCCACCTTCATTCTGGCTCCCAGGAAAATGCTACGCTGCAGGCTTCTGTGGAGTTTTAATGAGCTGAAGAGAATTGGGAGCATCTGACGCATGGCAGGAGACCAATCTGTGTATTAACATACATACATATAGGTACATGTGTATAAATATATTGACACACATAAGAATATATAATGCTTCACATATACCYGTTCTGCTTCTGACGAAAATGAACTGCATACAGAACCACACGTTATTATAGATCAGCTAATGGTGAGACTGAGAATAATGCTGCTGCTGCTAGACAGACAGGCTGCAAATTGCTCTGCTCAAAGGCAAAGAATGAATTTCCTCATCTTCATATTATACAAACTGTGGCCTCAATTTCAGGGCATTCTGCGGCATTTTGAGAGAATGCTGCTTTCCATACTGAGGTGGAATGAACTTGATCTCAAGTTACCAGCTCTTTTGATGGCCCTCAGAGCACAAGCCATCACAGGGATTGCAAGCTTTTTGGGATTGGGATTAGAATTCGAGACGATCTTGGCAAATGGAAGAAGTGGTCTGTAAAGAAAAGAAAAAAATAATGGAAGTATGAAAAAAAAGAAGTTGCAGTGTTCAGCTGAAAGAATATGGTACTTGAGTGCAAGATGGCTGCTACTAGCTTTCTAGGAGAGAAGCTAGGGAATTGCTCAGCAACAATTTCAGGCTCTTGGGAAAAGGCAAACTGGGGACAATAAAAAAGAGCATAGGCTGTCAGATGTGTAAACTTGTATTAATACTACTTTATTTTGCATTGGTAGGATCTCAGACCATGAAGTAGATAAAAATGTTGTAGGATTTTGGACACCAAAGACTGAGAATTCATTAGAATGAATTCAGAGGAAACCAGTAAGGATACTATTTACAAATAATGACTGAAATGGGGTTGTTTAGCTAACAGGAGAAAAAAAAGAGAGGAAACATTATATCCGTTTTCAGATGTGCAAAGGTAGCTTCCATAAGCATGGTTCTTCATGTCTACAATAAAGAAATTAACAGCAAAGACGACTTAGGCTAGACATCAGAAAAATCTTTGTAACGATTAGATGATAAAAAAACTGAATTTTTGCACAGAAAGAGTGTAAAATCTCTATATCATTGAAGATTTTCTTGAAGAGGCTGGATGAACTTCTGTTTCATATCTAGGAAGGAAAGGGGTGTAGCAGCAGGAAGCGTCCCTTTGGAGTTCTTACTCACCCTATTTCTTATGATCCAGACACGTCCCTTTCTTAAGATGTTATTTATTTCCAAAAGTAAATCAAAACAGAACAAAGCAAAAAGCAGCCCATGGCCTTTTCTGACTATTCTCACCATTGTTCTTCTAAGTCACTCTGTCATTCCCTTATTGATATAAGGGAAATATAAGTGATATAAGTAGCGATGTAAGTAGTCCAGGGAGCCAGGAAAACAGACACTCCATTGCCTATCAAGAGCAACCTCTGAAAATGGGGCCAAGTAGCCTTTGCCAAAACTGTGGGCTTGCTCTACCAAATCAGAAAAATAAAAGCATTCTTCAATAAGATCACATACAATCACAAATGTAGAGAATAAATTGTATTTTCTGCTACCACATATAGGAAAAAAAGAGTTCTCTAAGAAGTCTGTGAAAAGACGGTGGCTGAAACAGAATACTAGACCTCAATGATCACAAAAGATAAAGTTTCTACAGAGTGAAAGGAAAATTATAGAAGTGTAGGAAAGTTTTGTGGAAGAAAGAACTACAAATGAAAATAAGAGCATTTATGATACTTTTTTCCTGTATGACATGAAATCTGTGCTTAGACCAAAGAAGAAATGTCGGTTTTTGAAATAAGTTAGAATTACTAAAAGTTTGTGATAAAGTAAAAAAATGGTTAGGACTCCTATCTAAGCATTATCATGGTCCTTAGTGAATGATTTTAGGCATAAGTATCTTTATAGTTTCAGAGGGGAAGTTATCTGAACTGGGATACCATAGGAATTACCACAGCATACTTTGGGGAAAAATTGTAATAGCTTCCCAAGAAAACTTCACTGGTATAACTGTATGGTCTGAACTTCACTTTGGCTGTGCATTTAATTTGTTAAAGTGCTGCCTTATAGATTCACTTCAGTGAATTATGATATGTAAACCTACCTCTTTAATGATCATCTTTCAGCTGACCAACAAAACAGTGCCTCTGCATGTTTTGACATCAATATTATGTTGTTTGTGCACTCAGTAATTTGAAAATGTAAAATATATTCAACCCACAGTCACATTCTCTAAGCATAATGTGAAACTGCGAGGATAAGGATTGTACTGAAGGCATTTCAGGTTTTAAGCAACTGGTTTGGTTGGACCAGTGTTAAAAGCTATTTCCTAATCCACATCTTAAAAACTTGCCTCCAGTGTGTCCTCCACTACTGTCCCCTCTCCAAAAGCCTTGCTGTAGTGAATACATTCTCCCTGACCACTTGCTTTCTTAAACTCATCCCCAGAAGCCCCCTGACATAAGACAACAAGCTATCCTTCATCCCTCTAAACAGCAAGAAAAAGACATCTGGATGTCTCGAAGCTTTTACGGGCCACAAAAGTTTTCCTTAAAGGGAGCATAGGGATGTTGCTGCTAGGAATTTGGAAACAGCCCATGAGCCCATCACCGCAAGGAATCCACTCTGGCTGTCAGAGAGGGGCTGAGGGGCCTGGCTGTGAGGACAAGCATCCTGCATCTCCAGCAGTGGTGCCATGCAGGCAGTGCTGCATGACCTGGCCCTTACGGATCCTCCTAAAGCTCCCACACCGCTTAGGGCCAAGGTGTCTTCAGCCAAACGGCAAAACCTAGCAGTATGGCAGATTAACCCCTGTTGTCTTTCTACTGTAACTTGGCACTTTCTGGCCACAATTTTTTGCCTCAATTGCAATTCAGTTTAATACAGTTTGGATGATCTGATAAAAATCCAGAGTGAATTTAGTGAACAGACCATTTTTCATACCACAAAAAGTGAGTCAGATATTGACTTAATGGATTTGGAGAAGGCTTGGATGAGTCATTCTTCTCCCAGTTAATTGATATTGCTAGGACATGCTAAATGTATCCCTAAATAGCAAAATAATTTATAGAATGTGCTTTTCTGGCTGTTAATTGTGCAGCTGGATAACTGCATTTAAAAGCTCATCCAATTCTCTTGAAATCACTGGAAGGTTTTCCACTGACTCAGAGGAAGCTGAAGTAGCTTTTGAGGGACCATTGTCAAAGGCAAGAGGTGATTTGACTGTATGAAAACTTCAGGATCTTATTGCTATAAATGTGCTGTATCCTTAGAGTTTTTCCAAAGCCCCAAGGACAGAAGAAACCCTCCTTTATCATCCTTCTGCTTTTCTAAGAAGGAGATAAATGTGCTGTTTGGTTTTTTGGTTGTTGTTTTTTGTTGTTTGGTTGGGGTTTTTTTTGTTTTGTTTTGTTTTGKTTTTTTTTAAGGACTCTGACCTTTTCCAATAGCCTTAAAACATTTCATGCATACAAACTGTGGGCCACAAAGCAGTTGACAGTTCAACAGTTTGAATTAGAGCTCCTTTGGGTCTTAAGACTTACATGTTATTATCTGCTCTTGATGTATGTCTTCAAAAGTGCATATGTTAGAATATTTACTATAAGATTTGTTGTGATGGTCTTATGTTTCTTTTCTCTGATGTTTAAACTTTTTTGACCACTGAAACTCTAGCAATAAATATGATAAACTTGGATTGAAACATAAAAATGAAATTGTCAAAATTCCCAGTAGCAATGAAGCAACTTGGTCATTCATTAATTATTGGCATGCAGTGTTCACTAACCTAATTCCCTGAGAAAGCAAGAACAATGTCTYCTCTAGTACTATTTAAGACAGACATCCTGAATGGCACTAATAATACAATATATTAAAATATACGTGCTACTCTGCTACTGGGAAAACAGGAGAATAAATATATTCAGCCACTGGGAAAAAATACAAAGCTACTGAGAAAACAAATTAATTAACATTATCTTGTGTAGAGAAACTAAAATACGTTGTTGTACCTTATCCTGCAAAACAAGTTCAGTTTTGAAAAGGCATGCAAAAGAAATAATCCAAAGGGAGGAGGCCCTTTGTATTTATATTAATATTAGCTCTGGCCTTTGTTATGGCAGTTAAGAGTTGAGCTAAAAAGATCAGAAGAAAAAGTAGGTGTGACTTGCTTTCTTTTTAATGTTTAGCATTTGATTTTTTATTTTAATCTGAAGGTCACTAGTCTTGAGTTCTGATAAACTGCCAAAGAAGGCAGATTCCAGAGGCAGTCCTCTGAATGGCACACTCAAACTGAGACACAGACATGAGTTTTCTTCCAGCTTATCTCAGCTGCAGTAACAGGGTTGTGGTCTATCCAGCGCTTTAAAGGTCACGAAAACACCTTGAATTGTACTAAGAATGTCAACACAAAGATTTGCCTTAGGGTAAAATATTTAATTGTCTGTATAACGAGAAGTCATCCATCATTCTACCTGTAACAGAGTTTACAGTGTGAAAGTTAGAAAACAGTTGATTTTTTTTTCAGTAGGAAAATGTTAGGAAGACATGGTCACAGGGTCCATTCTCAGATGATGTCAAGTGATCACTGCCCTAAGAGAGTGCAGCAGCAGCAATGTCTACATTCATATCCCGTGGTTCTCAGGATGGAATAAACCACAAAAGCAGCCAAGAGAGCAGGGTACTGGACTCCTTTGGGAGCTCCTTGTTCTCCAGCTCATGCCAGAACTTGTGAGGACTGCCTGTCTCATCAAAATCAGACCAAGGAAACATACAGACTCAGACTTACTTACATATCACCTTCATTTAAGTAAGTAAAGATATCAAGTAACCTTTTCACGCAACAGCTTCAAGAAGTATTATTTTGCTGACTTACAAAATAGGAACTGAAATTCAGGAGTTATGTAGTTACCTAGCTCCATAACAAGTCTATTCTTCCCTAAAGAAAGTAGTTGGGTTGTCTGTAAACAGCCAAAATTTTTAAGTCTGTTTTATTCAAGGATCTATCAACAACTCAACAGGCCTGTTCATATGAACAAATTCCATATGGCAGTCTATGTCCAGTATGAAATTAAGACAGTGAGAACTTAGCTACATGTGCTTCTTTGTTCCGTGATTTAGCTCTACCAAAACAACACAAGCTCTTCCCAGAGATCTCCAGCACCATTCAAGGTGGGTGACTCAGCTTTCTGTGCTCACTTAATATCCACTACAATCAAAAAAAAAAAAAAAAAGAAAAAAGAAAGAGCAGAAGCAGGAAGTGCAATAATTGCTTAATATCATCATGCTACATCACTGAAAGAATGCATGCTATTGAATTGTAATCCATTCATCTTTGGAGGGATGGGTGTTACTACAGGCAGTGCTAGTCCTGACCAGTGCTTGAAGAATGATTTGATCAATGAATTAGGCAAATACAGAAAAATGCCAAGTATACTTGAGAAGACAAAATACTACAGTCCAAACAGTTTCCTGAGAAAATTCAAACACAAGTTAAAATGTAAGCAAATAAAACAAGTTTGTGAAAGTTCAGTGGTGTGTTCAGAGCTTTTATCACACTTGATACGTGATTCAGCTGCATGTCAGATAGTCTGAGCAACCCTTCTGCAAGCACAGCATGGACTAGAAGCCAGAGATACAGTAAAGACCATGAAAATGTTTTGTATAGAAGCTGTATTTGGCTCAGCTTTATTCCATTCTCTGTCATAGAAGAACAATGATCTTCAGTTTTTGACAGCGTGCATAGGGAGTAAAAGGGACAAGCAAAACCATTAATATCACTATTTGGAACACTTTCAGTATATCAAAACCAAAGTACTTCTGTACCTCAATTACTCTACTGTATCTCTGAAGTACTTTGTATAGTGTCTTGTCTATTGAACCAAGAAGGTGCATTTAAAGAGATACTAGATTGGAGATTTTTTTCCTTCCCTTGGCAAAATCTGGTGCCTAGGCAGACTTACACATTCTCGTATCTGCATATAATATTAATAGCTTATTCATTATGGCAGCCTCTAGGAAAGTTAGGAATTATTACCTTCATTTTACAGATACAGTTAGGGTGTGGGGGAGGCTCAGAGAAGTTGGGTATACACAGCTTCCCAAGTCAATAGGAGCTGTAGTTTAGTTTGSACAGTACTTCTGAAATTTGAGTCATAAACAATTTATCAGTGACACAGGACAAATCAATTACAAAACTTGGATTAGTAACCCTTAAGTAGAGCASAACACTGAAAAATAAAACTTCTTTGATAACCACATGGCAGTTTGATTTATTTATGACCTTTATTTCTTGCTATTTGAAAGCATTTGAGTGAATGGATTACTGCTTGCATAAATGTTTTAATAAAAAAAGCCTGCTGTTAAGTAAAAATATCCATACTACCACGTGAAACACACTGTTCCTATGGCAATAGGAGTTTTCATCATGCTTTACTTGCAAAACTTCTTTTCTCAATAAATTAGTAAGTAGAACAATGACATGAGATTTAGGTGACTGACAGTACGTAATGATGTGCCAATAGCCAACGCTGAATAGCCAAATGACAGTTCATCACCTCTTCCCTCCCAGCCACGCTCCCCTTAGGCTGACAGTTCTGAAGTCATTAAACTGTTTGTAAATTGTTTGTGAATAGAAAGTCTGTTTACGTTGATACTGAATGATCACCATGACCAGTTCTTCCAAATTAYTGTTCACATCAGGTCATGGTACCTTCCACTAGAAACTTAAAATACTTTTAACCTTATTGCAAAGCAGGAGTGAACTATATTAATTGCATGCTTGCTTATAAAACACAAGGTCTGTTCTCAGTTGTTGTCTTGTCCTTGAGCTATGTATATTTCAAAACTTGATAAATCTTTCTGCAAATATTTTTAAAAAGTGCTATTTTCCCAAAAGCTTTAACATCTAATATTAATTTCCTATATTTCGTTCCTATTGAGAAGGTTTTCTTGACGTCTCAAGCCCAGTCTCTCTGAAAGACTAGGCACATCTCTCTATTTTTATACAAGCACAAAGCAGTAAAATAATATATTATTTGTTATTATTATTAAGGTTCTGAGCTAGAAAACCACATGTATTTCCTTTGTTAACTCTATTGTTAAAATTGCCTCACCACCCTCAAACAAAACCTGTCATTTCAACGCTTTACACAGTTCATTTCAGTAAGTACATTCCGGGTCCCTTGTGAAACCTCACCTCCCACTCAGATGCCAAAGAACACGTAGACTTGTATGAAAACTCAGCCTTAAAAGTGTCAAGTATACAAATGTCCAATTACGCAAGGCAATGTTGATCCAGAAAATAACTTAATGTGACAAGCTGTACAGCCTGGTTTGATTCACCAATTAAATCTACATTAAGACATAGGACTTATTTGTGGTTTACAATTTCACTGGGAGTGTTACAAAATAACAGTAAAAGAGTTTGTTTTGAGGAAGACCATAACCTCAATGATCACTTTTTGGTAAACTGGAAAATGAAATTCAGTCACATTGCTTAAAACATTTCCATTACTACTCCTGCCTTGGAATGGGAAGCAAAAATGCTAATAGTTTTTTTCTGTTGACAGATTGAAAACCAAAAAAAACAATATAACCTCCTGCCCCCACAAACCCTAAAAGGGGAAAAATGAGAAAGAAGCACACAGATCTTTATAAAAGATGTATACTACTGTTTGTACGATCATGAAATTAAATTAGAAGTTCTTCCATGACCACATTGTCATTTCCAACTGCATGCCTTTCCAAAAGAAAGCTTTATTTACATTGTGTACAGCTCTCAGGTATCAAACACGTTTGATTTCCCAATTCTGAAAATTCAGCTGTATGGTAGCAAAAATTTTATCTAGAGAAGAGAGTGGAAAAGAATTGAAAAGGTAGAGAGAATGTGTGTACATGTATGGAAACTTTTTCACTCTCTCATGTAATGCTAACCAATTTATTACTAACAATTGTAATAAATAAAAATTATTATATAATATAGAAGGCTTTATTATGTCATGTTTATTTACAGAAAACTAACAGTGCACCACTAAAGCAACTGCAAAAATACTGAAAATATCGTCCATTAGGAAAATAAATGCAGGTGTTTACAACTTGTGAAAATTTATAAATATGTTAAGATAATTTTAAATGTCATCGCTTACTCCTTAGCAATAAAACTAAGTATTCATGTATTCTTTATGTATTCTAAGGGTAAAACTGTTATCTAAAAGTATTTCCTTTGCTTCAACCTTCTTGAAAAAGCAGAAAAGGGGTTGTAAAACTGAAGTTTTAAGAATAAGAACAAAATAAACTACACATTTCTTTAAAAAAATAAGATTTTTTTTTTTAAATTTTTAATGGTAAGAATACCCTATTAGACCATTATGGAGAAAATTCTTTTCCTCTTACTATATGCATTTGGAAGTTTGATGGAGTTTGTTTGATTTAACTAGATCTCTATTGGCCAAGCACACTAGATTATAATCTTTGTATTTTTGTACCAATTCCTAAACAGTCCTATTTCACCTTACTTGCATTTATCAGCAACTTACAGTATACTTTTAAATTTGTTTTAAAGTGATATGTTAGCTGTCATGATACCCTTAAAAACAAAGTAATGTTAATGGATCATAATAAACAGTTCTTTAAGTTCTGTTTTGGCTGCCTGATCCTTTCTCAGAGACCTGTATAAACCCTCACAGCATAGCTTCCTCCTGAATTTCCAGCTACAGCTACATTCCCTCATGTAGTTATAGTTTCTCCCTAGCCTTCAGTTTTTTTTCTTTCTCCTAGTTGTCAGTTAAATGAATCAACAGAAATGACTATGAATCTCCTCCTCCTCCTCTCCAAAGCTCTAATTCTACTGTCCACAGTTTATTATATACTGGATTGTTTTCAGTAGCGTTCAAAGAGGAAGCACCAGTACAGACCTTGTGTAGAAGTTAAACTCATATAATAACTATGCAACAAATGCGTATCACAATATGACTGCAATAATTGCAATTGTATAACTGCATTTGACAGGATAGTGCGCCTGCTTAATATTGTCATTACCTGCGTATTACTACTTTTTATCTGAATCCTACAGATGGTTGATTTTGTCATGCATAAGTATTTTCTAATGTGACAGGAGCTTTAAAACAATAATTTTATAGGTATCAAAGTTGAATGAAAAACTCATGGTCCTGCACAAAGAATGATTGTGCAAGATTATTTGCACTAAAGAAAAAAAACATTTCTTAAAAGCTAGGTCATAAAAAATAACAATTGTTACTAGTTCTCCTCAGTCTTTGCTATGACTCTTTACATTTGTCAGTGACACTATAAATCTTAACCCAAGATAGCAATTAATTTCTAAGTGTGAAGAACAGAGCCCAAAGATGAAGCAGGGATGATGTAATAATAGTATTTTATTTAGCAAATCAATCTATTTATTGAGTAGAACAATTTATAGAGCTCTGATATATTATCAGCATTTTAACTTGTTGGCTTTCTCTATTTATAGTACTGTCCTGGCTGTTGCAGTCACACTATTTGGTCTCTACTTATTCTATGTAATATTTCTTAATGTTGTTTTAACCCTACTGTGGCAGTTCATACTACTTAATTTTCATTAAAACCTATTACCTTCAGAGAAGACTAAATTAGTGCTAGTTCATCACCAATATATTCCTCCTTTCTTACCAGGTTGAGCATTCAGAACTTTAGCAAATTATCTAAATTATGATGTTAACAAATGAAGTCTGATTTCAGGCTTCAGAGTCAGGAACATTTCTTACTGTCCACTAGCAATTACTACTAATTCAATCTTATATTTTCAGTAGAAAATCATAACATGCAAGAAGAAGGCCTCATGGATACAGAGAAAGAATGAAAACCTACTCTGTAGCATTCAACATTCATGTCCGTAGCTGAAATCATAAATACTTTGCTGGAAAAATTCAAAATACAGATTTCTCTGTGAATTTTCTCCTTTAGATTCTTCATTATCGTTACTCCTAAACTGCTTCCCAGTTGCTGAGTCCAGGCACACATCGAGCTGTGGCCTTACTGCACCCTGTCAGAGGACCACGCTCCATCCTCATTTTCCTCCCCGTTTTTTGTTTCAATTGCAGACTCCAGGAAGGAGGGACTTGTGATGCACCCTCTGGAAGCAAGACTGCTGGGTGCATTACACAACACACCTGCCTCACATCTTTTTTTGGGCTGGAAGTCAGGTGTTGGTCTGGGTGAAGCCCACCGCAAAACTTCTGTTAACTTCAGTAGTGGTAGATAAGCCTTTTTTTGACAGCTTGGCAGTTTTCTTTGGACATGAAGCAAGCTTTTTCAAAGGAGAGCTCTCGTGGGATAGCCAAGCAATGGCAAGACTTAGGTTTACGTTGTACTGCGAGCAGTATATAAGTGTATATGCACGCTTACTTTGATTAGTACCACTCCATGGAACATAAGGCTTCTTATGGTTCTCAGAAAGGAGATGAGGCAGAGTCCCTTGCTAGTGACACCTGCTGTGGCTACTACTTGTATTTAAAAAATGCTCAGAATCTGCACTGATGGATCGTAACCTGGGCAGGCTTCCAGCTGCAGAGTCCCCAGACAAAGCTGGGAGAAACAAACCCAGTTCCTTTCCCTCAGAGGTAGAAAGCGATGCGGAGATAGATTAAGAAACAAGCAAAGATCAACTGCCCTGCAAAAAAGAAAACTTTTCAGACCGTGTGTCTCCCAGGGCACCTCCCAGAAGCAGGACTGATTTGCTGGATCCATGGCTGTTCCTGAAGAAGATGATAACAACAGCTTTCCTGTGAAGCCGCAGTGGAGCATCCTTTTCCCGAGGCTTACTGCAGGCATGATTAAAGAGCTTTRTCTTCTGAGAAGAGGGAACGTAACATGAGGCAGAGAGATTTTGCCTTTCCTGCTAATCTTCGGGACACTTTTGGGTGCTGTTCTAGCTGTGGACTTTATGAAAGTCTTATCAGAAAAACAGAAGACAAAGCCCCATCATTCAACTAAGAGCTGACAAAAGTATTCCTCTAGATGCTTTGTTTTGCTTTCTAAAGAAGCAATGAAAAATTAAGACATTTTCTCAAGATTCAGAAGATTACTCTCTTCAGTCGAAAATAAAGCCATAATTTCAGCTTGCTCCTCAAACTGTTTTCCTTCTCTTCTCTGTATCCACCACATCTTATTCACATTCAGTTTGAGTTCCCTGGGTTTCTTCCAGGCGCCAATTTATCTCAAATATTAGGACAGCTGGGACACAGCAGGGAAGAAAATGAGAGACAAGGCTGACTGTGTTACCAGTTGAGTTCTGTTCTTGCTCTTCAGACTGACTTGCATAATCTTGGGCATGTCACAACCTTTCTGTATCTCAGTTCATATGCTTTCAAATAGGTACAATTATAAACCTTTCAGGGTTGTTCTGGTGGTGGATTTTACACTGAAATATGTGGCTGAGAACAAGTCCAAGGGTGCAAATCACTCTCTCTATAAACAAATTATTCAGCACTAACAGTCCTGTAAAAAAGAATCGGAACCGTGTTTATATTATCAAATATTAGACCAAGAAGTATTATCTTTTTCTAAGTATCACTGCGAGGTTAATGACTTATCTTTTTGTTGACTATTTTGTGTCAGGATATTATCATGCTCAATATAACTAGTGTGTAAGGTGCTGCTGTGCCTATGCACTTTGGACACAGATGTACAAAACAGTTATAGTCTGCAGTGAAAAAACCTAAAACAAATTCATCATTGCAATGACAGCTTTCTAGCTAATATATTAGATAAAACATGCATTTCCTCAGGTACACTTTAAAGACTGCATTTAGGGAATTAAATGCATAACTCCTGCTATTTTTTTTTTTTTTTTTTTTTTTTATTTGGCGGCATACGTGTATTCAAATAATGTGTGGGAGAGTGTTTTTTTTTTTTTTTTTTTTAAACAAGCTGCAAGCATAAATCAATTCAGGGAATAATGAGAATGTATTTCAGCGTGTTTGGTTCCTACCTGGGTTATTGAAAAATAATGGATAAGCATTGCTAACTACCTCATTATCATTAGAGAGCTATGTGAATTTAGGAGAAAAGACCACACTGACTCTATGGAATTCCTATCTGGAAACACGCACACACCCCCGCCCTTACTTGCTCTTTTTTATCTTTTCCTCTTTTTTCTTCCTTTTGTCTCTCTCTCACTCTGTCCTATAAGGAAGGAAAATAAAACTTAGAAATGAAAAATCCCCAGACCCTAGAACTAAAACTTAGAGATGTCTTTGTTCTCATGGTTTGATTTTGGAAACTCATTATCAGTGTATATTATAGTCTAGCACCTATTGTCTTCACAGGTTTTCTTGGTTTGAAACACAAGAAATCACATACTTACTGCCACAGAGTTTGGACTAGTATCCAATATTCCTGGTTTCTCCAGGCTTACACTCTTGCTCATCAGATTGATATACTTAAGTGCCCAATCTTCCCTGAAGGAGCAAAAATGAAGAGGAGACCATAAAGGGAGATATTTGAAACCAAAGAGAGAGACATGAAGTGTAGAGAGAGGTGAAAAAAGTCACTGTTAGTAAATAAGAATTAGAAACACAACAGCAGGAAGATGGCTTTATATCTCCTGTAAATCTGTTCAAAAACACAGGAGAGAGGTTAGGCAGTGAGGAGTTAAAGAAGGGATGAGGGACACGTACAGACAATTTCAAGGGAAGGTGCAACAATATTACAGCTGGGTCCTACTGTGTCCTTACATGACTGAAGCAGGTTGCAAGAGAGTTAAGAGTTAGACTCTTCCTGTGTGTAACTAGCATAGGGGCTGACTGCAGCACCTTCACCATCTTTGGCTACAACTGTCAGAAATGACTGCATCTTCTTCTGTGTTCAGGTAATGTGCAATGCAAGAAGATATCCTGTGTTATCCATACAGTGCTGTGACAGAAGTGAATGCATCGGTGTTTATATACGCACATGTTCACATTTCTCACTCATTCCCTTACTATCTTTCTGATCCCCACCTTAATATTCATAATATATATTTTCCTTCTTAAATTAAATTTGGGTTCCCAGATAATTTGAATTAAAATATAAGCAAATAAATATGAAGAATACAAAGCTAAGTAAAAAAAAATCTAATCAGTTGGCCATTCAATTTTTAAGAGGGTGTGCTGATCCCACACAGTAAGCAATGCTTTGGCAGGTGTGATACACAATTAGCTTTTCACAGGAGCAAATAAGGACTAARTTACCAGCTTTAAGGAGCCGCTCTGCTTAAAGGCAATCAGCCATCTATCAGCATGAAGCACACAGATGTTAGGATCAAAGAACCAAGTAGACATCAATATCTGAACTAATCACCTTAAGGCTGCCTTTATAATCAGCGGAATGAAAGAGTGACTCTTACAGTGTGATACAATACCTGTTGTGTCCCAGAAGTGCATATTTATTCCATGGACATAAGAACACCAAGGGCAACCAGCTTGAGAAACAGATGTTTGTAATTTTGTTTGGGTCAACTGAGATGTGTCCCATCTAGAGAACTACTGCAAAACACAGAAAGACGTTTCTTTTGCACTCGGATTTTTTGTTCTTTGTTGCAACTAATGCTGCCAAGCTGTAAGTAAATGGTATGCTAAACATATGCAACAAGCTATGCATTTTTAATTATTCATTCCAATAGCTGCGAAGTCTGACCTAACACAAATCTTCTATGAGAAACACTATCCCCAAATACTGTACTGGTCACTGAAATATGTTATTGAAATTGGTGCAAATATGTATTTAGTACTACATCTATTTCATGACCCAGGGATTTGATTTTCTTGTTTTCTCATTAAATTATTCTGTGTTTATTTGTTTATTTGCCACATTACTATCTTCATTACAGGCCTGGTGATGAAAATATTTGGTGAAGAACATATGGAAATATCTAAATATTGAGGAATTCAAACAAACTAGCTTAACCATATAACTATTTAATTAGTGTTTAACAGAGTAGATGAACACGTGATCAGTTCTGTAAGAGAAATAAGAGAAAAAGTCTGAAACATCAGTAAACAGTTACAGTAGGCTCAATGACCGTCATTGGGGCTTTTGGGGTCTCTTTATTCAGGGACAACTGAAGAGGTCAAGTAGACTATACTGCTGAAGGAAGAATGCTTTGATGGAGAAAGCCAGAAGGACTAGAACGGTGATAAAGAGAATCACAGTCTACCAGGCAATAATACTTTGAAAGCAGGGCTGAGCCTTCCTAAACTCGGTACCCATTTGACAAGCAGTAGGCTGGCTTCTTCCAAGCACTAAGTTGTATGACTTGAACAGAAGGAAGCCTCCTACATTTCATATAGCTACCATATATTCTTACTATATATCATAGCATACATAGTTCATATACCTAAACAGAGGTTGTTCTGCCATCAGTGCAGATTTGGAAATGTCTAAAACAGATTTCAGTTCCTGGCTCAACCTGGCTCTGTGACCTTCACAAAAAATTCTATCTGTAAAATGGAGGGAGCGTATCCCCTCTTCACAACAGATAGGGACAGTAAAATCAATCAATGACTTAACTGCTCAGGCAGTAACAAACAGACAAATGCACAGACAGGTCTAACAATGGCTAGCTCAATAGAGTCAAAGACCACAACTACGCCAATGCACTACTGGACAAAAAAAGAGTAAATAACAACAGCTATTGCCATAGGTGTATGTGTGGCAAGGGAAACCTCCCCCCCGCCCCCCCCCCCATACCACTTTTATTAAACTTGTGTGCATAATTGACCATATTTACCTAAGAAACTCCAGAGGGGGCTCAGAAAACAGCAAATATGATGCACAGTAATAAATTTTACAAGTTAGGCCCAAAGTTTTAAAAATGAGGTGATCTTCGATATAGATACAAATGAATTTAAAGTGTTCCATATCAAGCAGTTCCCACCCAGGGGATGTAAACATACTACTTCTACAATAACAAAGTGTTTGCCTTGCATCTAGAGCTACTTAAGATAAAAAAAAAGAAATCATAGATTTTATGAAATGCCTTATTAGAAGACATTCCCGGGGGAGGAGAGGTGGGGAAATGCAGAAGCAGTGTCAAATGTAGTAAGTTAATAAAAAGCAAATAAAGTCTATATGGTTTAAACAAAGCCTAATCCATTATTCATAAAGAAGATCTTTTTCTCACACAGAAACTTTAATTCATCATCCAGTTTACTATATTTTACAGCATCAATTAGAAAAGAAGGATTCTTTTCCTCTCCAAAGTTAGCAATACAGCTTCACAGTAAAAGAAAATCTATTAYGGCATTTACTAACATAATGAGAGATGCATAAAAGTAAATCAGCACGACTGAAAGAAAATCAGCACATGAGAAAGAAAAACCAATTTCTTCGTTATGAAAACTCATTCAGTTTCCAATGACTAGATGATGGCAGGCCTATTTTTCTAGCTTACCTAAGCTGTGRCTGTGGGAAGGAGGAACGGGGCAGGGGGATGTTTGTTCCCGCCCACCCCCAGTTTTTCTCTTTCCAGTGAAGGACTAGATAAATTGAGGGCTGTGGGTGGGTGGCGGGAGAGACAAGGAAAAGCACCAAAAAGCAGAATTAAGAAACATATAAAGAAATTACTTTTTAATCTCGTTTTCTAYTAACTACTGCTAAGGATAATATATACCTGGACTCTTTACCTGGGCTACACAGATCTACCTAGCTGTAACTGGATTTTGAGTGTCATTAATATGCATTTTTAAATTGTTTCTACCTTAAGAAAAGGAAACAAGTTCCAAAGATATCTACATCCTTTCAGAAATATTTTACTGGGGCCACTATGTAAATATTTTACGCTTACAGATTTGTCTTGTGCTTTTAAAATTGTCCTTTGGCATTTTTTTTTTACAGCTGCTGTAGGCACCTAACAACACAATTACATCATACAAAAGGCAGATGCAAAAATCATCATAGACTGTTATTAACTGGGACTTGAATATTCGCATGACATGAGCATCTCTGTAAGGGGAATAGATTGGGTTTGAAAACATGGTATCTATACTATGATAGTTTTGAACCTAGTCTGTCCTTAGATGTTCTTATTCAGAAGTCTGCTATTAAGATTACCTGGATTTGGTTAAATAGGTGACAACTTCAGCTTTTACGCTGTGACCATTTGCAGACATTTCCCAAGTAGCTTTAAAAAATGGTATTGGAGAGCTTTTCACAGTGAGAGAGCTTTTGAGACTTTCAAATTTGGGTTGTTTCTCTACATCCCATTGTCTTCTTCCCTGTCCTCACCATATTCATTTGCTAACAAGCCCGGTGATGACTCCAAGTGAACAGGACTCAGAACGATAACTTTTCAGAAGAGTTCATCGAGAAGATGCACTTAGTCCGGTTGAAAACTCAAGTTACATGCACCAGCATAATGGCACAAAATCAGAATTTTATAAAAAGTAGCAAAGCACATTTGCATTTACATTTCAAATATACTCCATAGACTTTCATATTTGAAAGTCTTCATTCCCAGCTTCAAATGACAGTTCTTAAAGCTCCTCAAGAGGCAAGAAAGAACCTACTAGAAAGCTTTATAAGAAGCAAGCAAAGAATCCAATTAAATACTGGTACGTATGCTTTCAGCAAAGAAACATGCATATATCTCATCAACAACTGCAAAATCAATAGGGCATGAGTGCAGGAACTTCCACAACCTAACCCTTTCAACTACAATAAGAACAAACTTGTCACCTCTGCTCAGGCTTTTCTCTGGCCAATTAAAATCTCAATTACACTTACGGAGTCTCTGCTTCATTCTTCTGTTGATGGTTAGTCTGAGTTCCTCTGGGAAAGCAAGGGAATATGGGGCACATGGAAGAGGCCCAGAAGATGTGAAAGACTTGTGACCCTAGCAGCTGTAAGGTCTGTAAGGAAGGGACTAACCCTTGATGGCAGATACAGAGAAGCAAAGGTACTGCATGCACCACTCCCCAAAGTCCCATCATAGCTCTGTATCCTCATATCATCACAAAACATGCAAGTAGCATAAAGGCTATCAAATTTTAAGGCCCCAAAAGTAGAATTTCAACATGTCATCACCACTGTGCAAAATACACACATCGGTCAACCAAAAGTTCTTTCTAAGATTTAATTAACAAAGCACCAGTTCATTACTATTTACAAGTTGTTCTTTTTTCCTTCTTAGTCCTTGCATTCACGTTTACGAATCAGTCAAAACCCCCAGCTTGCCCTGCATTCATCTCCCTCCAATTCTGTGAACTGTTTTTTTTTAAACACCCATGACCCAGGAGGTTATGAGTGATAACTCCTACTTTGGAAAACACACATGAATAGAACTTATGTATGGGTTGGGGAGCTGGGAGACAATGTCATCTCACTTCACTTCTACATCTCAACCTGTTCTCACCCCACTGCTTGGGGTTGTTCAGATTTGCTTTTGATTGTAGGCCCTTCTGTGTAAGGACTGAACCTTTGCTTGGGTCCTGAAAAATACTTAAGATGTTGTGCGTGCTATTAGATGACACGTACAACGTAAGTCATAATTGACATAATACTGATGAGAATAAAACTGCATGCATTTTTAACAAAACATTCTGATTGTTCTTGGTTTTTGCAACTTATTAACAGCAATGTGGGTGCCTGCAGTTAATTCATTTTGTTCTCATTAACAGAGCAATTCACAGAAAGTGAGAGTATATAAGCATTTAAAATACTTTAATCTCTGTATAGGAAAACATAAATAAAGTTATAGGAAAAAGCAACCATGGAGTTAATAACCTTTCAAACAGCTTAATAAATATATAGGTTGTGGATAAAAATGAAAAGTAAAAGCTAAAATTTAATTAAACATACATTTAATTGTGTTCCCTTCTAATAATATTTCAATGAAACATTTCATAGTCTTTAATGTAAAACTTGAAGATTAACTTAATAATTGAATATAAATTTAATACCTATATTGCCAATGATGCAAACAAAGTGTAGCTTATCAGAAAGTTCCATGGTAAGGTTAACACTTACGAGAAGACAAACTGAATCATTTATACTATTATTTCAATAATACTGAAATGTTTTGTTTCAATTAAGTAAAATTTCATTTAAGCTGTAGTTTGTATTTGCTTATATTTTAATCTTTATATATAATTATTAAATTAATGAATACAAATTTCTTATAAAATGCTAAACTCCTTGAGTGAGAGCCTTCTGGCTTGTCTGGGACTCCTGAAATTGGCTTTTTGGTATTTTTCCAATTGAAGCCTTGGGATCTTAACCTTAACATTAGCTGTGACTTAAGGGGATAACAAGATAATAAGGAGAAAGTATGACGAGGTATAATAGAGGTATCATTAACAAGAAAATACAATTATTGTTATCATTAAAATCAAGGACATTATAGCATAGAGTTAGCTATTTCATCAATGAGTATCAAGGAGTTTAAAGGAGTTTTGTTCAAAGAAAAGAAGTCAGTTGGGAACTGTACCCTAAGCTAATTTACGGAAGTGAGTAATAAGGGGTCCAGCCAAAAAGAAAAATGAAACGATGGTCACACATATAAATGATTCAACCCTGGTTCTTTACACTATAAACGTAAGTCAAAAGAACAATTCACAGGAGCTGGTTTGCACACACAGTCTCAATAGTCTGAGGTTTTTTTTACTGAAAAGACAGGAATTAAGGAATCTCCAGATTATTTCATTCACCTGACTCAACTCAATAATAAATACTGTGATTAAACCAACAATGACCTAACAAGTCAGTTTTAAGTTTGTAATTTAAAATAGAAGTCTCAAAGAACAGCAGAAAAATTGGAACAATGCCAAATCCAAAGTATTTTGAAGATTCATTGCCATTTGGCAGGACACCCTTAAATTTCAGAATAGAAAAATGAGTATTTTTTTAAAAAACACAAAAACGTTTTGCTCAGTATTAGTGCAATACTTAGCTTGATTGCTTTCACAGGTAGAGCATCCAAATATCTTCATTTGCTTTGGATTACGAAATAAGAAAAGAAAGAGAAAATTCTAGCTAGTGATTTAATTCAAGCATTAAGTTAATATGGTGTTGGGAATATTATAAATACCTACATATGTTATTACCACTACGTCAAAAGGTGTCTTCTGCCAAGAAAGGCTGAACTACCTGAAAACCAGTTCTGATGAACCAGCAGGTGATAACAGTTGAATTACATGAGATGCACCATTCTTAGGGGATCTAAAATCAATACTTTCTCTGTGATTTCAGCTTCTGCTGGCTGAAGAAGTAACACGCTGGAGTCGGTAGTTCTACACTAAAAATTAATTTGACTCACTATGTCTGGGGCTTAAACTTCAGCCACATAGTTAATAATGCATGATATCACTAATCATTTCTTCTATGAAATGGTAAACTGTAGTTAAAAAAATACGACATGAGATGACAATTGCTTATGAGGTTAAAAGAAAAATGTTTTGAGACCTTGGCAATTTCACTATGATTCCTCCTTTACATAAAATTTGGAGGTGTCTGTCTGGGCATCACAACTGGCAAATATTGTACTTAATTATTTTGACAGTACCCATTTTGGCAACATTCTCACTTCAAATAAGCAAAAAGTTCCTTCACATTCCAAAGACATGCACAATGCAGCCTCATGATAAGAATAGTACATCCTTTTGTCTTCTATTCTGGTTTGCCCCTGTGGGACAAGTGCAGAAGTCTGAAGAAATCTGCTGCTTTCTCCAAGTGCTTTATTTTTTTGCTTTCTATCACTACATGGAGACAGAAGCTGTTTTCACCCACATTAGCAGCCTGCCTAAAGAAACCATATTTGACCTTTTCTAACTATTACCAGGTTCCTGGAAAAATCAGATTTTTTTTTTTTTTTTTTTTTTTGTAGTATGTAATTATTTAAGGTAGTATAGTGATACTAAAGTATTGTAGGAAAGTTATATTTTATTACTCAGAAACAACATTCAGCACAACATCATATAACAACTTTAGGGCTTTATCCTAGCCCTAACTTAAAAAAGCAATACTCAGATGTTTCTTCAAGTATAGAGGACAAGGATGACTTAAGAGTTCTTGGCTTGGTTCTCAAGCACGACGACTTCATTTTTGTGCCTGTTAGTCTGTTTAAGCCTGGTGTCACAGGGCAAAGCAGCTACCCACCATAGTGGCAGGCATGGATTAAAGTTCCAGAGACAAAGACGTTGCCTGTTACTTTTATCATCTGAATCTTGAGTATTAGATTCAATAGAATAGAGACAGTAAAAAGAAAACTGTTGTGTGCACAGGCAGCAGGTCCAGACCTAAACAGCCTCCTTATAGCCCCTTCCATGGAGCATTTGCCAGAGCAGGACCAAGTGCAAACGTTGTCAGGAAGGTATCTGGTCATCCTAGTTGCAGTGTCTCTTTACATCATTATAGCTGAGAAAAATCACTCCTCTGATAAGGCATAACAATAGATAAGGCAGTTGGTTGCCAATAGGTAGCTTTCCCCTGTTTTTAGACACAAGTGGAAAGAAACCTTTGGAAATGTACCTATTTTCCTAAAGGAAATGTAGCCTTTGAAAGGCCATCCAATAGCCATAAGAAAGTGGGCTGGTGCTCAACTGACCTTTACTAAACACAAACGCATTGTGACAGTTCTAAGCAATTGTTATTTTTAAAAAGGGGAAAAACCATCTATGGAGGCAGACTTAGTGCATGATTTTAATTATACTATTACATTATCTGCTGGGGGCAGACTCCTGTTCTGCCATTTTTATTTATGATGTACTGATAACTACGTTATTGAGATTGACCTCTTCCTTTCATTGTCAGAAAGCTCATTCTCTGCACATACTTTAATGAGAGAAAAGCTGATCTTTTTGAAAAACCCAGCTTGATACTTATCACGTTGACAGATGGTATTAATTTGTGGTACTATTATACTGTACTGTTACTAGTAATTGACACTAGAACTGGAGCTTTTAGTTAGCAAAATGCGTTAGGTGTACCATAGATACCAAGCTTATGATCACTGAAATAAAGCTCACATAGGGAAATATTTTAAATAAAACTTACTTTCTGAAAAATGAGGTTAATAACTACTCCTGTCAGTAGTCAGAATTACTACATTTTACAGATATAATTGTAAGAAAGTGAACAAGTTTTCAGATTAAATATTAATCTCTAACAGTTATTCAGCTAATGTATTTATATGGCAAAGCAACAAAGATAATACACTGTGGATGATAGATGTAAATGGCAAGTCACCAAATATCTTCAGCTTTCTATCTTTTATAAACACAGGTGGTAAAAATAACAACTGACCACTATGTAAATCATTGGTAGGATTAGATTTCCATGTAATACCTTCTCATGAAAACCTGAATATTAATACAGTGAGCAAAAGCACACTATTATACACTTAGATTCAAAGAATAAACAAAACATTTTAAAATATTAGGATTTCTTAAGAGTATTTTTATTGACTTAACCATATTATACACTATGAAGTTGTTCAAATGCATGTAGTTAGTGAAGAGGGCTCAACTCAATTTAGTATTTTTTTTCCCCAGATCTTCTTGAGTATTGACATATTTTCAAGATTGCAGAGCTTTAGATTCTTTTTTTAAAAAAAAAAAAAAATTCTCTACTCTTCCTCTCCCTTCCCAGACGTGCAATTGTGAATATGCAATTCATTTATAGTCAATAAAATTCACTGATGGGTCCCAAAGACTTCTTTGATATTACAGTGCTAATACGGTAATAGTCAATCATTGCCACTCTGGACATATTTCTGTATTTACTTGTTTTCTCTCTAGAATGCACACAAGATATGAAAGGCCTCAGTGYTAGTGCATACTGTGACTAATCAGTCCTAATTTGACTAAAGAAAGTCTCAGCTTTGATGTCCCTTTTCTTATAGTTCCTGTGTCAGATATAAGGATCCTTAGACAAAAACAATTTGTCTGTTACAGTATTTTTCACTGTGTTATTACCTAAACAAAAATTTCACCTCACCTACAAATAGATTTTATAATATCATTTTAATTTTATTGTTTTATTTCTGTATTTTCTGGTAAAACATTTTATATATTTTCCTCTTTTATCTGTTGCCTACTGTGATGTGTGTTCCATCAGACTGTAACGATGGCTTTAGGAAAGGCTCTTAAAAGTGTGCTGGAACCTCTTTGATAGCTGGGTCTTTTATTGGGAGAAACGAGGAAAAGAAGTTATTAATGCTTGCAATCTGAGATGTTTTGATTTCTTCCAGTGCAGAACTAGACCTGTACAGAAGAAGATGGTGTATCATAAATGGGAGTAAACACTCCAAGAAAGAAAAAAAACAGACAGGAAAAGTTTTGTTTCAACCGCTGCTATCTACATCTCACAAGAAGATATAGATAGATAGACAGACAGACAGATATCTGAAGACACCAACATTTCTCATTCGTGTTTCAATCAGCAGGCTTAGCAATGATAATGAAAAGTAGGAAGGTGAGAACGCAAAAGTCAGATTAAGTGAGAAATACTAAAGAAATAAAGAAACATAGGTAAGAAAGAAAGGGGAGGTTGCAGCAGTTAAAGATCTGTCATAGGCTTTCCATTACAACAGCAGTATAACTGTAACTGTATATAACCAGGAAGCCATTTGGAAGACMGTAGAAAGACTTGAGAAAGTGTGGAAAAAATGAAACAAACTAAAAATACATATGAAACAGACRGGAGGTAGGAAAGAGAAGTAGAGATACTGCATGCCTGAATGATGGTAGTGATAAATAAACCCCTATGAGTGAAAAACAGGATATGAAAGAAATAAAATTAATGCTTTTATCTCATCTATTTCTTCCTTAGTGGCTGAGCAATAAAGACAAAATAAATGAACTACCATGAGAACGCCTATTTTCTTAAGTATAGCTTTCTTTTATTCTTGCTTACTGAAAATCCATTTAATTTAAAATATGTATGAAGGAAAGGGAAAAGCTGTTAGTCTAAAGCCATGCACAGTAAGGTTCAATTTGAAGCACCTTTTTTATGGGCAAGTTCCAAAGAGCAGTCAAATGGGATTTACAATGCCAGTGTTGACAGGATCTTAAGTGTAACAGTATTAGATATCAGCATTAGATATCTGCCACCATAACTTTTTGGATAGAGATGGCTACAGTAAGTTGTAGGCTACAGTTAAAGCTCATTCATTATTGCTTTCTTCTCAACGTTGAAAAGGTTAAGGACTTAGGGATCTCAAAGCCACTAAATTTTCTTTCTGGTTTAGACCATCCATAAATACCACAGAAAGGTCCAAGGGATTTTTTTTTTCTTTTTTTGAGGGGTGAAATTTGTCCAGTGGAAAGAGGTGAAAGGACAGAAAAAAGGGAAACATGACCAAGTGCAACACACTTGGCTTTTATTTAGCCAAAAGACCTTCTCTAGATCTTGCTGTATATATGTTCTACAGACACTTTTTCTATTTTCTTTTTTTTTTTTTTTTTTTTTAAATGTAGAGAAGCCAGAAATACCTCCCTATTTTCTATTTTTAAATTTGAACTGAAAAAAGGGCAAGTAAAATTCTGGACAAGAACTTACCCTGAATAGCAACAGCTTCTGTCTGAGAAGTACCATTTCAGGTGGCTGATAGTCATACACTCATCAAAATCTGAATTCCCATCAGCTGACTTAGTAAGAATTTAATAATGCATTATGCAAGCTAAAAAAACATTAGCTGGATATTTCAAGGAGAGAGAGTTATTCTATTTCATTGGATTCTGACAATGAATCATCACTTCCTTGATATTACATGTTGCTGGATGCATATCTAGTTGATAGTAATCTGAATCTGGAAAGAAAATGCTTCCGGCCATTCTAACATAAGTCTTAACAACACGAAAAATAGGTCAGCCGTAAATTTTCAATTATGATTCTGGTTTGGCAAGAGACACTATGTCAATCTGAATATTGATTTTAGAATTTTATCAGCTTATTATTGTCAAGTAAACCAATGTTATATTTTTCCACATCCAGTGCTGAATTTTCACTTCAGACAGTAGACTCTAAGGATAAAGCATTCCTAGCAAAAGCTAGTCAGTGTCACATCTGCACCAAGATAACTCATTAACACTGGAGCCCAGAACAACCAGCAATCTTGCTGCCCTCAAAATACAATGTAGAAAATGCACTTTGACATAGTTTTCCTGACATAGTTTTCCTGCATATCATTAAATAAATATAAACAAAAATCACTTTCTGTTTGCTCAAGGGTAGGAAGGGAAAAAAAAAAAAAAAGAAAACTACAGCTGTTAATAGATTTAAAACATCCTAGTGATAGGCAAGATATCAATGGCACTCTAGATTCTCAAAGGGAATAAATGGGGAGGGAGTAAAATCAGAGCTTACGGGCTCCCTCACAGTGGCCATCCACTCTGTACTACACTGGAGAAAGCTTCTTCAGTCCATCCTACTGTCCAATCTGTTATAACTACTCTGATGTTATGTTTTTATTGCTTTATTTTTCTTGGAGCCTTTGGATAAGAGAGTTTTCTAGAAGCTRTTGTTCTAGAAAACTCAGTCGGAAGATACTTCAGGCTTCCAATGTTCTGTTTTTCTAGAGGTAGGTTGAGCAACGCTGCTTATCTTATAGGAGGTGAGCAGCCACTGTTGAAGGAAATTCAGAAAAATAGGTTTTCTTAAGTAAATAATAGAAGAGGTTTTGGAGCAGAGATTATTTAGGATTATATTTGGGTTGAAAAATATTATAATAATGATCTATAAAATGTGAAAGTACCAAGTGATGTGAAAATGCTTTAGAAAGTACGAAGTTATGATTAAAAAAATGCTGTATTAATTCTGCAAGACCTCCCTTTCCCCCATACCACACAGCTTCACTTTACTATGCATGTCAGAAAAAGGACATTGTTATTGTCAGGAGATAATATCCCTACAAAATTGTGGCCATCATGTTCCCTGACAGATAAGAATATCTATTGACACCAGGAGCTGTATAGCAGTCAAGGAAACACTGGGGTTCCTTCCTAGAGGTTACAAGAAAGTACCAGGTACTCTAAATATAGCAATTATTATGATAATTTAATATTGATTATGTTCTTTGTGTACACTACTTAATAATTTCTTAAGTGTGCATATTATCTCTGTGAAATTTATTTTGAATACTGTTATACACTGCCAGTCATTTTTTCCAATATTTTGAGGTCTGAAGAAAACGCAGAAAGAAAACAAACAAAAAAATTCACATAGAGCTAAAAATCAAGCAATGAAATTACAGCAAGTTTCTTCTTCAACTTAAGAATATAATCAGAAGTAACCAAGATGGGAAAAACAGAGACAAACAGTTCACTTTTAACCTTCTATGAGGACTGACGGTGCATCAAGTGCTTCTCTGTTCACAAAGCCAGTGTGGAGCCAAAGACAGCGTGACTGCTGAGACGAACTTCAGCTTATAGCATGTATCTGTTTGCACATCTCTAGATTTGGGATCTTTCTGATTAGTGAAGTTTCTTTTCTAAACTTCTCAGTCATTTAGGGTAAGCGTGCAACATACCCATCTGCAAAAGCAGACAAGCTCATGCATAACAACACCAGGTGATAAAAAATTAATAGGTTGCATTCCCCATTACAAATACCATAGTACCTACTGCAAGACATGAGCGGACAAAATTTCAACTCACCGACAGAGAAGCCACAGAATTACATATCAAATTCAAAGGGACTTTCTGTGTGACAAACTAAAAATGTTTACATAAATCAAACAAACCTAAATTTTCTCTGAACCGCTGAATGTAAATGCCTTTACAGACCAACGCCTACATATTATTATTCCATACAATAGTTTCAGCAATTCACATGTTTTCCCCACGGTTGTAGCGCTATACGTAACAGTGATTTAATGAAACTTCTCATCTTCAGACAGAATATCTGAATGGAGCTACTGCCACGTCAGTTTAATTGCCCAGACTTGTAAATGTTGTACACCTTGTTATTCAAGCCGCATGTAGCAAGCTACCTGTGAATGATCAGCTTTGCCAACAGGTATAATGTAACAGGGATTTAATTGCTTTCGCCTTTGGCATCTTTCACCACAAGGGATGGCAACAGTTACTTCATTTCAATTATAAGACAGAGCAGCTACTTAGTGGTCTTTCACCTGGAAAAGGATCAAGACTGTAAGTGTTAATTAATCAAACTTTTGAATGTTTCAGCCACTTTTGATTTGTTCTCCAACATCGCAAGATTCAAAAGTTCTTCTGGAAGAGTCTGCAAGCCTCAGGGTCTGTAGTCGCTTTGTGGTTTCTGAAAATTGTGTCCAATCTGCTAGTAATTAGAAGGTGACTGTTGAACTCCCTAGGGAGGTCAGAGGCAAGGAAAGCATTATTGGCTTCTGCTCCATGTCCTTTATCCATTTTTGTGTAATGTACTAGGTCTTTGCAATTTCTTAAATATCAGTCCTCACAACACAGAGTATCCCTATGATCTGTGGACCAAATTGCCTGTTAGGTGTCCTGAGCTCATCTTTGGTTGACCAGTCATTTCTCCTACGTGTTACAGCAGACTGTCAGGATAGTCCCGCCATTTAGCCAACATCTCGTAACAATTATGACATATGTTCTCCTTATTACTAAGGACTGTAACCCTGTAATGCAGCATTGCCATTACTAGTAATGGGCCGTAAGCCTGAACTGATTTTGCAAGGCCTCAGCACTGAGCTTGTCAGCCCTGCTCTGTGTGAACATTTCTTGACCTGTTTGCAGCTTCATTTTACTTGGTCTAGCTGTGACAGCAGTTTCTCTAATTGACCACATATCCATGGCTACTTTGTCCTACTTTTGTTTATCTTTGTGTGATACAACTGCAGTTTTATACTGATAGCAGCAACAAGCAGTTATTCTGCACAGAACAAGATATTTACAACTAACACAAAGACACAGTGCAGGGAAACACAGCCCTGGTACGACAGCAGGGGCCTTGTCAAGTGGAGCACAGGACGCTGCCCAGAGGTGCACAGGCGTGGGATGGTCAGAGATGGGATGCAGGGTGGCCCTGGAGACTCCATGGCTATACACAGCTCACCCATGGTCCCTTACAGAAATRCARACCTGGACAAAATGGGGTTTCRGGGTGACAAAGACAACACAGAAATAGTATCTAATATATGAAAAGGCACCATACACAGTAAATTCAGATGTAATATGGAACTGCAGCCCAGTGAAGAAGCAGAAAGGTGTAAAAGTGTGTTACCAAACCTAWAAAAAAAAAAAAAACAAAGTGGATCCTAGACCATGGAAGAAGCAATGATCAACATCAGCACTATACACCTGCCAGTAAAGGATTCCAGATGCTGAGGACCCCCATAACACACACCCCATCTCAGTACCAGCATGACCCTCCCGATCTCAGGACCCAGAGGAGCGGTGGGAAGGTGAGCATAGCTCCAGGAGAAAGCATAGAAACTAAGACATGTGCATATAACAATTTTGACTGTATTATTTTTCTTTCTCTTTCTGTAACAATTACATCTGGACTAATAATGATTAAACTTAAGATTTCAATCATACTAACAATAAATTCTTGGCTTTACTTCATACAAGTGTGCTTCCTCTTTGCCCATAAACAAGGTTATAAGTATAAGAGGATGAAATCTTGGCTCTGTGGAAAAATATGTAGAAACTATTGCCACTGATTTCATTAGACTCAGAATTTCAATGTATGTCCTCATGTACAGAGAATGTTACACATATTTTTTTTTTAAATTTGAAATATTTGGAGACTTTCACTGCTCTTAACAATCTAATCATTCCTGGATTTAAAAATAAGAGTTTTGTTAAAAGCATAGCTATCCAGAAACATATTGACAATGTTCTCTGTCTTTTTTTTCCATTAAAAACATATTAGTTGCATCGAAACTTTTGACTTGGAAAACRTCTCTTGACAAGGATGGAATTTCTGATCAAAAAGAGAGAGAGGGAAAAAAAAAAGGGGGAAGAAACCACTAACTAATTTGCTATTCTCTTGTGATCTCAGTCTGTCTTGGGAGTTATTCTTCAAAAGCAGAGATTGAGTCTATAGTGATCAAAACCCCTCAGCTAAAACACGGAATATTCATGTTTGAATTTCTGTCCCCAAACCTTTTCCACCATGGGATTGGAAAAATGTTTGAAATGCCTAGACTTCAGGGGATAAGTAAATTCTTAACTTGAGAAGAAAACTAAAAATTAGTCCCATAATATACTACTTACAGCACAAATACACTACTTATAGCACCTTTTTTTTTGAGCTGTCACTACAGTGACATTTAGACTAATCTTTATGAAAAATTCAGCTCCGTTTCTTCTATGAAAAAGTCTCCTACCTAATAATAAAAAGGTTCCAGCTAYGTCAATTAGACCAGTTTTAAAAGCAAAGTAAAAGCACTGAGAAGTGTGTTTTCCTCTTAATGCATACTCATTCCCCCCAAAAAACACAGTTAAAGTTAACTCCACTATGTGGATTATATCTAGAATGCTAAGAAATAAACTCACTCTCTCTCAAAAAAACCCCAAAACCAAACAAAATAAAACAAAACAAAAAAAACCCAAAACCAGCTTTGTAAAGGCAATTTCTGAAAAGTTAGGGAATGTCCATCTCAAAACCTCCTATGCATGTTTGTTCTTCCACCTTTATTGCACATTTACTTGAAAACAGCTCTGGCTTGCATAAAAACAATTTTGAAATAAAGAAATAGAGGTGTAATTTAAAGGGAAAGAAATACTGATACTGCCCAGTATCTGCACAGGTCACCAAGTATCAGAATATTTAGATCCACATCACACACTTATGCCTCCAGAACCACTGGCAGCAGCAAGTTGTCATGAGAGGTCTGATACTGAGAGCTCTCTTTCCAGAATAGAGGTGGCTGGCACTCAGTATTTTTTTTTCCTTGTAAGGCAGAAGTAAAGTTAAAAGTACTTTACCACCCAAACGATTTGCTGTTTACACTACTCTGTTGCACAAGAGTACTCTTTAGGAAAAATGCTTCAAAGCATAAAGTTTCTTTTATTAGCTCATGGCAAGCAAAAAAAAAAAAAAAAAAAAAAAAAAAACCAGCAAAATAGAAGTATCATCTTGAGAATGATCATTAATGGCTTGAGAACAAGTTCTTACTGGTTTGTGAAGTGAAGATTTCATTAAAGAGTGTATGAAAATACCTGAAAAAGACTGTCCAGCAATATTATAGCTCAATCCATTACATGGTGGGGGTGGGGCCTGCAAAAAAAAAAAAAAAATCCACAAAAAAAACCCCAAACACAAAACCAACCCAAAAAAACCCCAACCCATGAAACTCTGACCAGTCTAACCAAATTCTGCTAGAAATCCAATGCTGTTAATGTGCGTTGGTAGTCTATGTCAAATACAACATTTACATGCATCTTTGCATATCGCCATCTGTATTATTTTGCCTCATCCATATTTACTAAAGGTTTAGGAATAAAAACCTTGACAGAAAGCTCCGCATTTATGAACAGAACAGATCTAATGGAAGCAATAATAACGCAAACTTTCAGAATTAATGTAACTTCTAAAATGACACCGGAGAGAATCGGGTACTAATTCGATCTGCATGTCTGTTCCGAGCTTCCTCAGAGTGACGAGCAAGATCTGTGCATTCCACGTTTTGTACTACTCCCGTGCAGTCTGCACTTCCCTGAAAGCTCTGCTGGCAAAAAGGCAGACCAGCTATGCAATTGCAATCTGTAGCCCCAGGGCTACAGATAAGCAGTCTGTTAGTAAGGACAAAAGGCTGCCTAGACCACACCCTTCAGGCACTTCAGTTCTTCCGTGGGGTATACAACAGGATTTTATATTTTGCCTAACTACAAACATTGCAGACTAAACTGTTCCAGAAGATGTATCTGAATGAAAGTAGCTTCAAACAAACCTTTACCATATCTCTTAATGACGGGAGCAGGGGACCGACTTTTTTCCCTGTCGATAGATTTATTTAGCAGAGTCATGTGGAGGACTAAAACCTCATAAAAGAGCTGTAGAAGGTACTTTTCAGCTGGGTATTTACTAAGAAACCCAGACAGGGCTGAGCTGCATGTACAGTGCGCCACATTCTGCTTCACTTTCTGTGGTTTTGAAAACTTAGGCTACTGAATTAAACATTGGATACTCACGGGTATGAGCAGCAGCAGTACAATTCTACTTACTGTGCCCTTTTACACGTTCCTCCAGCAAAAAAAAAATCCAACTAATTAGAGAGTTCATTTTATGAGAGCTATGGAACATTGCTGTGGATGTTTTATTTCAAAGGTCATTTATAGTGCAGATTTTTATTGCAACTTAGAAAAATGAAAAAAGTAAAAAGAAAGTTCCTTTTGTCACTACCAGGGTGTCAAATAAGTTAGCTTGAGAATGTATTTGAGTGGCATGTAAAACAAACAGATACAAAAAAACATCTCACAGCACTAGGCAAAATAATAAATAATTCTTTTCTGTTCTTCTATTTTATTTCCACTTCCAGAAATTTGCTGCTTAAGAGTTTTGCAGAAAATGTTTTCTTCTGTGTTGTAAGTAATTGCAATTCTGGAGAAAAAACAAGAGGATTGGAAAAAAAAATTACACTTGTTTACTTTAGAGTCCAAAGAAATTGCTGCATTATTTCAATTTGTCACTTCATTTTTTTACATGAGTGTTTTTTATTGAAGTCACAGCTATGTAAGTTACAGAAATTAGAGTAATGGCATATCTTTCTATGGTTAATGCTTTTAGCATTTCCTCTTACTGTCTGTCATGGTTTCAGCTGAGATAGGGTTAATTTTCTCCTAGTGCTGTGTTTTGGATTTAGTATGAGAAGAATGTTGATAACACACTGATGGTTTTAGTTGTTGCTAAGTAGTCTACTAGTCAAGGACTTTTCAGCTTCCCATGCTCTGCCAGGTGCACAAGAAGCTGGGAGGGAGCATAGCCAGGAGACCTAGCCCAACTGGCCAATGGGGTATTCCATACCATATGACATCATGCTCTGTATATAAACTAGGAGGCGTGGTCAGGGAAGTAGCGATTGCTGCTTGGAGATGGGCTGGGCATCAGTCGGTGGGTGGTGAGCAATTGCACCGTACATCACTCATTTTGGATATTCTATCATTATTATTATCATTATTATTTTCCCTTATTTTTCTGTTCTATTAAACTGTCTTTATCTCAATCCACAAATTTTACTTTTTTTTCCCAATTCTCTCCCCCATCCCACTGAGGGCGGGGGGAGTGAGCGAGAGGCTGTGTGGTGTTTGGCTGCCTGCTGGGTTAAACCACAACAGTCCTTTTTGGTGCCCAACATGGGGCATGAAGGGTTGAGGTAATGACAGATCTGACCAAAGCGTGTTAAGGCAAAACTTGTTACAAGCATTCATTATAGTGGTTTAATAGTCGCTGGTCACAACGTTGATTTATTGGCTCTCAAAGTTGTTGGGCTGGCTTTCAGTGTTGCGTTATGTAATACCTTACTTGCAGTATATGTTCCCTGTTGTGCTGTTTATCACYGCTYGGAAMTGGGTCAAGGTTAACATTTTGCTGCACTGTGTAACACTGTCTTATGATATGATAAAATCACTGGTTGTGAGTCTAATCTGGTATTTGTACTCAGCATTGCCATCATCTCTGTACCTCAGGAACCATCTCTAAGAAACTATTAATAATTACACTACTTGTTACATTTTTGCCTTGGAGGAACAATTTATGGAGGGGGACATTTTTCCCCACTCCTTCATCTTCCCTTTCGTATCTCCAGAGACCCCTTTTTCTTCTATCCTCTTCATGAAGGCCTCCACAACAGTTCTTGAGAATGTTAAATATCCTTGGGATGTTCAAACAAGCATGATCATATTGCCATGTCTCCTGAATGTGGTTCAGCTCTTGTTTAGGGTTAAACAACTATTTAGGAATAC
>JAYKAV010000004.1:117706-162568 GCA_035582835.1 Phoebastria nigripes
ATAACACACTGATGTTTTTAGTTGTTGCTAAGTAGTCTACTAGTCAAGGACTTTTCAGCTTCCCATGCTCTGCCAGGTGCACAGGAAGCTGGGAGGGAGCATAGTCAGGACAGCTAGCCCAACTGGCCAATGGAGTATTGTATACCATGTGACGTCATGCTCAGTATTTAAATAGGAGGCATGGTCCAGGAAGTAGTAATCACTGCTTGGGCATCGTTTGGCAGGTGGTRAGCAATTGTATTGCGCATCACTCATTTTGTATATTCTACCATTTTTATTATTATTACTACTATTTTCCCTTCCTTTTCTGTTCTATTAAACTGTCTTTATCTCAAGCCACAAATTTTACTTTTTTTTTTTTTTCCTAATTCTCTCCCCCATCCCACTGGGTGGGGGGAGTGAGCGAGTGGCTGTGGGGTGTTTGGCTGCGGGTTAAACCACAACACTGTCAAAGTGATCTAAAAACAGAGGCTATGGACATTTATACTAACATCCCCTTTAGCATGCCATATAGTAATTTTGATATTATTGATGTCTATTGTCTTCCCATTTTTACAGGGGATGACCAATATTTGTTATAATCCAGAATTTAGATTAGATTTGGCTCTTCCAAAAATCAACAAGACTGAGATATTCCTGACTGATATCTAGATAAGGAGAGAAAAATGAGTATCCTTCCCTTTTGTGATTTCTGAGTTGGGAGAAAAATAATTGGGTAATTCTGAGGACTGTTAGATGGTGCAGTTAAAGTGATATTCTTATCACATACGAGCTTTCAGAATCTATGTTTTCTCTACAGAAGTATTTAGAGCCATGATTTCCAGGTAGGCTAGATCTTTACAATTCAGTTGAAGTCAAGAGGAGATGGGGATTTTGGAAATGGAGGCGCAAGCCAAATATGCGGTATCCAGAAGTATATACCAATGTAATAAGATCAGCAGTAAGTTGGTAAGGAATAAAAATAACTCTCTAATTTCAGAACATCAGGCAATATACTACCATCTCAAAACCTTCTTTCAGCAATACATTCCTATATACTAGCTAGCGCTACTGTTGACAAGAGTAATTTTGKATGTTACCACATCCAACCTCAACTGTTTTCCTCCAATCTTCTAAACAAAGGTGATGGAAATATCTACTTATGTAATTTTTCAATTTTTCAAGCTATGTCTTCCCACTATATAACTTGTACTTTTAGCTATTGATTTGTTCTCTAACCGGGAATCTTTGGAAATAATATTGCCTTGAAAAACAGCTACCACTCCTGGAGAAAGACTCTGCAAAGGGGATCACTTGTTATTTACAAATACCAAGCAAAATTGTGATGGTCTGATCTCTTCGTCTTCTGTTTGAAATGTACAGACTAATTAGAGAAAACTTTTTTCTACAGGCAATTCACCTTGAAAAGTAAATAAATCCCTTCTTTAAATTTTATATACCACAGATACCTTTTGTAGGGAGAATACATCTTCCAAATGTTTGTGGAAAAAGACATGTTTATAAGCTGAACAATAAAAATGATAGCAATCACAAGACAGACACTTAAAATTATAAATTATTAGCATTAGAATTGCCATTGAAGTGCTGCATGCAGATTTTTTTTTGCCTTCTCTCCTGCTACAACAGGATCTCGTATACTGGAATCTACTTTTGCAACGTTTAAAATGTTCAAATACAGCTGACATTGTAAATCTTACTGGAACAATGAAATAAGCTTCTAAGTGGGTGCTAGAATAAAAGGATCATAATTCCTATTGATTTATGTTTTGCAGTCAATTGATTTAAAGAACTGTCCAAGTTACGATCAGAGYTTATCCTGAATGAAGAGCATTTCTAAGAGCACTTGGTATGGGTGAATTCCCTCGTAACCAGCAAAGGATGCTCCCGTGCCGTGTGGGGGGAGTAAACATCCACTTACAAGGCTTTTCTTCTACACTTACTTTTTCTATTTAACGGATGGAAATTCAATAGTTGTGATACTTCTTTTTCCTTTGAGTTCACAGACATTAAGGGAAGTGACTGACAGACACAGCCATTGTGTTATATGACTTAGTAAACCTAATGAAGTCCTTTCAAGGGCTAAGTAGAAGCTGAAGATGGTATTGCAGCGTCACATTTTGGACTTCGACAGCTAAATTCCAGTGTATCCCAATTCAAGCCAAGTCCTTTTACTACAGGTTTAAAAAAAAAAAAAAAAGAAAAAAAAAAGTTGCTTCTCCTCCCCCCTTCCCCTGCCAACTTCATTCCATGTACCTTTGGAAATTCAGAATGTTTAGCACACTTCTCTTGGCGTGGCAGAATCCAGTTTTTAGGCTTATGTTTCTCATTTTCATTCTCTAAGTTTATATTTCAGTAACACTTGTTCACAGCTTGTTTGTTAGGAAATTGCATCTTCTCAAGCTGTCTTATATAATGAGATTCAGGCTGGAAGGGCCCTCAGGAGGTCCCTGGTCCAACCTCCTGCCCAAAKCTGTGTGGAGTCAGACCAGGCTRCTCAGGGCTTTGGCCAGACAGGTCTTGAAAATCTCCAAGGATTTAGACTGCACAGGCTCCAGATAGAAAAATGTAGGTTTCAGTACATCACAAAATGCAGGTTTGGATACCAGGTACAACCCAAATGCCAGCAACTACTGGTTCAGAAAGGTTCAAAGAGTGAAAAGGTATATCCCATTAGCCAGAATGGACATTTACATAAGCGTAAGATTTAACAGAACTAAGTGAATGGTTGGCAAATTTAAATTCTGGATAAATTAAGCTATAATATAACTGATAAATTAGCTTTGGAGAAAGTATACAAAAAGCACTGTATCCTCTACAAAACTAAGGTGTCTARGCTTGTGTTTTCCAATGGGATCAAAAACTATTTATGCAGGGCAGATAGACAAAGAGACTGGAAGACAAGTATTTTTACATTTGCCTTATTTGGATAGGTGTTTTTGTTCAAAATACTATATTTTTGCTTCCAAAGATTCCAGCCCTGGTTTTGTACCAAGTTTAGGATATGAAAAGCAATGGATATGACAGCAATACAGTTGTGACGGTGTCTGGATTTAAATTGTTTTCACATCATCATCATGAGACAACAATAACTTCTGAAATTATTTCAGAGCATGGTACATTATCTGAGAAGGAAAACAAGGCAGCTTTCACTGTGCATGGCAAGACTGCAGTAAAATGCCTGGTACCGGACAGCCTTCACACAACTTTCCCTTCCTTTCCTCTGATAAGTTCTACTTCTAAAGCATAATCTAGTTGTGATTTTCTTTCTTTTAACTTTAGCCCCGTATTTATGTATGCAGTCACCTAAACGGGTCACACTGTGATTCTTGTTGGTAATTGTGTTTACAGTTCCTCAGAAGCCTTTATGGTATTAWGCAATTTTTAGACATGTCTTCCCTTGTGTGTAACATACAAACACCAGAGTTTTGTTTCAACTAAAAGTGAACAMAAGGAACAACTGTTTTCAATATACATTTGTAAGAATGGTGAAATATAACAGATGAGAATTAACTATAGCTAAGACAGACTGTGCACAGGGTTATGTTGTTTTATTGCAGACTTGATTCTGGTCACAAAGGTCATTCTGAGGGAAACCGGTGGAGCTATGAAATGAGTGAAACAGGTTTATAGTCAGCAATAGGAATAAGAATGGTTTCCTCTCTCTTTCCACACCCATCCCCCATGAAATGAATTTGGCTGTAGAAACAGGCAACTAATATGGAAATAGAGCCTCTCTTTCAGGTGCCTACACTGACGTTAGTCCCTGCTGTGGCTGCCAGAGTGGGGGACAGCCGGAACAGAGAGGCACTGCCTCCATACTTCCCCTAGGAGCACTTGCAATCTGGCCTCCAAAACATATTTTCAATTTCCTTGGTTGCATTTTCAATTTTATTTCCAACTCTCTGACAAAAAGTGCTTTTTCACTTAATTGCCCCCCTAACTCCACACCTTACCRCTACTCTTCACTTTTGACATGGGACATCTCAATTAAAATAACAGTATTTATTAAAGCGACATGTTACTTACAGGTCAATGCTACTATCACTTTTATGCCTTGCATGCTTACATCTCTCTTCCTCTCTAATATAAATTGAATCATGGAATTTATATAACTTCAAATATAAACTCAAGCCTGGTGGAGGGGGGGTGGGAAGAGTGCTTTAGGGTAAACCAACAGTAAAAACCATCTGCTATTCTTCTGAGCTGAGAATGACGAAACATATTCCTGAAATTTCATGATTGTACAGTGTCCATGGRTAATTATATAAAGAAAATTTCACATGACATGATACATTATAGGAGTACTTTAAGAATATCACTAGTATCAAAGGAAAAAAAAAAATCTCTCAAATATGCCAAATTTTCAGAACAATATCTTAATCTTATTAGAAATACTGCTTTAATTTGAAGCAACTGCTACCCTAGTATCTTTCTATCTTGAACAATTTTTTTTAAACCATTATTTAAAAAAAGACAAAAAACCCCTGTATTTTTCTGAATGTATTTCTATATGCAGGTCCCCTGTCAGTACAATTTCCATACAGGTATASTCCTGGCATGCTCTTGAATGCAAAGTTATGCATTTTTATATGCCTACAACTTCCACAAGCATTCATTTTCTGGCACRTGTCTGTGAACATTCAAAGCATATACCTATCATACTTGTTTAAAAATTTTCATTTGCTTAAATGATCTACCAAGAATGCTTTACCAAATCTGCCCTTTGTCAGACTGCAAGCACTTCTGTTAGAATGATTCTTTTTTTTTTTTTTTTAAATCCATGAGGAATGGCTAGGAGATAAAAATGCGTATTTCAGCTCCAAAAACTGAGATTAAAGAAAAGTTATTTTTACATTTAAAAATAAAAAGCAAAGTATTTTTATTCAGATATTGACTCAGTTGCATGACCATAACATTGGTACCTTATATACAATGAATCTAGTTGACTACACCAATTAAGACATGTGGTAGACTCACAGAATCACAGAATGACTGAGGTTGGAAGGGGCCTCTGGAGGTCATCTGGTCTAACCCCCCTGCTCAAGCAGGACCACCTAGAGCCAGTTACCAGGATGGTGTCCAGATGGCTTTTGAATATCACCAAGGATGGAGACTCTACAACATCACTGTGCAACCTGTTCCAGTGCTCAGTCACCCTCACAGTAAAAAAGTGCTTCCTGATGTTCATATGGAGCCTCCTGTGTTTCGTTTTGTGCCCACTGCCTCTTGTCCTACTGCTGGGCACCAATGAAAACAGCCTGGCTCTGTCCTCTTTGCACGCTCCCTTCAGGTATCTGTAAACATTAATGAAACCCACCCTGAGCCTTCTTTTCTCCAGGCTAAACAGTCCCAGCTTTCTCAGCCTTTCCTCATATGGGAGATGCTGTAGTCCCTTAATCATCTTCGTGGCTTTTCAAAACACCCATGAGGACTGTCTAAGGGCCGAACAAGCTTCAGCAGCCTCTCCATGATGTCCTTTCTGAGCCCCTAGCAAGCAGCAAACCTTCCTGGACAGCAGGTTGGGCCAGCAGACAGTGACCTCCACCCCCCACGGCAGGGAGTCTCGCACTGCAATCCCTCACTTCTTCCTCATGGTGCAGCTGTGGGGCTCAGGCCCAGCCAGCTCGGGTGCTTCCTACCACTGAATCAAGCGTGTAGCAGATGTATGTATTTCATGTGAACTGACATTCTAGTCATAAGACAGAGATAAATCTCTGTCAATTGACTGGGGAGTACACATCCAGCTATTGTCAAACCCTCAAGAAATACAACTAAAACTCATGGGAGCAATGCATCCTAATGACTGCCAATGTCTATAGGACCCTTGGAGAGATGCCAAAAAGAAATTGGTTGCCATTTGGAGGCTTGATCTGTATGCAGCTTCTGGACTTTAGGTTAAGCTACACAGCATAAGTAAGAAAATCTTTCCCGCATATGTGGTTGCATCTAGTGTTTGATAGTTGAGCTTCAATAACTTTGCAAAATATTTTCCGTATCAATTTAGAAACAGTATGTCTACATTGCAGATATCTATTTGCTGTTTAAAATCTTATTAGTTTCACATTTTCTGTTAGACTTATAAATCTTTGACCCCCATATTACAGCCTGTTTCTAAACAGCAGTAGCTTCTAGAAACATTCCAGCATCCAATAGCCCATAATAGCAGAGTAATACGTACAMTCAAAGAAGGCAAAGTAGCACATTTACCCAGAAAGATCAGTCTTGCTGTTTGCGTAAAGTCATAGTGGATCTAGTGTTGTGTGTTCTGTTAATTGTTTGGAGCACAGATATCTTGCTCCTCAGCTGAAATAGAAATATTTCACTGCCACTTTATCATTCAACCAATAGAAAAGCATACATAAAAATAAGGTAAATTCTAATGCCAGAAGTGAATGATGTTAGGGTTAAATAATCATTACATACTCAGTATGCTATCTAAAAAAAAMCCCTGGTTTTATTGCATATGATAGAACAAAAGAGTTCAGCTCTCTGCACACATTATGCCTTATCTCACAAAAGACAAAGGGAATTTGCATCATTTGGGACCGTGCACATCTTCAGTACAGGGAGATCACTGACTTTTCTGGGCTCTGTGGAACAACTTCAATAAAAGATTGGCTCCATTACTATCACCTCCATCCCGAGCGTGAGGAGCACCACCTATGGGTGTCAAGCAGTGACGATTTTGGTCAAAGCAGTGGCGTTCCCACTCACACGTTGGCACAACGGCTCTGAACAAGCGGGGGTCTCGGCTTGTGGAAGCTGCTGCAGTCAAAGCTCTGACAGCAACTCCTATGCGAGCCCCACATCCCCCGTGTGCTTTGGAAGGGAGGTGACACTTGAGGGGAGCCTGCCTTTCATTCACGGAAGGCCAGGAGTAGCTCTCCTGTGAGTTTCCATGCATAAAAACTGACACAAATTGTATGCATCAGGCAGGGAGTGACTTAACATCTTGTGACATTGCACTACTGAAACACAGAGTTATCTCCTGCTCAATATAACTCCTGTCTGCCTTAAACCATGATTCACAAGAATCTCAACAGGCAACAGCATACGTAGATATTTTATCTGCAGCTGGGTTAGGATGGCAAAATGAAAACTATTTTTGCAGAAAGCAGAAATCAACAAGAGCTTGCCTTTAATTTTTATCCATAGGTTAAGGGTAGCACTTAGTAGTAAAAGTTATTTTTTCCTCAGCTTGCATGATTTTACTGGTATGCCTGAAGATTTAAAAAAAATTAAATAACACCTACCTCCAAATTGTAGCTCCACAGATTAATTTATTGTTGTCCAGTACAGACACTACAAAAGAAACTAAAAATCCAGCCCTTTCTTCAGACTAGTAATCCTCCCCTTCCAAAACCAGAAAGCTTTTTTTTTAATCACAAAGAATTATGAAATGCTTGAGATATAAGGTTTAATTGGAGTTCTGATTTAACAATCTAACAGTAAAGGCTGCCAATTGTCAAAAGGGGTGATATAGTGGGTATAATCTATGATGTAAGAATATAGAAATTCATTTATATTAAAAAAATTAGTTACACTTCCACGTGCTACCAGAGATTGTAAACCACTTCCTATACTTTCTTAAATAACAAAAATTTGAAAGGCAAGTGAAGTTAAGGTACTTACTTATGTGACCTCCATTACCATAATGATACTTTTCAGAGGGACTAAGGTCAATAAAGTGTACCCCTATTTTTGCTGGTCCACCGACAGCAATAATGAACAACTCCTGTGCCGCAGGCAGTATCACATATCACTCAGTCCATCTAGCAGTTTCAATTTATTATTTTCTTGTGGCTGTGAGCAATAGAAATAGGTACCACAAACCATGGATTAGGCAACACTTAAAGTCTGCACAGGGAGTTTCACTGAATCCTTTGTGCACTCTTTCTGGCTCAGTGACTACCTACCCTCCCACATGTGACAACTGTGATAATGTGACTGAGGTAGACCTCACTCCAGAGTAATATGAAGCCTAGCATGCATCCAACTACTTCTCAGAGAGGACTGGATTTAAGCTCTCAAAAAGGAAAGAAGCCATGTGAATTGATTCCAGGTCTTATGTGACTGATCTAACTTGTAGAATTTTATGGAGTGAGACAAGGGCATAATCCCTTGGCTCCATATCCACATAGTGGAAATCACAGTTCTATTTATGACACTCACTTTCTGCAGTTAAATACACCATATATACACTTYAGAGTGAAAGGTGGGTTTTGTTCTATTATTATTACTTATTTTTTTAAGTAGTCAATAGAGAGAAGTAGATGTTCCCAGATCCAAAGCACCTAAGCTGGCCTTCTGAAGCTAGATGATGCAAATATTGCCTAAAAGTGCTGTAGCAATTCCTGCCAGGTAAGACTCCTAGGGAGGGAACACAGCATTTACCAATGCTAATGTTTTTTGAAGAATGGGACAAGGGGTGAATTGTCTGGACTTGTGAACATTGTGAAGTTCTGCACGTGTAGATGGAGCCATAAACAGGGAGAAAAGAGGGGGAAAAAGATGAAAATAGAGAGAATAGCGGACAATAGGGTAGTATAGATTTGAGTATAGGAAGGCAAACAAAATACAAATATATATATGAGTTATATGATATATTTGGTTGCATGCAGCTGTAATATCATACCATAGATCATTTGCATGAATAATCTTTTAAGACATAATAGAAACAATTGTTGAAGATTAACAACAAAAAGAAAAATAAATGAGGATAAGAATAGCAAAAGAGTCTGTGCTTTTAAATATTCAGATGTGAATATTATCATTAATGAAAAAAAAAATACATGTCCTATTCTATATTTAATTTATTAATATTTCCCTTACAAAGTCAAGACAAAGTTTGGTAGGTCACAGATGTTTAAGATCTTATCTAGATAGAGATTTAATTTTTCATCAACTCTTGTTTTTGTTGTGTTTTTTTTTTTTTTTCCCCGAATTATAATACCCTGTGATCATATAGCATGATCCCTCCTTTGAGTTAACTGGCTAGTTGGTGCAAATTCTCAGACGGGCTTTTAAAATGAATTAAGTTCTTTCTGTTATTTCAGTATGAGTAAGGTTCATGCATAGCTTTTGTACTAGGTTGGCGGTCTTCCGACTACTTTCCTGCATTGTCTATATTATTCCAGCATTTTATATWGTAACTCTTCTGCTCTAGAGTTGACTGGACAAAGCTGATTGTGGACCATTTGCCTTTGCACCTTCCAAGAGACATGTACCTTAATCCTTAATAACAAAATATGCACTGGGAAGAGAAAAATACACACTTGCATAACAACAGCCACTACAGTAGAAAAGCCTATGACAGCAAATCTGGGAAAAAAGTACATTCTCTAGCCTGTACTCAATGTAGCAAAGGCAAGAATCTCAGACAGACTTAGGTCCTGKTTTTTTTCCTCTTATTTTACTCTGACAGCACTCCAGATAGCTGCACTATAGGGAAGAGCTGGATATAACATCCTTTTTCCAGAGGCCAGTAAAGTGAACTTTACTTTCTGCCAGATAACACTTAGAGTGGGTGCTGGCATGGCCCAGTGTCTTAGGTAGATCTTTCATTCAGCATTGCCTCGGGTGACACCTGGGAGATAGCTAAGATGACTATAGCCCTTTGTTATAGGAAAGTCAGCTGGAAATYAGTTTGCTTTATTGATATTTAATTACAGATAAAATTAAGGCATTTGTAAGCTATATATATATGACAGGGGTGATACCTGGACACTAAGACCTCAAACTCTGAACGCTTTGTCTATATGCTGAAAATGACAATCATGCTAAGGGACATTAGTCCTAGTGYAGAACAGAGCATCTTGAGCTTTTGACAGTTCTGTACTGTTCAGCAGGCCAGTGTCCACTCCCAATATATCAGTTTCTGCCCCATTGTGGTGGGTTGACCTTGATTGGTCACCAGGTTCCTGCCAAGCACTCTTATCACTCTCCTTCCTCAGCAGGGCAGAGGAAGAAAATACAATGGAAAAGCTTGAAGGTCGAGATAAGGACAGGGACATCACTTACCAATTACTGGCATGGGCAAAACAGACTCGACTTTGACAAAATTAATTTGATGTATTGCTAGTTAATAACAGAGTAGGACAGTGAGAAATAAAAACAACTAAAACCAGCTTCTCCCCACCTCACCCCCTTCTTCCCAGGCTCAACTGCACTCCCTACTCTTCTACCTCTTCCCTCCCAAGCAGTGCAGGGGGATGGGGAATGGGAGCTGTGGTCAGTTCATAACACTTCATCTCTGTCGCTCCTTCCTCCTCATGCTCTTCCCGTGCTCCAGCATGGGGTCCTTACCATGGGATACAGTCCTCCCAAACTTCTCCAATGTGGGTCCTTCCCACACGCTGTAGTTCTTTAAGAAATGCTCCAGTATGGGAGAATATTTCCAGTAGGGAAATACCTACTTCATCATGGTCTTCTCCATGGACTTCAGGGGAATCTCTGCTCTGGCGCCTGGAGCACCTCCTCCTCCTGCTTCTTCACTGACCTCGGTGTCTGCAGGGTTGTTTCTCTCACGTATGCTCACTCCTCTCTTCCGGCTGCTGTGCAGCATTTTTTACCCTTTCTTAAATTTGTTATCACAGAGGCGCCACCAGCATCGCTGATGGGCTCAGCTTTGACCAGCCGCAGGTCCATCTTGGAGCTGTCTGGCACTGGCTCTGTTAGACATGGGGGAAGCTTCTGGTGTCTTCTCACAGAAGCCACCCCTGCAGCCCCCACCCAAACCTTGCCATGTAAACCCAATAGACCCATTTGGGGTTTCTCCCTATGTTGTCAACTTCCTCTAGCCACTTTTCTCCAGCRTCAAACCTGGGTTTAGTTGCTTACAACTAAGAGAAGACTCTCACGTAAAAATTCCTTGCTATATAATACAATAAAAATAAAGCAATATAAAAGTTACTTTAGTTCACTGTGTATTCTCAGAAATTCTTATTCTCATTCTTGTCTGTTCTCATTCTTTGGTTCAGTGCTACTCTCAGACAGAGAAACACTGATACATCAAGGTTCTCAGATATTTGCCTGACTTACAATAGTTTATTAAGATGGCTCTAGCTCCTAAGATACAGGACTGTCATTGCAGAACTTTTGTGGTACACCTTGTGTGGTCGTATAAAACAAAACTTCAGACACAGAATTGATCCATTGTTGTCTGAATGCAATGAAACAGTGACATTTCATACTCCCTTATCAATCTTGGGATCTTGGAGATCCCATAGCATTCTAGGGCATACCATGACAAGACATACCATGACCTTGGTGCTACTTCTCTGTCCTTTGAATGTGTGAACAACCCCCTCCTTTCAGTTGCTTATATCACATCTCTGATGCAAGAGCTTCCCAGTCCAGTGCAGAAGGAATACCAACCTGTTAAACYTATTAAAGGTCTTTTCCAACCTAAATTATTTTATGACTTTATGATTCTATTTCCCAATTCTGTCCCACTTTTCCTTATCTCATGACTTCTACCCACAAACTATGATTTCCTTCCACCCTTTGTTCTAACCAGTGACATACAAAGTCAGCTGTGGTGACACTGTATGAGTGGCACACAAGCAGCTCCCAAATTTTCTCTAATAAACAAAACAAAAAAACCCAAACAAACAAACAAAAAAAAAGACAAAAAAAAAAAGACAAAAAGTCAAAGACTTTTGAAATAAGTGCTTAGATGCCCAGAAAATTAGGTAGCAGATGACTTATCTTCCGGAAGATAACAAGAAGAGATTATGGAATAAGTGAAACGTTTTATCAGTGTTCCCATGGAAACTGAAATAGGTGCAATAACAACTTTTTAAATTTCATCAACTTTCCTAAGAACATAAAGTTGAATCCTACTAACAGCCAAGGCCAAAAACCTCCTGGGCTAGTCAGAATAGTGTTTAGTCATCCTCAGTGGTCAAMCTCCCAATCTATGCCTAAGAAGAAGAAAGGAGGAGCCTTACTGTGAGGCAAGAGACAGACAAGTGATAAGGGAGAAGGACAGCGAGTATGCAAAAGGAGGCCTAAGACAACCATTTTGCTGGAGATTGTGCTAAAGAAATATTTTTACAAGCATCACAACTGCCAGTATTGTCAGAACCCAGCTATATCCTTCATCCCACAGTGAACTCTGCTTTCTGAAAGCAACAGCTCCCTCCACAGGCTTTTGCCCAGAAGCCTGGTTCGTAACCCAGGTTAAGGAGAACGATGAGTTCTGAAACTTCCACCCTGTTCTTCAGGCACGACATTTCCACTAGGCACGGAATAATTACTGTAGGTGTAAGTCTTCATCTTCCTGTTGTTCAAGATGTAATTTTGTATGTGTGCCTCTCACTGCTATAAAATTTGAACAGCTTTGTTTGTTTATAGCGTGTCAATCCGAAGTTTGGCTTGCTTTGCCTTTTCTTGTTCCGACTGACGGTTTGTGCATCTAATATCATTAGTACCTCCACTGTTTTCCAAAATGGTAATTTTCCTAAGAGGCGAATGAAGTTTCATTAGAAATTTTTCATATGTTGTCATAGAGGACTAAAGAAAAAGTATTTGAAATTGAGTAGTGTTTTAAGAGGAAAAGTTTAACATGACAAGATCTCTGCAGTTAATGTGCAGTATAATATGCCACACCATACAAAATACAGTAAGCTCTTATACCACAAGGTAGACATTGCTCAGCATTTTCATGGCCATTAGATATTTCCATTTCCCTCTCAGTCTTCCAAATATACCCCACTGTGATTTTAGAGCTACTTTGGCTGTAGCAAAATAGGCCTTTCATCTATCTAGTAAAGGATTTCATTAACAAAGGAAGCCAAGAAAAACTAAATCAGACAGAAGAACAGGACTAAGCTCAGTAACCCTTGTATTCAGAAACCACTGAACACTAAGTTCCAATTTTTCATTAGCAAAACCAGCTGTTAGTTTCCGAAAACCCTCCACTTATGGTTTTCCTCTAGTCCATGTTATATTAGTGTTAGTGAATCTGTGACAGTAGTGAATCCATAGTAAGCAATGTAGCCTTGAGGTATGCTGAAGAAATAGGTTTCACAGAGCTACAAAGCTAGAGAATTGTCATACAAGTTTCCAAAGGTGTCCTCACTATAATCCAAGAACTGTGAACTTGTAAAGTTATCAATAAATACCCAAAGACATTCTTTTCATTCTCATGCTTTTGTTACATTCCTTAAGATTTGGTCTATCCCCAAATTTCTTCAAGCACAGCATCAAAAACACACCCCTCCACCTCCCCCACCCCCCTTGCCAATCCCACTGGTACCTCCCTAGGCACTTCTGTCCATACAGCCAAATGCCTTCTTGCTACCAACTCCACTCCCCACCCCAACATAGGCAGCCTGCTGTTCATGATAGCCCCAAGATTCTTTTATGCAGTGTTGCTTTCTACATGATTACGCCTGTCTTCCCCATTCCCACTTGATTCATATAATTATTTACACATGCCACATCTTTTTCCCCTGTCTCAAAGGAGCCAGGCTTCCCTGTAGAGATCAGCAGCCCAACTACCTTGATTACTCCTACCGGAGCAGTCAGGAGGCACTAAGATGATAGATGCCTACTCTCTAAGCTTCAGTCTAAATAGCTGTTTTTTCCAGAATTAGATGACACTGCTCACCTAGTTCCTGTAAGGTCCTCTGTAAAAGGAAACCAACTTTGATGCCACCAATCGGTTTTAATTAGCAAAGCATGGAGAGGGAGGAGGAAGACGATATGAAAAACTAGTCTAGATGAATTATTATACTGTGTTTTTTTGGTTTGTTTTTTCACTTTTGGGCTCAGAGTATCTGGTTGATGTTAATGAGAGCTGCTGATGTGCAACAACCAGTGACGACTTCAGAATTTTAGGGTGGCAAAAGTTACTTTCTAAAAAAGTCACTAGAAAAAGTAACTTTTTTCACCCTGCTGTGGTGATTCAGTCATCCACAGTGAAGCTGAAATTTATATTTAGTAGATACACAAATGCTTGTATAAGTTTACTTTAAGTTACCTGCACACATTTTGTAGTCAGTCTGATAGAAGGCATCAGTGGAGACCTTGAAACTGTCCAGCATTCATCACTGATAACCTGAATGATGGCGTAGAGACTCTACCTACAGCCTAGGTGATACCAGCCTGGGAGGAGTGCCTTCTGAAACAATGCACTGGGACATTTAAAAAAGAAAATCTGTTTATCAGAGCGTGATAAAATTGCAAAATCTCTCATAGGGAGAAGGATCTCTACAGAGAAGATTCCTCAGACTTCGGCTGAAGGCAAGCATAGTAGTGCCTGTGTTGACAGAGGAAAATAATTATTCTGCACATCTAGAAAACAACTGAAGAACCAAACAACCCRGTAGCAGATGTTTTAGGAAGACAGAGGCCACTGAAATCACAAAGTAGCGAAGTCTCGAATCATGTTAAGTACCCTAAGCATATTAGTGGCATAACAAGGCTAAAGATAGTACATGCGCACATCACCAGCAGCATAGCAACATGAAAGCAAGAACGAACACTTATACTTTTTATTCTGTTACTGAGTTCTGCGTGGCATGGTGGCTAGCCAAGATGTCCACTGCCTTCTGCATAGATCTGATCAGAAATTTTCTAATAAAGTAATTAAGTTAACCTAGACCAATTTATCAAAGATGAAATTTTTTGCAAAAAACATTTTGTGCTGAGTTCAGTTAGAAGGTGACTATCACCATTGTGATTCCAACCCTACTCCATCAATACTGTTGGAACAACTCAATGGCAGTTTAAAAACATTGCTAACACAAATAAATAAATGAAATGACACAGAAAAAAAAAAAATAGTGTTTTTGAAATTTGACTAGATCCCAGCATCTGAAACATCCCGGTCTAAACCATTAACAAGTCTTGGTATGCAAATAATCCAACAGAAATGCAGTATATCAGGATGGTGTGCCTTTTGGGGGTGGGGGGGAGGAAAGAAGCACAACTTACTTACACTAGTTATCAATAACTACTTGTAAAAATGAGGTTGGGGTGTGAGAACAATGTTAAACAAATAACTGCATGGAGTAAGTGTTGCTGTATCTTCACACAAACATTTGTAATTATGATATAACAACAGGGAAGTCTAAAGGCCAACACCTCACAGGATATTGCCCCAAGAAATTTCTTGTAAACCTAGAGAAGCAAAATTTTTCATCAACTCTCATAAACTACCACCAATAATAAGGCAGGAATAACAACTCTGCTTTTTTGATGGCTGTGTATTTTGCAGTTACCCTTTCAGGTATTAGATTTCTGTAAGACCTTGCTTAGAGTCTGCTCATGGATTGAGATAAAAACTGTTTAATTGGTAAAGCAAAAATCACACACACAAGCAAAGCAAAACAAGGAATTCGTTCACTACTTCCCATCGGCAGGCAGGTGTTCAGCCATCTCCAGGAAAGCAGGGCTCCATCACGCGTAACRGTTACTTGGGAAGACAAACACCATCACTCCAAATGTCCCCTCTTCCTTCTTCTTCCCCCAGCTTTATGTTGCTGAGCATGACATCATATGGTATGGAATATCCCTTTGGTCAGTTGGGGTCACCTGTCCCAGCTGTGTCCCCTCCCAGCTTCTTGTGCACCCCCAGCCTACTCACTGGTGGGGTGGGGTGAGAAGCAGAAAAGGCCTTGACTCCGTGTAAGCACTGCTCAGCAACAGCTAAAATATCCCTGTGTTATCAACACTGTTTTCAGCACAAATCCAAAACATAGCCCCACACTAGCTACTATTAAGAAAATTAACTCTATCCCAGCCAAAACCAGCACACCACCATATCCCCTCCAAACTGAGCTGTTATTCTTTGTTGTATAAAACAAAACACAGCTCTGAATATAAAACTGTATTTGCTTGCATAATAATTTTACAAACCGATCAGTTAACTGTGAACAAATTCTGATAAAGTTTATAAGCATGCCTATAATTAATTAATTCATTATTACAAGTAGAAGCCAAACATGGGTTAAATACCTCCTAATGCAGTGGAAAACAAATCTAGGATTATTTAAATATCTGTAAGCTTTGGATAGCAACGTTTCCTTCAACTCAGACTATTCATTACATTATTAATGCTCTAGACGTTATGAATGAAAAGATTAATGATTAAGTATATTGCCTTAGGGTTAGCCCAGACATTGGGAAATTAGATTGCAGAGAGGGAAGGGGGGAAGGAAAAAAAAAAAAATCAGATCAAGTTGTGAGTTACCTACATATTTTGCCTAGCTGTTAACAAAYATTTCTTATTGCAATTGTAGTTTATCTGACTACAAGGCAAATAGAGCAGGCTTACTTAAAAAAACAGCTTGAGATTATAGATCTTCTTTTTATTTTTTCTCTACTAAAAAGCAAAAAAAAAATTGTATAACTTATTTTTAAACAAACTATTTTTCAACAGTTGGTGAGCAAGCGTATGTTAATTTGCATGACCTATTATCTCCAGCATCTATTTGTTTGTGGTCCTTGCTTTTAGAAGAATTGGCATTAATTATAAGTATAGAAGTAATTTGAAATRTCAGTTCAGAATTTTACAGCTTGGAACAGCTCATCCTTCAATAATTAAGTCAATAAAATTAACTTAATTTAATTTAAACAGTGATGCTTCTTTCTAGACCTTATGGAGTGATTACAATCAGTATTTCATAATTAGTATTTTATTGATGTCCATACACTGGATTGCCAGGCGTCATCAAGATACACTGATGATTGGAAGTAATTTGATAAACATTCAGAACTGTTGCATTAATGACATGCCTCCCAATTATGTATTGAGTTAATGAATGCATTTAAATGTTATGGAGATGAATTTAAAGGACAGTTCAACCTTAATTACTATACCATTTCCCCCCTCTTCCCAAACATTCTAATTATAACTTCAGTAGTTATCACCTTTTAGTATACAAATATCAGGTTCCTCCGTAAATGCAGAACTAGAACATTTATGATAATCTTTTTTCTTTTTTGCAAGTGCGCTAACAGTGGTAAAATAACAAGGGGTCATTTTCCTGTAAAATAAAGACTTCTAGAGATTGAAGAATAATCTTTTCCCAATCCTCCCTCATTCACGTTTCATTTTCTCAAAGACTAACAGGCAGGACAGGGCAGAGTGTGTAACTAAGGGAAACCCTTTCCACCAATGTTTTAAGTTTTCCCCCTATTCATAAAAAAATGCTGAGAAAGAGTGGAAGAGCATCGTTATCCATAAGCAGGGTGTTTGAAAGTGTGTACAGGTAGGTGGGGGAACTTTTGGCAGCTCTGTTTCAGCATAATTTAATAACTCTAAGGTCAAGGAGACCAGGACTGAATGCTTTGAAATCCATGGCTGCCTAAACCCACAATGGCTTCACTCACATGGAAACGATTTGGCCCTAGAAACACCTGTCACTACCAGTGCTTTCGCAAAAGAGAGAGTATGTTAAGGAGGACAGTAGTCCTGAAGTCAATGAATCCTCTGAAAATTTATTCTCCTGTGAGCACACACAAACCCAGGTTTTAAGGAAAAGCAAAACAAAATTGCTATCTCTAAGGGACAGAGATGAATCATCAGCTACCAGATGTCTAATTTATGGCTGCACTTCCTTAACTTTGCCATGTTTAAAGGGACAGCTGATGGAAATGCATGCCAGGAAACATTCCTATAAAAGTTGACTATGCTGTTAGAACATCCTTTCCTAACTGCAAAATCCACTTTTCCAGGAAAAGTATGAGGGTTTTGCTATCAGATAAGCTGTAGCTTTACAAAACAGATACAGTTTGCACAAATCCCCTAACGCGTTATAAAACTGGAAGGAACAGAAGTGTGTGATGTCCAAGGACATTATGACATTACAACCTGCCAAAAATAGTCTGTTGTGCTTCTCAATCTCTTAACATTTCTTATAGCTTTAAAGGTCCTGATGGTATACAGTGAGCATTATCTGCATGGAAATAGAGTAAAAGGAATATCAAATGACATGGCTTGAATGGAGCTTAAAATTTATGAATTGTTACCCTGTCCAATTCCCTAATTCCTCTCTCTCCCCTCCCTTATTTACTTTTTGCTGTCTAGTTTCTCACAAAGCTCTCATACATTTTCAGAAAGTACTTTTGTTTGTGGGGATTTTGACTATTTTTTTCTGATGTATATTATTGATAGTGGAGGACAAAGCCAGTTTTGAGAAGAGAGAGCGCGAGTCAGCCCTTCCTCTCTAGGCAGAGAACTGCTGTATGCCTTATGGCTAAAGGTAGTGAAGAACCAAGATACTACCTCTAAATAAAGATCTAAATTCTATCTAGTCCCATCCTTGCACAGCTAAATAAATACTCTCTGCCGCGAGAGGCTCTCTCTCCTGTGCTGAAAAGGCAGCGTCTGGAAGACAGACGGCTGCACAAGTGGTACCAAGAACAGGCTGAGGCAGCACCAATTCAGCATCCCACTTGATGTGTCTCCTCCTAAATGATGTGTGCATCCTCACTGAAGAAATAGGACATGTGGAAAGAGGGTGATCTGATATRAAGATATATTTATTAGACTATACAGGCTTCTCATTGCACTTATGTAAATCCTTGTAAATTCTTTGCCCATTGCACCTGTACAATTTCTTGGAGTCCAGTGAAAAGAGGGCGAGTAAATTTATGATTGGCTATGACAAACATGATGGGAATTTCTTCTTGTTCAAACATGTCCACATGTGAGAGGATTGTTTGTGTTCAGGTCCCTTCCCACCAAACGGTCAGGATAAGTCTTGGATGTGCACCACTCAACAGAACTCCAGGAGCATCGTGGAAAACAACAGCTGCACTATTCTAACTTGCCTAAATTTATTGAAAAGATAGGGTAGGAAAAGAGAGCTAAATGTAGATTTTTCTAAATTTAAAGAGTGATTACCATTGTGTTCAGCTTCTATTCATGGACTAAGCCACAAGCCTCAGTGATGCAGCAAGAGGCTCAAAGTGACTCTTCTATAACACTTAGAAGCATCTATGCTTTACACTCCTACATGAAAGTGCAATTTGTCTTTCAGCATTTGATGTTTTCCTTAAGAGCTTGCATTTCAGATTAAAAAAAGAACATTGCACTTTGCTAACTAGGGGTCTAATAGATGTGACAAAATCACGATCCAAGTATATCCTAAAGACTCTGAAACCACACAATTAACAAAGCAAACCCTGTTTTTTGAAAGCGAACGTACCTTTAGAGACCTGACTTCATTTTTTTTGAACTTTTGAGGTGGGGAATAATACTTCCTTTTTTTTTTTAAACCAGCACTACATAGGTCAGTAGCACAAGTATTCAGTATAAATCAAATTGCCTATACTCAGCATAAATGTCAAATGAATGCAATGTACTGATGTTGTTTTTTAGGTCAGGATTAATTTTAGAAGGCATTCCTCCCATTTTTCATGAAATACACATWCAGAACACTACATCGGTAAATTACTGTAGGACTAGAGTCCTACAGATTGAAAATACTTACTTGTTGCCTTAAACTAACAACAACAGGGCCAAAACACCTAAAGTAGGTTAAAAGTCAAGTGTGTTTTTATTGGAGTTTCTAAAATCTAGGAATTTTATTAAAGTCAGCCAGCAAATATACCTTTCTGAGACATCAAGATCCTAAAAGTTTGGAATTGCAAGAAAATAGCGTAACAAAATTTAATGCAAGGTTTTATAACAGGGAAAGTGTTTTTTGTTTTTAAATCTTTAATCAAGATGACTTTCTGCACTTACAAGCACCAATAAATGCATCTGAATGGTCTGGCCAGGGTCACACATACAACATGGAGGAAAAAAAAAAAAAAAAAAAATGACAGCTGTCAGGTCCTCACCATGTTTCTTGAGTCCTCTTAACTGCTGATAAATCACCTATTGTGATTTGTAGTGTGGTCCTACCATGGTGCAGACTTTCTCACCTTAATACACCCAACATTTCTCCATTTTACTATTAGGAACAGCATTCTGAGAGTGGTGTCCTGGAAATGGTATTCTCTATTACCAACACAAGCCATTCTTAACCCCTGTTAAACACTTATTTGCACATTCCCATTCATATTACATTCATACCAATTTTCCMTATTTTTTACAAATCTCTACAGAATTACCTTCTGAATTCAGAATGAAGAATCTTCTTATGAATCTCTTGCATTCCATTCTAACACGGGGCCTTTAAATGATCTAATTTGAAGCTAATATTTCCATTAGGTTGAAGTTCATTAATATTCACCATTTTCACATTTATAGATGTAAGCCTCTCTAAAAGAACAAAAAAACCCACCCACAGAATTCAGCTCCCCAGTTTGGTACAAGATCTGATCTATCTCCAAATTCTGTGAAACACTGTGCAAGCAGTTAACCATTCCTGGTTTGATTTTTATTTTCTTCTTGTAAACCAGTCTGTGTTCTGGCTTTAATCCAGCGTATAAAATAAAAATGTAATAACAAGCTCTATGAGCAAAATGTCATTCTGTCTAGCAACTGAAGCTACAGCACCTAACTGTGCTAACTAGATCACTGACAGTTCAACACTGTCAATAAATGACAGTATTGGTATGAGTAATGTGTATACTTCAGGCTACATGTAATGGGAATAAAGTAGTCTTCTATTGTCAAAAATGTTATCATTTCAGAATCTTCATAGTAGAAGCTTGCTTGATAGCTCAGCAGGCTAGCAGACAAGGAAGCTAACAGATAAAGACCAGTACAATGACAGGTATAGCTGCTACATATTTCTGGAACATCATGATATAACTGCAACCTTATTAGAGAATCAGAGGGGGAAGGGAAGAAAAAAAAAAAAAAAAAAAAGAAAGGACTAAAAGGAATTGCCTCAAGCTTAAGTGTGGCAGTACATGCACTGGAGACGCTATAATGCTTGGCCCAAATAAGCAAGAATGACAGAGTAAAATCTGCAGATGCCAGAGGGTTGGTGAACAATCATGATTGAGAAAGTCTGGTTTTGGTATCACATCCTCAGCATTAAATTCAAATTAAAAACAAGCAAACCAACCCACCCCGCCCCAAACCAATTTTCCTAAAGTTATTAAAAAAAMCATATAGAGTATGATCATTATATGTATTCTAGCAGTTTAGTGTTGCTGCTGATGTTCAAATATCAGGCCTGATAATACTAACTAAAGCTTTGGAAGTCATTCTGTTTTCTTACACAAGCCCACCCTTCCTCCCCCAGCTGTTGAGGACATTTGCAGCTACACAGGGAGCAACATAATATTGCGGCTATACTGTTTGTCCTTTATCCCAGGGGGAGGAGAGCTAGAAGAGACACATCTGGAAGGTATGACAGACATCTTAAGAAAAGAGAGTGTGAAAGTGCCTAGGGAAAAGTTTAATTTATTAGAACAGCTGTCCTAGTTATGCCTCTTTCATGGCTACCGATGTATCTTTTATGTTGATCTCCCTCAACTTCACTAAGCAGAGCTTTCACACTATGGTGGGTTGACCTTGGCTGGCTGCCACACCTCCACTCAGCTGCTCTCTCACTCCCCCTCCTCAACAGGGCAGAAGGGGAAGAAAATAATGTGGAAGAGCTCATGGACTAAGATAAAGACAGGAAGCACTTATCAGTTACCACCACAGGCAAAACAGGCTCAAATAGGGGAAAATTAATTTAATTGATTGCCAATTAAAAATAGASTTGGAAGCAAGAAACAAAGACCTAAAACATCTTCCCCCCTGCTTCCCAGGCTCAATTTCACTCCTTCACCCACCCCATCCCTGAGCAGTGCAGGAGCCATGGGGAATGGAGATGGGGACCCATGAGGGGTGGGAGCCATGGGGATATGGGACACCATATCTCTTGTCAGACTACATACTACATTTGTCTCCCTTAGTTCTGGTGTCAGTTTTTAGCAAGAAGATACTGGACGGATATAGCAATAGCTTAAGACCTACACAAGTAGGTCACATTCAATACTCTTCAAATGTATGCCTTTCCCTCTGGGTAGGAAGTCTTGAATAAAGGCAACTGGTCTCAAAATAGGGCTCCTTATAACATTTTCCTCTAGAATTTCTAAGGTTTTAAAGAATATTTTTTTGTTACTCAATGGGGGAAAAAAAAAAAAATTTCTCCCTCTGATCAACAAAGTTACTAAGGAAAAATCCAGGTTTGGGAGTTGGGCATTGACTACTCTCCCAAGGAAGTTAAGCTGAGAGACTTTTAATATAATTGTACTGSTAATACAAAGAAAAGCAAAGCAAGCAAAGAAAATTAAATTAAATTTAGTCCACGACATAATAAACCATTCAGGAAGAAAACATTGGATATCAGGTACTCCTTTGTTCTCCTTAACCAAGCAGTATGTTCTGCTCTCTATCTAGCAACTACCCCGCTAACCCCCAAAACCAAGAACCAAAAGGGGGGCAGGGGGGAAGCCCTTTTCCCCTCACTTTAGTCATCCCATGTGTATTCTTTACTACATTTTGTTAATCTGGAAGGCACCATTCAATACAGCACTTTAAAGTCACCACCCTATAGTGACTGGAAGTCCATCACAGATACATTTAGTAAGCATCTGCAGGTACAACTCATTCTAAAGAAGTGCTATGTTTATTGCTACACACTCGGTTTTCAGAAAGTAATTTGGTGGAATCAACATTAAGCTTTAAACAATCCTCATGACACTTTAAAGAGTCAATAGTTCCTTTTATTTAAAAAAAAAAGGCAACGATACAAACACCAGCCTAAGCCTTCTCTCCCATCTTGGTTGCTCTTGAGTTTTCGTGGATCGAATATCCACATAACACTTATAAGACTGTAGTTTAATGCACCTCACTGAGTAGTACCTAAATGTAAAAGGCCCTTATAGGATTCAAGCTCCTGTTCCCAGGGCAGAACAGGGCAGGAGGAGAAAGAAACGTTCTTTCACTTTGTGGAAGTGTGTGTGTTGGGAGAGGGAGGGTTCATTTGTGTTGTAAGGTTTTAGTTAAATGAGTACCTAGCTTGATTTTGCCCTTTATTGTAAAATAAGTAGATTACTTGAGAGAGAAATATGCCTGTATTTAGACAAGAGATGGGAAGTGCTCTTCACTGCTCTCAAGTAGCCCATGACACTGTTTGAAAACAAAACAAAACAACAAAAAACTACCCACGTAACCAACGCGCAACCCCACTCCCCCACCCCTGAAATACCCATTATTTCCAAGTGTATGAGGAAATCTGAACACATAAAGAACTGAACAGCTCCAGAGAGATACGTGCATTTGGTTTACCTTTGATGAGTTTAGTCTGACAGTCAGTTATACAGGACTAACATCAGGATATAGGACTGAAGAAATGAGACAGAGGTCAGAAGTAGAGCACTAAGTTAATGGCAGGGATTTAGTAAGTAATACCACATGTGGACATGAGATTTCCCACAAAGATTATTAAGGAAGAAGTGTGAACCTGAAACCTTACAATTTACAAGAACCTAAACAGAAAAAAAAAATTATTAGAGAAGTTGAAGGGGAGTAAAGGGCAATACGTTTAAAAAAAAATCAGAAAGACCTAACAATATAAGTTTAAGGARTCTGCCATCAAGAATTGCACAAGCAGAGAAGGTATGGATATAGTGTAGCATGTGCTTTGGGAAAAGGCTGTTAGAAAGTGTTTTGCAATGGGTATAAGAGTAGGTAAGTTGAATGGAGACTAAAAAGAAGCTTCAAGCAAATGCTTGCATTGAATTCAAAGGACAAAAGTAAAGAGACAAGAAAAGCTGTATTTTGCAACAGCAGACAAGTGTGTTTTGAAGAAAGGAAACATAGACCATGCTTGTCCAGTTTGTGAAGCAGTCTGAAATAGTAGTGAGAAATCAGTAACTCAAAGAAGCAGCTGGATTTAGAGATGAGATTTTCAAATTAGATTTCACTACTTTTCATAATTCTTCAGCATTGATATATGTAACAAGCAGAAATACAAGCATAGCTGCTGGATAAGCCTCAACTGATGTGTTAAGAATTGACATCTTTAGAAGACTTTTCCGAGTATAGTTTATATGCTTACATAATAGCATTTCATCATATAATTTTGATAATGGTACAAATTAGTTCTACTATACTTGTCTTTAATATTCTTTCTAGAAAGAACTTTATATCCTGAAAGAAAAGTCAAAAACATGCTATTAAGAAGCTGCTAAGAAAGAGATATCTTCACAATGTTATTTTCAAATGAAAGAATTTTTCTGTCTTAAACGTAAAAGGAACCATAATCCCTGTGTCTTATGAATCAAATAAAAGGCAAAAAAAAAAAAAAAAAAAAAAAAAAAAAAAAAAAAAAAAAAATCTAGCTTGACACTTGTGTGGGATAGCTTTTTTGCTCTACAAATGCACATGAACAATGAATTCAAACAGCTTTTTATCTTGTTTCAATCAGAAACCTGATGTAGACAAAAACCTGCATTTAAATAGCATTATGGCTCAGATATATGCTGACAAACCCCTGCAAATTCAAAAGCAAGAGCATCTTTTAAACTACATATTTAAATTTGAATGCTCTGGCTTTTGTGGTTTGCCTTGTTTGTATGCTCTGAGTGTGGCTTTTCTCTTTTGTCCAACATTAATATATAAAATATACTTTACACAATCTCAAAAGGTTGTGAAACAAACATTCAGTGGCAGCCATTCTAGCCTCCCTGGATGACGCACAGATAAATGATTCACAATAGTTGAACTTATACTGAGGATTTTTTAAAGGTTTACAATTTAACTGGTTAACATGAGTTTTGCAACATATGATTTAAACAATCTTCAGGGCTCTTGAGTATATGTATTTTGATAAACTTACCAATTACATAAAAGCATTTACTACTATGGACAATAGCGGCTCCCATCCTTTGCCTAAATTCTTTCATTTTGTGGATTATAAATCCAGAGACCAACTGTTCCAGAGGCAATATTAAAGTCTTCAATGCTGATCCAGTTACCAGGCACATGTCCTAAACTGATGTGCCTAAATATCGTTATGAAATTTTAATTGCATAGAAAAGAGCATTTCTAAAATGAAACAGTATTATTCATTTCTACAATACCCAGGGGCAATAATTCACATATAGATTAATGGCTTGTAAAATTCTGCTTGTTGACTGTTAACTGCAAAATTCAAGCAGTGTGTAAGGACATGAAACRCTTCCAGTATAGTACTGGCTTTAAGTCAGTTTATTTAGTTCTTCACCCTTAGTAGATCAATATACATTCCCCAGCTTACTTCTTGGATTTACCTTGACATTAAAAGTAGTAGCAGATACTGCAACTTACGTTAAGCACCTCACCTCGCTGCCTACAACAGCCTGTAGACATTATCCTTGAGATAAACTTTGGTTAGTTAGGGTTAGTATCTGACATTGAACGCGAGTACCGCTTTAGGACTTTTGTGAAGAGCAAAACAGAAGATAATTTTTCTGGCTGTGGAAAATTCWTGTTCTTGCTTGCAAATATAGAGGATACATGCACATGTAGAGAATATGTACTAGATTGTAAGTGCTTCCTTCCCAGACAAAGGGAGAATAGAAAAAACTAAATACCTTGTCACCTCAGACTGTATCCATATATAATATCAATGTTATGCCTGATGTATTTTCTCATCAGTCGGCCTCCCTCTATCCACTGATGTTCTTAAAAATCATATAGGCAGGAAAGTTTCAGCAGAGCTCTGTGGAAGGGGCAAAAAGCATGGCATGTGTTATTGTCCTGGTTCCAGCTGGGACAGAGTTAACTTTCTTCCCAGTAGCTGGGGGTACGTGTGCTGTGCTTTGGGTTTGGTATAATAGGAGCGTTGATGGCCCATTGATGTTTTGGGYGTTGCTGGGTGGTGCTTGCACCGGGCACTTTTCAGCCTCCCATGCCCTGCCAGGTGCAGGGGAAAGCATAGCTGGGGCAGTTGACCCAGCTGGCCAATGGGCTATTCCATACCATGTAACATCATGCTCAGTATAAAAACTAAGGGTGTGGGGGGGCTCTGGATGCTGGGACAGGCTTTCGTATGGGRCACGTGTCGGTTCGGCGGGTGGTGAGCAGTTGCATTGTGCATCACCTGCTTTGTATATTGTTGTTGTTGTCATCACTGTTACTATTACTGTTCTACTTTGTTTTTATTTCAATTATTAAACTGTTTTTGTCTCGACCCATGAGTTTTCCTACTCAAGCCCTCCCGATTCTCTCCCCCATCCCACCGGAGCGGGGGGGGTGGGGGGGGTGAGCGAGCAGCTGCGTGGTGTTTAGGTGCTGCCAGGGTTAAACCACAACAGTTATAGCAAAACTTTTGCTTAGTTGTTCATTAGCACACAGAACATCACTTGTGGACATAGGAAGCATAGCACTGAGTGGTTTTAGAATAAAAGTGCTAATAGACAAATTATTAATTCCACCCCCCCGCCACCACTCTACTGGGGAATAACACCTCAGGTCCAAGATCAGGGGTCAGCCTGGATACAGAACCTGCAGCTACTAAAGCTCACTGAAGAATCACAACCTGGGAAATGAAGACTGCTTCCTTCAAGTGACCAGGGAAATCTGACCCTTACTCAAATAGGGCTACATAGTGGATTAGAGACTGCACGCTAATGTTTTGCCTTTCAGATATATTTGTACAGATGTGTTTTCTACACATGTAGATTCACAGTTTCTTTAAACAATCTTTGAGTGTAAGTGCTTATGTAAGGAGACCTCTACAGTCTATCTTAAACTCACATGCATGTTTTTCTGATTAAAAAAAAAAAAAGTAGTAACATTGCTATGCTATATATTCAGGTATTTTTTTAAATAACCACATGTTCACACAAATCATTACTTTTCTTTTTTTTTTTTTTTTTCAGATTTAGAATTGCAAAGGCATACATCTAAGCCATGGTCTCCTATTGGATGGTTTGATTTAGTTAATCACCTTCAAATACCAACAGTGTACATTATGCCTGCAAAGACAATTGAACTAGGGAGTTCCAAAAATAAATAAATAAATAAAAACCACAAAAAAMCCCCCAACCAGCAAACCGCAAACAAGAAACATATTACTAAAACACAGAAAACTAAACCAAGAAAGCCTAATTTCCCACATTGAAAGTGCAGGAAATTAAGCTTTCTAATAATTGCGTTATCTAGCTATTAAATCTGTAATCAGGATCTAATGTGCTTGAATACATAACTAAAAACATGGAACGGTATCATGGATTTGAGGTATGTGGAGAGTTTGCTTTTCTAGAGTATGACTAAGCAAGTGAAATGAAATGTGGCTTCTTTAATTCAAATACTTTGGAATTATCCCTTTTTTTCCCCTCTATTTAGGTACCTATTAAAAAAAAAAAAGTAGTTTAAAGTTATCCTTTCTTCATTCCACTACTTGCGCTTGCATAATCCTTCTGACACTTGACCTGTCTACGTGCCCACCAAAGATCATGAGGCTTGCCTAGCATTATGGAAATTTTACATGCCAGCCACTATAACAGGGTTCGACTCTAGGATTCTGCTGAGTGAGCCAGCCAAAAAGAGAGATTCTTCTATAAAGTTCTCATTATTAATAGCGCTACAGCTCAAGCTGGGTGCCTCTGAAGAGGGACCCCGCACAAAGAAATCCCTGGGCAGTTATACCTTTACAATCTAAGTTTCCCACCCCTCATGCAATAGTTTAGACCCATAGTAATATTAAGGTCTGGGGTCTTCTTGCTTCTTATTGGTTTGATTTGTTTGTTGTTTCATTACTAGGCAGTTATCTTTTTATGCAATATACAGTGGTTCCATGTCTTGTTCCACATCCTCTTAGGTTGGTCTCAACAGGCTCTATGATTAGCTCTTCAGCATGTTGTAATATGGTTGTTACAGTTAGTGTACCACGCCCTATAGGCTTTGTCTACTAATGTTAAACTACTATTGCTAAGTTTTAACTATATAATGGTCCTTTCCAGAACAGTCCTGCCTTTGTTTGTATTAACACTCCTGTTATTTATTATATGGGAGCAGAACATTTGTAGCCTCTAAGGTGTAAGCACAGTTGAGTACAGCAAATGTTACATTGAATACAAACAAAAAGTATTACAAAGATTATTATAAAAATCAATAACCCATAAAGAATTCACTTTGCCCAGGCTCCTAAATCTGGTATCCAGGAGCTGAGCCAAGACCATACTTCCTGGAATCCTGTTCAAGTATTATCCAATTGTACTTTATGTATTAATTTTACTTGTTCCCACAACTTCCGGACATCAGCTGAAATCCTCCCACTCTGGTCAACATACATGCAACAATAGTATTAATAATTGCAGATATTCCTCCTTGCGAGGCTAACAAAGTATCTAATGCCATTCTATTTTGCAGTGTAATTTTAGAGAGCTGTGAAACCTCTTCTTGTAATGCCGTAATTGCATCAGCAGTATTATTGCCAAGAATTTCTATTGCCGCTGAAATGTTAACTAAGGCCTGTTCTAATTCACTCACTTCCAACCAGGGAAGAAACCATCTAGTGAAGGAGTGGAATGCAGTCAGCCTTTCTACTAGTGGATTACTACATTTGGTCCTATGAACAAGTGTTTGTAACCATGATCCTGATTCCATAGTTAAATTTGAGAACACAGAAATATTAGGAGTAACAACTCCTAAGGTAAAGTGCCCAACCATTCTCCCAGGTAATGTTTTGCAAGCTCTCTTACCACATATCCAAAGCCACCCTTTCGTCTCAGGTTCAGGTCAAGGTGTATTGGAAACATCCCCAAGTATTCCTGCTATTCCTGCTTTCATTGTTTGGTTACAATCATTAATGTTACCCATGGGGTAGTACTATTGTATAGGAGCTTAAGTTGACTGGGACAAGCATGACTTTTTTTCCCCTACACACGTTGCGTATGTTTTTCTTTGCTTCTGGGATTACCACCTCCCATTGTTGTGAGTCAATGTGGTCTCAATGGAAGGTAGTATTTGTCCATAAGGTAGTCCATGATATGTTATTTGGTATAGGGATCCCTAACAGGGGAATGCTTGAAGTCAGGTGGCTTGGAAGGTGAGTACATATCCAACATTTACTTTTATTAGTAATTTGGACTAYGGTTTGTGATAGGTTGAAATAGAGATTTTTTTCCCTCCACTCACAATGAGGCTGTATAGATTTAGATACTCCCTCTACCCATATAATAAGCACAGTAAAGGTCAGCAACTTTACCCATAGAACTTCCATAATTTCCTCAGGTGCTTGGAAATCTCACCTCTAAGTAGAAAGAAATTCAAATGGTTTCAGTTTCTAAAACAGTGGCCGCAGTAGATTCTTCCTCTGCCAGTCTTTGTTCATCCACTGAATGATCATCTGGCAACCGTTTAATGTGAGAGTGGTGGATCCAAGCTTCCTTTCCTGTAACTTTTACAGCAAAGTAAGAACTTAATAAGAAATCATCAGCCCCTCCCACCTGGGTTCCAATTTAGATTTACAGGAAAATACTTCTATTAAAACTCTATCCCAAGGCTGCAAATCATGTACCTGTGTCTCTGGAGGGGTGGGTTGGTACCACTGAGGGTGATCCCTTTTAATTTTGAAACTTTCTTATAAATTTAGAACATATGTGTTAAATGCTCATCTCATTCAAGAAGCTGGTTTTGGCTGAGATATGTCCCCGGTATAGCTAAATGCCTCCCAAAATAGACTTCAGCAGGCAATAGTCCTAAGGGTTGTCTTGGGGCATTCTGAACRTCCCATAAGGCTAAATTTAATGCTTCTGGCCATTTTAACCCTGTATATATGCAAATTTTAGCTATTCTCTTCTTAATATTTCAATTCATCCTTTTTACCTGCACAGATGCTTGAAGGTGATAAGGAGCGTGCAATCCTTTTTCTATTCTTAAAATTTTATAAAGTAGGTCGATTATTTCTGCTGTGAAATGCGGCCCTCTATCTGATTCAGTAGATTCTGGTGTTCCATACCTAAAGAATAGTTTCTTTAAGGAGAGCTTTTATTACTCCTCCAGTGACTGCTTTTCTTGTTAGGAAAGCCTCCACCCACCCTGATAATTGGTCTACTATCACTAGCAAACATTTATATCCACATACTGCAGGCATATCAGCATCATCTACTTGCAATCTTTGGAATGGGAAAAGAGCCCATGGTCAACTTTCCAACTCACACACAGGTTTTATGTTTGAGGATTTCTGACAGGTAGGACAGGCATTAATAATTCTTTTAGCAGCTGCGTAGACACCTGGTGCCACCCATACTTGCTGCACTTGATTAACCACTGCTTCCACTCCTCCATGAGCTTTATCATGGAACCATCTAGTTATAGTCATCAGGAATTTTTTTCACTAAGACAGGTTTTCCCCCTATTGTCCATATTCTGTCTTCATCTTCTACTGCTTCCCATTTTCTCTGCTGTTCTTTTTCTTCATTTGTCACATTTGACCGATACAATTTTCTTGGATGGTTAACATCAGGCCATGAGCTCTTTTCTGAAGCAACTGCCATAATGTTTACCTCAGGTTGGCGAGCCGTGGCTTTTGCTGCTGCATCAGCTAAGGCATTCCCTTTGCTGATTACTGTAGTGTCCCTTGTATGGGCTGGACAGTGAACCGCAGTGATCTCTTTGGGAAGTTGGAAACTGCTGCATTGCTTCTCAGTAAATTGCTGGGAGCTACTGATCTCAAAGGACTTTGACTGAATTGGGTCTCATTACTCAATCCCTTTTGAGAAATTCCCCCAACTCTACAGGGATTTTCATCACTTCTATCCAAATATCTTCCATTAATTGATAGGTATTACAGTGCCTAGTACATCAGAGCTGTAGAAAGACAGACCGCTTTGTGATAGATACCTGCAGTCTCCATGCTTAAACTTAGTCCATTTTTTGTTGCTTCAGCGTAAGACAAATGCACTTATAATCTGTTACTTGTCTGAACCATCCAAATAGTTAACCAGCTGCAAGTGCTGACATTTCCTTAGGGGACAGTTATTTAAGAATTAGTATTTTCAGTATTCAGCCAGCTTTACTGTCCACCAGTCTGCATCTCTATTAGAGCACATTTTTCATCTCCTGCCTCCTTTGTACATTTTAGTTTACATTTAAGTCACTTGCCTTGCATTTCTGTTAGTTTCTTTGTTATCATCTTCTCAGTTGGCACTACCAACTCTTCTCAATTTAGGACAAGCTGTGAATGTCATTAACGCTATATCCCCCTCCCACCTCCAAAGCAATACTGATGATGATATGCAAATGACTAATTCTATCCTACTGAAGTAAATAAGAGTCTTAACTCTGATTTACATAGCTTGGGATCAAGTCCCTGGAGAACACTTGACAGGTTTTTCTACTTTGATACAGGCACTTGAACCCCCTATTTACTTTTTCAGAAAGTCCTAATACAGATCACGATTCCAGAATTACTTGTGTTGGAGATTAAGAGGATGTTTTCCCCACCCTCCCAAACAAACAGATTCATTAAAAAAATTCAAACAAAACTGAAGCACATTTCTTTTAGATATTCAAACATTGTGTTGGTATTTATGGAAGTTTAATTTACAAATGCAAGTGTTCACTGTACATGTGCAAATGAACAATATTGCATGTTAAGTACTTGCAATTCCATCAGCATAACTTTGAAAATCTAGTTTTTATATCTGCTGTGGTAATTTCTGCACTTCATTGTTGGTTCAGGAAGGACTATAGAGTTTTGTGGGTTTGTTTTTTGTTTGTGGTTTTTTTTTTTTTGCTTTAGAAAACCCGAAGTCCATTCTTCATAAGCCTATGTGGCACCACAAAAAAAACCAAAACAGAACAAAAACTGTTTTGTAGTGGCACATAGAAACAGCTACTCATGCATCAGACAAATAGCATGCAAGAAGGGGAGAATTTGTCCATGTTCACTTCATTGTGGGATTTATCCACCATAACTTGCAGACAAGAAACACCCTAACCTAAGTCTAGGAATATCAACCTTTATTCCAGCTTTGACATGATGTCAAATCTCAAGCAAGCCACAGATTCTGTCGCTGAGTTAGGCCATGATAGGTTAGGAGTCATCTTCCTGACAATACATTAACTCATACATAGAGATCCGTAATGCAATCATACAGGGTATATGACTAGGGAAGAGAAACAGTAGTATCATGGGCATGATTCACATCATCTCAGATGAGAATGCTAAAATAGGCTGAGATGAGCCTCACCTTGAAGACCTGTTCACTGACCATAACAGGAACCCAGCATGGCTCACTGGGACATCCATTGTATAATGTTACAGCCAGGTAGGACAGAACAAATCTTGCCCTCCTTCGCTCCATCTTCCCAGAAGTTAAATTGATAAGAGGAGCTATGACTTAATCTGAGACTTGGCAGCATGGCATAGGAGTTTCAGGCTCTTTCCAACTTTGTCACCTGCCTATCTCTATCCACCAGACCTCACTGCAATGCAGATTTAAGTTAATTGTTTCGACTAGCTTACCTGATCCGAAATCAAAGCATGTTGCTCAAAATTTTCGTGGCTTGCCCAGCACAATTAAAAAGATAGTACAGTAGAATTTTTATAATCTGAACACATTGTGTATTTATCATTTGATGAAAGAAATTTCATGCTACTGCACTAGCAGTCACCACAACGTGAAGACTGTCCATAATTTTTACCTCTATGAAAATGACTGCTTTGTCAAAAATGCAAGGTAATAGAAGACAAAAAGTGTACGTATTTTTGTATACACCAAGTATTTTAAATTATCCTGGTAGTCAAGCAAGTGAGCATTTGATGAATTCAGACATTTAAATAAATTCTGGAGTAATAAGTGTTTGCCATCGCTGGATCTCCAACAGAACATTTGATTTTACTGAAATATGTATTTTGATGATTTGAATTTCTGTGTTCTATTTCTGCTTGCACATCATTTTACTCAGCCCTCTTGTTTACACCCCACCTTCTCTACTAGAAAAAACCTAAGTCTCTAGATAGCAGAGAAAGCAAGAAAAAGATGGAGTTCTTTTCCTTTCTTAGCTCACTGAACCCACCCACACTATATCTTTTTCTTTTCCTCTTGATATTCTAAGAGCTAGATAAATACTCATCCTGACATACAAGTATTGTATTTTACCTATTCTGGATTACAGCATTTATTGATGAATTCCTTTCAGTCAGGGTTTTTATTTTCCTGACTCCATTGTTCACCCTAAGTTCCAGACATTTCAGTTAGTCTCAAAACTTCCTGTAGTATTTCCAAGGCATCTGCAGGTCATTACAATCATTTGCACAGTTCTTGCACCAGAGGTTTATCTCAGTGCCTGTACTGTCATAGAACAGGACCCGGGATGAGCGGACAGTTGCCCAGAATGAGGAGGAAAGACAGTAGCCTGTACCTCTAAAGGCTGTGCAGCCAGAACTACTCCCTTCTCTTCCCTGAAGTCCCTTTCTCCRTTTCTAGCTTCACTCATCTCTCTCCACCCTTTTTCCATCTGTAAAGTGGTATCTGCACTAACCCCTTCCTGCTTTGTTCTCAACCTACAACCTCCATAACTACAGCTGCTCATGTCTCACAGTTCGTCCTAGCCCTCTGGCTCTTCTTCCTTGTGCCCAAGGACCTTGTCCCACCCTCCTCCCTGTTCCCAGAACTTATTCTCTTGTTTTTATAAAATTGAGTTTTGTCCTATCCTTGAGACATATCAGCATTGCCTGTACTGCCAAGAAGTCTTTAGCCAGCAGCACCTCTGGGACCAAGGTAAGATAGTGCCACCCATCTTTAAATAAACACAGTAATATTTATTCAGAACAACAGCATAGGAARGTGTGTGAGCAAGCACAGAGGGGCTCTTTTCCAGGCCATACCTCCCTCTTGCACCAGTTACAAAAGCCTCTCTCCTCCTTCCTGCTTTGGATCTTCAGGTCATTCTGTGACCAGGTCTCTGGGTCTTTGCTTTCTCAGGACAAAGGGGAAAGAAGGGAGACCACTCAAAAAAAAAAAAAAAAAAGAGACACCCCCTGGCCCTCCCTCCAAGAAAAAAAACAAAAATCCACAGACCTATATCCCAAACCCAAGACACTCGCAAGTGTTCCAGAATCAGCCATGTTTACCATTGAGGGTGCAGTCTTCAAAGGCCTGGGGCAGCCAGCATTAGATATCTGAGATGATTTTCTCTTAGTTACTTCAGAATTTTATTCTCTGTGGCTATTCCACACCCCCCAATCTACACTGGATACAGTCACTAGTAAGCCCAACACAGACAACAGCTTGGAAGAAAGGAAAGGGAGGAGGGGGAAAAAAGGCAAGAAGCTGTGCATCTGCAGCATCTGTACTTGACATAACAGTGTTGAAATATTCTATGCATGCACCTCTATGCAATAATCACTAGATAATCCCTGTTGCCATCCACAGGAGTCATGCTTCTGCAGAGCTGAAACCACAGTAATGGGAAGATGAAAATAGTTCATTCAGACAAAAAAGGAGTTTATTCTACCCAGAAGGAATGCAAGCCTCTTCTTCCAGTGCATTTAGAAAATTATTTTCTGAGAAAAAAAAAAGGACAGTTTTCTTTGCCTTAAGAATATTATTCCATCTCAGGTGATAAACATATTCTACACAGAGATAAGTGGATAACATATCCAGAATGTTACATACTGTATTATCTTTATTGAATGTATATACTTAACAGTAACACTTTGAAATGTTGTCATTCAGCTATAAAAAAAAGTCTACAAGGACAAGCTACTGCTGCCAGGAGTGGGTGTTCAGCTCCACTGACTCCAGCCAAGCTGTACCTGCTGATGCCAGCAAGGATTATGACCCCCAGTCACTCCTCTCTCTCAGAAGAGTAAGGGTGCATGCTTCTACTTCTGTAAGGGCTTTAGCACAATCTGCATGCAGCGTGTGAAACACAGCAAAATTGTAGCATACTGAAAGGTTGACAATGTCCTTTTGCTAACCTACTTCAAAGCAATATTCTCTCATCAGCTTATCCTTCTACCGGCCCTCTGCTTGAGGTCTTTGTCCTCTTCCCCTCCTCTCTATTGTGCATTAGAATTGAGCTCTGTAACTAAGCAGTCTTCTCCAGAAGCCAACTGTACAGGCTAATTTTATATTCTTCTGAAAATCCACACACCAGTGAAGCATGCTTTGAGGTAAGTTTGAGGTCCTTTTACATAGTTTTACTCCTACAGGTCTTTTACTGTTTCCACCACTTCCTTCCGTACTAAATACTTCATTAGGTTGCTGATGAGTATGCAGGCTATTCCGGTTCCTTTAACTACTTATTCTGGAAACAAAAAAATTCTATGTTAGGACTCTGACATAGTGAAAAGAGGCAATGTTATGCAGGGCTTGGGCCAGGCAACAAGGAGAATGTTGTCAATATAAAAACCAAAACTATTAAAACTACAGCAACAAAAAATCCCCAGATGCGAGTATTGCTGCTAACACTGATGCACTGTGGCTGCAAATACTTAATTTTCCCCAAACTTAGATACTTGTGTTTTTAAGGCCTTATTCCAGAATCCTTGCTGACATTATGTAGATGACCATAGATATCATTCATACATATAAGGACTATTAAAATGTGCAGAGCTTGGACTACCCTTATCACAAATCCTAATGTTGTAGTTCATTGCTTTTTGGCAAGAATTGTTCTTCTGGACCTGTCTTGAGGCCTTTGAATTCCTTTATTCCATGTGTGGCTAAAAGGTGGCAGTTTTCTCACTTTTCCTTCCCAGCCTCTTTTGTCTGTTTTCAATTAATACATCTTCCATTTTCTTCCCTCTTCCCTTCTTTAATAGAGGCATGGCTTTTATTCATTTCTCCTCGGACTTCCTCACTCACCTCTGTCAACTATCAGTTTCCCTACCCAACAAGAAGCYGCATGCTGGTAAAAAACATCTGTTGATGATAGCCAAGTGCTATGAGAATGATGCATTGCAGGTTGCTACTTTAGAGACTACACATCTATATTTGTTAGCTACTGTTTCTTCCCTCCACTACATAAAAGACCATCACCAGCAGGGCAGAGAGAGATGTTGCTTTCAAGGGATCACCTGCCACTTCACCTACAGATAATAACAGCAGGTTTTCACCATGTGTGAGGATTCTGCAGCTTTCTCCACCTCTATCTTTGCTTTTGCTTCTGTGAAAAAGCAACGAACTGTACTATAATGACAAAGTACATAGATACACTCCCCACCCCCGCTTAAGGAGCTTTAGGAAAAGATGCCAGGAACAGTTCAGATCCACACTGAATCCTCATGTGGAGCCAAGGACAAAACATTTCAAAGCAGAAAACCCTCAGAAGCACAGTGTCCTATATAGCCCTAGTGCCTTGCATGAAAAGTCCCTGAAGTCAGAAACATTCTTTGGCTTGGTACAGTTTCCAGCTTTAGATCCTACAGAATCTAATATAGGAATAGGAGGCAAGCTGCTTCTGAAGAGGGCAAAACCACGATGCTCACACAGTGAGTAAGGAAGTACGCTCACTTCTATTAGCCCTGCTAGGCATGCTGGTGTTCCCATCCAGAGACAAAGGATACAGTATTTTTAGGTTTAAATGCATTTTGTCAAGGAAAAATAAGTTTAGAATAATATTAGAACGTAGGGGTTTATACCACAAAGAAATGACCACTGTATTTTTCCTCCCCTTTGCAACTCAAGTATTTCACTAGACAGTTACCAATACAAACTTGCACTACAGCAGCTCACTGCTGATAGCACAAAAACTGGATACCAAACATTGCTTTCCCCAATATACAATAGACACTGCAAATGAACTCTATGTACCTGTGTTACCTCTTTTCGAAGAGGTTGGAGACTGATAACGAGCAGAGCAGTAGACAGAGAACAAAAAGCCAGTTTCTCACCTCATCACCTTTCAGAGCACCACCCCAGCCATGCAGTTTAAACACAATCCCAGGTAGCACTACAAGTATGACTGCACAACTCGGAGGAATAGCCCACAAGCCCCATACATTTCAGATATATTCCATTACAGCAGTCCCCTTGAAAGGCTTGCACAGATGGGTTTTTTTATAACTAGATTTTCAAAGGTTTTTAAAATACCTGCTAAACCCTCAGTACCATTGTCAGACAAGCAGGAGGAGACTTAAATCTCCTAAAATTAGCTGTCAAAGTTAATTGGATAGTTAGGCCACATGATTTACTTGAAGTAGGTTATCTAGGTTCCTCCTGTGTCTTGAGCTGATTATCTTCCCTCATTGGCTGTAGGGGAAATTTAAGGGAAACTCAGAACAACTTGAAGCAGGCATCTATTTTTTAGATATCAGGGTTATTATTTGCCTCAAAAAGTAAACTATAATTTCACATAACTATCAATATTGCAGGCACATTTTGACTCCGCTTACATTACAAGACAGGTAAACAAGTTTAGTTTGGAAAAGTACCCAGGCATTCATCACTAGATCTAGATGTCCACCTTTCCTAATGTGATTTGGTTTCCTTAAAAGGAAGTCTGGAGCTGTGTTGTATGCTACAACAGTACCCTGAGATGAGGCAACTGGAAGAGTAGGACTGCGTAAAACATGATGCATCACACCTGCCACTGAGCATAACACTCCATCTTATTTTGCACAATTTACCAGAGGAAAGCAAGGTGGGAAAACCTGTCCACCACTTCTTTTCCAGAATGTGGTGCGTGTGCTGCTTTGCAGAAAACATGACCATGTTTTCACAGTAACATAGCATCTAACAATGATAATTTACAAGTGCTTCTGGGAGGAAAAAAAAAAMCAAAACAAAACACAAAACAAAAAACCCCACACCACACAAAAACACCCACCACCAAAAAAACCAAAACCACTAGAATTTGTGAAACAGTTCTGCAAGTGATGAAACAGGAAAAAAATTTCACAAAGCTGAGCTTCAGTTTGTGTTCCACAATATTTAGTAAAGCATAAGCTTCAGGTCATAGCTTTCCCCTCCTTGACAGTGCTAAACAGGTACTCTTTCTACCACCTGTCCACCTCTTGTCAGGAAACTTAGAGAAGAGCACTTCATGCTTCCATTCTCCTGTCAAATTTGTTTGGAATTTGCTGACTCAGTCAAAAGTAACTTAAGACTCATTTGCAGCCAGAAAGACAGAAATACTTTGATTACAGACTTTTTTCCCAAGGAAACTAAGCTAAAAATATTGAAGTTGTTTAAGATGACAGGAGCATTGTTGATGCTTGAAGCTTTAAGGCTGTTGATGGTCAGGAGCTTGAGATACTCTTGTCCATCTGACAAGACTTTACACCCTGTTAATTCTTTTCACAGGAAGAGCTACTGTTCATGATTTATCTTCTTAGTACAGGAAGTTCAATACTTTGAAAAACTTCAGAACAGTACATGTAAAAGAAATAAGACAGCATACAGACAACATAGGAGATTCTAGAAAGTTCAATAGTACTCTGTTAATACAAACCAAGTCTTGTCTTCAAGATTGAAATTCAAACTTTTCCTTTTCCTATTGTATCTTGTACTACATTTCCAATGTTTTCCCAATCTGTAATGGAATCATTACTCATTTGATATTCCTTAAAGCACAAGTTTCTACTGTCATACAAGTAACCCAGAAACCTCTTTTTCAGAAGATGAAATTTCAAACATACCTTGTGTGTAAACAAGGTTAATAACATCAAGTGTAAAGGTTCAAGGGTCTAAAAGTAGGCCTGAACTACATTTGGTATTTTTAAATTCTTCTGGATTTTATCTTACCATGATCTCTGAGGYTTGCAATATACAAATACTTTGACCTAATACTGTATTCCCTAATGCATGAGTTTCTGTACATGGCACTTGAGCACTGAATCTATACATAAAAATGATCCCTTCCATGATTGTCAAGTAAACCTACTAATTAGTTCAGGAGTGTGGTTTACTTTTCTTAAAGGAAAAACCAAAACAAAACGCAAACCAGACACACCACTCTGAATTACTCTCAACTGTCATGATTTTGGTGGTCTGTGGATATTTGAGCTTTTAATTAAAGCCCAAGCTCCCAAAGAATTTTAATCTTCCTTTTTGAAAGGAAATTGAGCTTTCCATGTTGCAGAGAAGAGTTTGAAAGCGTGTGCCAAATATATCCTAAAGGCTCAGAAGCCAGTAGGTTTGTAAAGAGATTCCTCCTCCCTCAGATTAGTATTTTTCAAACATTATCTTTAAAGCCAGTCACAGGATTTTGGACCATTTTGGACTGTCTTTGCAATAACTTTCTCTAGAGCTTCTTTTATTTCCTTTTGAAAGTTAACACCTACCATGGTATCCTGTATGCTTTAAAAAAAGTTACAGCTTGTTGTAGGCTAGTTATTGATTTACTCATATGAGATAGTTTGATAAGTGTATTATAGCTACAGAAATGTCTTTTCCCCTCCACCTTTCCCATCATAACCACACCCCCGAATCAGCAAGAAACCCAGAACAAATCTGTTTAGACTATCTCCTGCAGGCATCTTCAAGATGACAAAATGTTTTTAAAGTTAAAGTCAAGTTCTGCTAAGCTATGAACAAGAGAGATGTTTTAAGAAGATGGACATTTTGAGGTGACTAGGCCAGAAAGCAAAGAAATACATAGTTTAAATACATGGTCCTTTGCTCTGCCTGTTCTATCCTTGCAGGCAGATTCTAGTTTCCAGCTTGATGGCAGCCAACTCGCCAGTGCTCAGCTGTGGTGAGAAACAGTGCAATATCCCATTCAAGCCCTAGGAAGCTTTTCTTTCCCTTATACCCCTGGCCTGGCTGTCTGATCTCTACACTTCCCAGCTGTTTTTCAGGCTCTCCAAGCTGAAAGGACCCCATCTCCTTGACTCTTTCCAGCTGCCCCTACAGACTTTTGAAGATTTCTGCCCTGCCTGAGCAGGCTCAACTTGAACAGGAGGGCAGGAACAGCCTCTTCTTCCATGCATCTCTGTACTCCAAGAGGCATAGCACACCACTTCAACAACAMCACCACCCCCCAAACGCACACACCACACAAGTGTGTGGAGTCCATAACAACACTATAACCATGTTTACAAAAAACAAAACCCAAAACAAACCAATACCAAGCATTGTTGATATTGCTCACAATTTACAGGTGTGAAAGTCTAAGACTAACTACTGCCTTCAATGCAGATGACCACGCTGGTCCTGAATGTGAACTGCATCACTTTCCCCAGTGTTACCTCCTTAGTGCTAAACACGCAAATTAAAAGGGGAAATGATAGGTTTATGTCTTAACAAAAAAAGTAGTAGTACTTAAAAAATTACAAACAAGTATTCTTTTCATTTTCAGAACTCACCCAGAGCATAACGACTTGAAATTCAGGCGCTTTTTTCCTATTTATTTTTATATTATTTATTTTATATTATTACTTTTATGTATTTAAATATCAGTTTAATTCAGAAATATGAGATACTGGGACATGTCATGATTTTATAGTGTCAAGAGCTCAGAGGTGCAGGGCACATTTAAATATAAGGAACTTATCAAGAAAGAGTTACCATTCAGTAAACTTTGGCAGTATCATGCAGAAATGYAAGTCAAAAGGTATTTGCATGTTGTCCTTTTAACAGGAATATATATTAAAAAAGCTTTATAAGAGTACTAATCTTGAGTATTGTCAATAATCCCATTCCAGTCAAGCATCCTTTTGATGATCAAAGGACTAGGAGAACCTGCCCTATGAGTAAAGACTGAAGGAGTTAAGCCCTTTATCCCTGGAGAAGAGAAGGCTCAGACAGGACCTCATCACAGTATTCCAGTACTTAAAGGGCAGCTACAAAAAGGACAAAGGCTCTCTCTTCACAGGGAGCCACATGGAGAAGACAAGAGGCCACAGGTACAAGTTGCATCAGGAGAGGTTTCATGTGAATGTAGGAAAGAAATTTATTTATTTTTACAGTGAAAACAGTCAATCACTGGAACAACCTCCCCTGGGACATAGTAGAGTCCCATCACTGGATGTTTTCAAGATGTGACTGGACAGGGTGCTAGATAATCTCATCTAGGCTCCCTTTCCCACAAAAGGTTGGTCCAGATGATCTTTTGAGGTCCCTTCCAGTCTGGGCTATTTATGATGCTGGTTAGTGAAACTATTCTAACTGTTGCTGTGAGTGTCAAGGCCCATTAATAACCAAGTCTTGGCTCTCCAACTAGTAAAAGCATAGCTTAGTTCAACATGTTGTTTAATGGACATACTTATAACACACCACACATAGGTATACATACCCACATGTGCATTACGTAGCTACAGTTAGTACAAGTTTTGCTCAATAGCATATACAACAAAAGGTTGCTAACATTTAGCCTTATTCACTGCTTTGCCTTGGTTAAGCAGGCATAATTCACATAACACTCACTGGAAAGATATGGCATTTCAAAAGCTGTTGTAAACAGTCTGCAGAGTGCAGTTTGTTTGATTAGAGTAGAACAAAGGATCATTCACAATTACTATATGGAAATATTTTTTGTATTGTCAGAGACTTATGATTACATTTTCCCAGCTATGATCCTCCTTATTTCAGATATGTTTCAGGTATATGTTACCTGCTGTTTCTCTAGTATTTAACCTGTGTTTTGTGGTCACAATTACACAATCATTGCTGAAATTTCTTGCAAGAGTTATGTTTAAAGGGTAAGATAGCAGAACTGCAGAAGAGAGGCACCACAGGACTGGTGATGTAAAACCAGTAAAAATGGATGCTGAAGGGAACAGCAGTGAACACTGTGCTGGCAGGCAGGGCTCCATCATTAGAGAACATCAGTTTTCTTTTAAAAATAGCTCTTGCCCACCTTTCCCCCTCCCACTCCTCCCCGCTAGCACTTTCAGCGGGTCTGGTTATGCAGCTTCCTCTTCTTCAGGACATAGGTTGCCCAAAGCAAACAAATTATTGCAGTTCATACATATAAAGGGGGAAAGCAGAATATTTTTTGGATTAGCCAGGTTTTCATTGCAGATATTTTCCCCTTAAGCAGTTTTCACAACCTCCTTAGCATGCTGGACTTTTTCATGGTATCACTTAACTCAAGCACACCATTCAATTCTGTAGCCTGTTTTGTGCTTTTATTGCACTTTTTTTTTTTTAATATCCAAATATCTACTTCTGTAAAAACGGCTTCCAAAAGCAGTGTTCTGCAACAAACTCTGGAGAAAACTGAACTCTACAAGATACTTGGCAAAGGACCATAAAAGGTGTGTTCTCAGCAAGAGCAGAGGGCTAAGGAAAAAAAAACCCAACACACCACTTAAATTTTATGCATGAATAGGAGATATTTTGAAATAGATCACAAAGACAGCTGTCTACTGGACCAGTATCCAGACATATGGTGTTTTAAGCAAAACCACCTTAGACAGTTTTCTGACACATTCTATGCCATAAATGTCTTTCACAGATCCACCTTCTAGGTGATTAATTCATTACAACTCTGAACAAGAGGGTGAAGAATTGAGTGGAAAGGGAAAAACTAACAAACAAGGTTGAACAGAACACTGCTGAAAATTCCATTGTCAAAATACTTTGATATCATACTTCATGACATTTATAACAAAAGAACAGTTTAACAGATAAATACACCAGCCAACAAGAGATGAGCTCTTGCATAGTTGGTGAAGATAGCTTCCCCCATTCCCTACATACAGGTAGAAGCTTGCCTGACAAGTACATGCCTTGAACTTGTACTATTAAGCCTCAGGCATTTTATTTTTCACTTAAACAGGAGACTGCTATACAGATAGAGCATCCACATAAATTTCCAGACAGCTACCAAACCCCTCCAGCCTACTACCCTTTGCAAAACCCTCCAAACTACTAAAGACGACAAATTAGTTGTCTCACAGTGTAAGTCTCAGACTTAAAGGTACAGAGTACTTAAAAACTTTCCTTCCACTTTAAATCCTTGCCTATTTCATCTGTCACTGAATCCTGGAGATCCCATCACTTCATCCTCTCTTTTAAATCCCTCCTTAAAGCCCACCTCTCCTGTGATACCTGCAAATCTCTGCCAGATGGGACTGTTTAGACTAATGGCCATTTGTGACTAGCTTTAACAAATGCATCTTTTTAAAAATTCTCTCATTACCTTCTTTTCCCACTCTCAATCTGCTTGTCTATTTATTTATTGTCTACGTAATCTTAAATACAGATATTACAARAGTTTCTTTTACAAATAGAGCTGCCATGATGATTTCATATCTTACAATAACTAGCATCTGGAGGCCTGAAAGGGTGCCTTGGAAAAAGGAAAGAACAAGGAGGCAGAATTACTGTTTAAAGCATTACATAAGGAAAAAAAAAAAAAAATAGTTCTAACTTCACACTTTTAATAAAATTTACACTTAAAGATAATCAAGAACTCAAAAATAAGTGAACACAGAACAGCATTATTGTTCTGGAAATTTTGGGTGGTAGTTTTTCATTTTTATACCCTCTTTCCTTTTCCTGAAGGATAGGCAGATAAAACAACATGAGAGAAGCAGTGCTTAATATGAAAAACTAAAACTGACAAGGGCTCCTCTCATAACTTTAAATAAGTCATGCAGAATAGCTTCTCCATCATAAAACATTGACACTCACAATTTTAAAAAAAAAAAAAAAAAAAACCCACAAGTTTTTTTTCCTACCTTATTCAGAGTTCAGCAAAAAGCATGAGAAGCTACTTATAGCAGCTACATGTTACCAGTTATATCTTTCTCAAAACAAAAAAATCTTTGAAACTTTTGTAAGTTCTTAAAGTCTTTTGTAACATTGTTTTATATTAAAAAACAAACAAACAAAAAAAACCCCAAAACAACTTAATAAAAAGATTATTATCCTCTGATGAGCTCACCCAAGAAGTCAGCAGCCCTCATCTACACACTCCCTCAGGAAGACATTCACTACCTTCTTCCCCACCCCAACTACTGAAGACACATAAATTTCTTACCTTCAAGAGTACTGGTCACTTTCAGCCACAGATCAGAAATCCACTRTGCTAGTGGCTATTTAAACTCTTCTTATATCCTGCTGGGAGAGCAACAGGTGCTAGGGCTAAACTTTCAGGTGGATCCATTTGAGTTCATTTGAAAATGCTGCCTGTGATGTAGGTGCTTTTACCACTGCAGGCTGCAAGTTCTAGCCTCAAAGAATTATTACTTTGTACCAGTGTTAGTGGAGGACTTTGAAAGTAAGAAGCCCTGTTTTATGTGTGCAAGAGCAATAGGACAGATTTACTGTGTGTGTTCAGAAACAGCCTCTATTACGGGTGTGGAAAGACTGGGCTCTATGGGTTATGTGTGGTAAATCTACTCTTCCCTGTGCATGTCCAGGGTGCTTATTCTGGAGTGGTGGACAGATGTGCCTGGTGTTGGATTTACAGCGCCAGGGGTAGGCTCGGGGTTGGAGACAGACATGTCAGAAGGGCACGCCGCTTCCCTCCAAGAAGCACAGTGAGGCTAAGCAGGCAGCGAGTAACTCCTCTTCTAGTTCTGCCTGCACTACTGATCCCAGCTGCGGCCCTGGTACACGACTAGCTCCTCTTCTGAACCATTCCTAATATGTAAAATATGCTAATATTACTTATTTTCCTAATGCTTGTAAGACACTACTTAAGTGCTAAATATTTGATAGTGACAACAGCAACAAAAATAGGCATTTACAGAAAATGAAACACAGCACACGGATCAATTTTGTGAGCTTTTGTTGTACATTTTCATGATTTAAAGTGTTCGATGCTGTTGTTTCTCTCCCCAAGCTACAGTTCTTCACAACTTGAGTCATGAAGTGAGAGCAAGAAGAGAGGAAGTAATTTCTGAACTCCCCAGGTACTGCTAATAATTTGACTAAAAATTGACTTAAAAGCTCTGAAAACAAATTTTCAGGAAAAATGTATCCAGACTAACAAAAAATACCCCCCAAACTCTAGTTCTTACACATTTGCTAGTTTAAGGTTGCTTTTTTTTGGTTATTTGGGTTGTTTGGTTGGTTTGGTTTGGTGGGGTTTTTTTGTTTGTTTGTTGTTTTTTT